>VXAA01005678.1:369277-384183 GCA_013399115.1 Anseranas semipalmata | reverse complement strand
TTCCTTTTCCTTTTCCTTTTCCTTTTCCTTTTCCTTTTCCTTTTCCTTTTCCTTTTCCTGCAGTTGCCATCGAATAAAATGAGGAAATAAAACTAAGCACCTGATATTCTTTCATGTCATAAAACATATTTTCTACAACTTATCATATGGTCTTCCTGCCACTGATGCAACTCTGTAATGTACAGCAGAGGTGTATCTGCAGTAAAACTGGGTTAGAATGAGTAGAACCTATCCCTTACATTTTTAAAGGGAAGAATGAGAGTTATTTCACCTGCACAGCAGCATTCCCCTGCTCTCTTGTCCTTTCATGCTACTCTGAGTTACTCAACCAGATATGCTTCTGATCTTAAAACATAGTCACATCTGTTTTGCAGCAGAGAGGATCATTAAATACATTTATATTTCTAACAAATAGAATTAATTCATACTGATTCCCCTGGATTTTATGACAGGATAGAATTTCATCCAAAATCAACACCTGAAATTTCCAAACTAGCCATTTGGATTTATAAATTGCTTTGCTGTCATGGTACTTATATAAACACAGAAGTTATTTCACAGAAAGGTGAAGTGTGATTATAAAAGCATTGTTGCTCACCCTTCTCACTGTGAAAAATAGATGAAGCTAAACAGAGTTAGAAGCTCTTACCATATTTAAAGAGTTGTAGTGCTGTTAAAGAAGAGCTATTACAGAATAGCTATCCTTGCATGACACCACGTGTAAATAAGTCCTTCTCTTGTCACATATCACCAGCTAATACTGAAAGCCTTCATAGTAACCATGTTTCTTTCATATTGCAAAAACGATAAACAAAACAAAACAAAACAAACATGCACATTGTATTTCAGATACCACTGAATAAACAAGAACTAATTATTTGAAGATGACAACCAGGTGTGAACTCAGAATGATGCTGGCATTGACCTTGGGTTTTTCTTCCATTCTAATAATTACTTTAAAATAAATTTGCCTTATTTTTTGAATGTACAATAGACAACAAATCAAATTTGTATAAACTCACAGATGTTTCTGAATATTTATCTTTATGAAAACACCTTTCATTTCATAGTTTTATTCCAGTATGGAGATGTGTTTTCCATTTGAATTACTAACAAGCTTTCCTAATTGCAACTTGTAGGAGAAAAAAACAGGGAAACAGGAAAACTCTATAACTAGTTTTCAGCTGTGACCTTACACTGCTCAAGACCTAAAATTTTACTTTTGGTTATACAGTGGCAAATGTTTTTGTCATTATTTTATTACATTCCATGGCGAAGGAAAGGAATAGTGCATCAATGCTTTATATTTTCTTTAAGGGAAAAGCTAACCCAGGTCACAGAGGGCCAATGGGAATATATACTATAAGAATCATATTTATTCTGTTTGCAAGAGCCAAGCGATTGAACATCTGTGAATCCATATTTAAAGAAAAACTTTCCCAGACCGTTTGATAGTTTTTACATCTGTAGCAATGTACTGTGGGTCATATTAATAACTCTGCCCAAGTTAGACAGAAAGCATTTCTGTTAGTATTTCTTTCCTGGGTTAACCTCTATGAGAAATCTATTCAGAATTTCCAAAATAACAATTATAATTCCAAATTTATGATCTCTTTTATTTTTGTGCTTCTAGAAAACACACAGTCCAGATTTACATGCAAAATACTGCTTCAACATTTTGGCTCATTCAGAGGACATTTCCTAAGAAGTTAGAAAAACACAGGATCTTTGTTCAACATGCATTTTTGTGTAAGAACATATTTCTCAATTTCTTAATATCTGTGCAACACTGTGCAGTAATGTGGTGGACTTTCTTGACTGGGGGCAAGTTTTTAGTACTGCATGTGAAGGGTAAATCTCAATACTTTCTTACTCATTTTAAGAGAAGCTACTGATCTGTGTTTGGCTATGTTCCACATTTTGCATATTCCTTGCTACATGCTCTGTGTGCTGCAATTTTAGACAAACTCCGGTGGGAGTTTAGAACACACTGGGTGCTTTTGTAAGGTACAGAAATGATTAGAACGCTTCTTCCAATATTAGGCAGTAATGCTTTCATTTGAGGTTATCAAAAAAAATTATTTTTTTAGCTCAAGTTATTAAAATGTTTTGCTTAATGCACATAGTTGCTTTCTGAAATACCAGAATCTATGTCTCTTGCTGGGGAGAAGTTTCTGTTGTAAATATATCATAGCAACTATATTGCATTTTGTCTTACATAGACACATGTTTCTTTCTTATGTCTAATTTTCAAACTAAATTGGAAAAAAAAAGTGAGAATAAAAAGGTAAAGAATGGATTCCCTCTTGTTAGTTACACCCTGTACACCTGGCTGAAGGGGGATGCAGAATCCTAAAGAAATTGTTATATCTGCTTATATATATCTGTTATATCTTTGTCAGCATGAAGAACTACTTGAATCACACCAGGCACTAACTATGACCGGGTAGAACAGGAAAGCTCTTTTGTTTTGTATTTAAACTCTACACTGCACATCTGCTTATCCTTGACACATAGGACAGCTTCTGCAGTGCCTGGACTACTTATTTTGCAGGTCATAAAGCTTTATACTTGAATTTCGTCATCAAACTCAATGATCTGTGAAGGAGCTCTAACTTACTGACTCAACCGAGCTTGATTTCAAGATTCATACAACTGCTGCTGCCCTTCCTTATCTTTTCACTTCATTTACCATTCATACTTTTCAAAAAAAAATATTGTTAATTACATTTCCTTTTCCTTTTCCTTTTCCTTTTCCTTTTCCTTTTCCTTTTCCTTTTCCTTTTCCTTTTCCTTTTCCTTTTCCTTTTCCTTTTCCTTTTCCTTTTCCTTTTCCTTTTCCTTTTCCTTTTCCTTTTCCTTTTCCTTTTCCTTTTCCTTTTCCTTTTCCTTTTCCTTTTCCTTTTCCTTTTCCTTTTCCTTTTCCTTTTCCTTTTCCTTTTCCTTTTCCTTTTCCTTTTCCTTTTCCTTTTCCTTTTCCTTTTCCTTTTCCTTTTCCTTTTCCTTTTCCTTTTCCTTTTCCTTTTCCTTTTCCTTTTCCTTTTCCTTTTCCTTTTCCTTTTCCTTTTCCTTTTCCTTTTCCTTTTCCTTTTCCTTTTCCTTTTCCTTTTCCTTTTCCTTTTCCTTTTCCTTTTCCTTTTCCTTTTCCTTTTCCTTTTCCTTTTCCTTTTCCTTTTCCTTTTCCTTTTCCTTTTCCTTTTCCTTTTCCTTTTCCTTTTCCTTTTCCTTTTCCTTTTCCTTTTCCTTTTCCTTTTCCTTTTCCTTTTCCTTTTCCTTTTCCTTTTCCTTTTCCTTTTCCTTTTCCTTTTCCTTTTCCTTTTCCTTTTCCTTTTCCTTTTCCTTTCTAAACAAGAACTGTATTAAATTCATTTAAAGAAAGGAGAGCATTTCTCTAGAAAGTATTATTTCTATTAGAGGCGACATGCGGTTGGGCTAAAATACATGATGTTCTCATTGATGACTTGAATACTTTCTATCTATTTTTCCTATATATTATTGGACATGCAATCTAATTTTTCGATCAGATTTATTATCCATAATTTTTAAGTGTAACTCAGTCATTCTTGTCTCCTTATGCCGTAACACAGATATGCACCTCAAACACAAAATGTCCCCAAGCTATCTACCTGTTTCCATAGACTGTAGTCCCCGTAAGCTTTGGTCTGCTTGCTTCCACCTTAGACACTTTGATTAAATGTCTAAAATCAAGTAGGAAGAACCGTTGCTATAATGACAGAAAAATGCCATTCTAGATGCCATAGTTTTTATTCCAGCTGTATAAAAAACAATCAAGTTCATTGACTGCCTTGAAGACCCACTATATTTTCCATATATTAGCAGATACAAAGGCTGCTTTCCCTGGATTTTATGAAAGTAGAAAGCATGTGTTTTTTTTTCTACTGCTTTGATGTAGAAATTGAGAAGAAAGTTAAGGATGATGTAATTGCGAACTGAAACAAGCAATTATATAGTAAAGCCCCTTGAAGTCAAAATGATATTTAAATAGAATTAATTTATAATTCAGTAGTTAGAAATCTCTTTGAGGGTTTAACTTTTCAAACGTTACCAAAATAGAATGCAAATAACAAGCTGTTATAAAACAAGCATTAATCAATTGATATTGTCCAGTAAGTGGTACTGTTTTATTGAACACAGAAAACATACCAAGATTTTTTCACTAGCAAACAATATTAGTAAGAGTTCTGCTTTCTTCTTCGTACATAGTTTCTACTGAGTTAATTATTGATATTTCCTATAATATAGGTAAAAATAAGATTTTGGTTAGACAAAGCCAGCAAAATCCACTTTTGATATTATCTGAAGATGAAAAAAATGTTGCATTCTATTGTTTTAAAAGTGATGCTTTTTTAACTTATGGCACATAATAAACAATAAACACATTAGTTTTTCTTTTTTTTTTTTTTAAGTCAGATTATTATGTGTCACAATTACCTGTCCTTTTTTATTAATTTTAGATATTTCAGTAAATTGATCCAAGGATCCCTCATCTTTTGTTGATTCTCTGTTTAGGGTCATTGAGAACAAAGCTTGTTTGTTTTTATTTGTAATGTTTCGTGGAAAAGAGCTCTCTTCATGTCATGCAACAACCATAAGAAATTGATGTGAATCAGCCGGCTTCTCCTTTCAGGCAATGCTAGGCCAGTAGAACAAAGTAATAAGCATAGATTTCAAATTTATTGAAGGCTCTAGAAAATAATAGAAACTTGTGTTAGCTTAGTTATGAAGCAATATGCCCTCTGGAGATTGCCTGAAAGAACTGAATGAACTTTTGAGACTTCAGAGTGTCATTCTGCCAGTAGGCCAGGTGTTTTACATATCCATCCCAAAGCACAATATGTCATTGTCATCTTTATCAGTGCCATTGGCTGTCTTGTGTGACATCTGCAGTATTTATAGATAAAGATCAAGTCAAGCTTCTTCTCATAAAGAACTGCAAGTTAAATAGACCATACACTTAGGAAAAACATAAAAGGGGAATAGATTTAATCCATATCCATGCTAGTATGTCGGTATGGTGGATGCTACTATCCTTTGGTTGAATCTAAACTTACTAACTTCATTAAATATTTACCAAAAAGTAGCTATTACATTACCAAAACTGCTCTTAGATCATGCAAAAATCTCCTGGAACTGGAAAACAGCCACCAGTACAACCTACCTCACTCAGAACTAGGAGACCCAGAGCATCCATAAAGTTGTTATTGTTTATTTACTTGTAAGGCTTTCAGTTACCTCCATGACAGAGAGGGTCACTACACACCACCTGCCTGGACCCTAAGTGGTTATCACTTTCAACAGTCAGCATTACAGAAAAGAATTATCTTGCATTCACACCATTTGAATGTATCTCCATTAAGTCACTAGAGGCCCCACCAGCTATGATCTTCTGCAAGTGTATGAAGCTAGGCTAAAATTTACATCTCACAGTCTGTCTCAAATAAGATTTAATTATCACACCATTCTAGGTAAAAATGCAAGTATAGTACAATTTAATTTATTGGAAATAAAATTAGGCCTTTCATAACATTTTATCTGAAATCCTGGCCCACCAACTACTATGCATTGAAATTATATCACAGTTCATGCAAATTACAATAATTATATTTTTCCTGCAGGCCTCATATCTAAAAGCTACCTAGTGCTGTCCTACTTCATGACTACAGTGAACTGTGGTGGATTACAGCACTTATGGTGCATTCCTCTGTTATTCTTCCTTTCTTCCATTAGTGTTTTCAAATCACAAACTCCAGCAATGTTTTCAAGCAAAAGTTGTTATATCCAAGGAATTTCTTGAGGTATTTAATGCCATCTGTGGACAAAAAGAGGATTACATATGAAACTGGGTCAGAAACAGTCCACTTTCCTGGAATAGTTGCTGTTCTGGAAAGAATCAGAATCAAGAAATCTTTCTGGTAAGAAATGAGGTACTTACTGTTTTTCAGATGACTACCAGAACATATGTATGCTTTGAGAGTCAAACAGGGAGATTTAGACCCCTAAATATCTATTAAAGCTTTGCATTAGTTTTTTAAAACCTTCTATCAGCTTCAGTTTTAGTGCCTTGAGTATTTACTGAGCTATAGCAAAATCAGCAGATCACATCAAACAATCTGGTCAGTGTTATCTGCAACTAATCTCTACTTGCTTTTGCAGAAAGCTATTTCCAGTGTTATTAGTCTGTATTATCAGTGATGGAATATTATTCGAAACTAATAATTCGCTTCACTGTGGACTGTCAAATATAACAAAGTATAGGAAAACTTGATACAAAGGAAATGAACTATCAACATCAATTTATATTAAAGAACTCAAGATTTCCATCAGAAAATAGAAAATGAGATCCTAGATTTTTGCTTGACTGATACATATTAATGAGATTTATGCATATAGTGAATAATGATAAAAATGTGGGAGGGCTGCTTGAAGAGACTCCTTTGTGTCTTTGGTTTTCCTCATTTAGATTTGGTGCAGGGTTCTACTTAGATGTTAAACAAAAGCAGATAGTCAGGAATGCAAACCAAATCTGGATCAACCTATTTGGAAAGCTCCAAAACCTACTTCCCACTCATGTGTTAACTCCTTTGTATATATGGATGGGTAAATCAGTCTCATTTAGTCATTTGGTCTCAGTTTTGCAACTTCAAAAGTCTCTCTAATGTTATGCAGCACAAAATGGCAAACTTGCTGATTTCACAAAATCACAGAATGGGTTGGGTTGGAAGGGTTTTTTAAAGATCACCTAGTTCCAACCCCCCCCTGCCATGGGCAGGGACACCTTCCACTAGACCAGGTTGCTCAAAGCCCCACCCAACCTGGCTTTGAACACCTCCAGGGATGGGGCATCCACCACTTCCCTGGGCAACCTGTTCCAGTGCCTCACCACCTTCATAACAAAGAATTTCTTCCTAATATCTAATCTAAATCTCCCTTCTTTTAGTTTAAAAACATTACTCCTTGTCCTATCACTACACTCCCTGACAAAAAGTCCCTCTCCTGTTTTCTTGTAGGCCCCCTTTAGGTACTGAAATACCTCTATTGGGTCTCTGTGGAGCCTTCTCTTCTCCAGGCTGAACAANAAAAAAAAAAAAATCATATATATAACTTATGCATACACATTACAAATATAAATTTACATATACACAACTTGTCTTAGATTTTAATTAGGTAAACCACTATATTTAAATAATATATATATATATATATATAAATACAAGCAAAGACTGTGCACAAGCACAGAGGAAAAGAGAAAACAAATTATTCCCCCACCAACGAGTGATGTTCGGCCACGTCCTGGGATGCAGAGCCTCAATACCTGCAGTGGTTGTTCGGGAGGACAGACGTCTTCGCAACGAGAGCCCCCCCCTTTTCCTTCCCTTTTCCAGCTTTTATTGCTGAGTGTGACATCATATGGTATGGAATATCCCTTTGGTTGGTTTAGGTCAGCTGCCCTGGTGATGTCCCCTCCCCACTTCTTGCCCACCCCCACCTACTGGCTTTGGGGGGTCAGGAGAGAGTCAGCACTGTTCTAGCTACAAGGGCTGCTGCAGGGAAAGTTAACTCTATCCCATCCAGACCCAGTACAACCATAGATCTACTATTTTAAATCTAAAGTGTATCTGAGAGAGAGAAATTTCAGAAGGAGAAGTTTGTTGAAACACCTATTCTAGTCAGAAGAATGGAGAGGACACTGTTCAGTTTTCATGTAGGTTTGTTTGTTCAGAACACGTTCACAGACACTCCATAGACTACGCTGCAGACCAGGCACCAGGCACTGGGGAACCAAAGTGATGTGAATAGCTATTTCCCACATATAACATAAGAAACATCTTGTTTTTGTAGCCTGCATGAGAACTTATGGAACATAAATTTGGACAGGGAGGACAAGGTATCCTTGGGAAGAAGCAAGATGCTCATTCATAGGTTTTGTTAGTGGAAGGGACAATTCTGATAATCTTGCCACATCTGCATAAAGAAAACTGCTCATATTTTCTAAACGATGAAGCAGCATGTTAAATGTGGAACTAACAACTTCACTGTGTAGAGATACACCACAGACAGAGACAAGGTAGTTATGAAATAATACATTCCTATATTTGAAAATCCTGCCAGTAGGAGGAAGCTATTAGAACAACATAAAAGATTAAATGATTGTTTAAATGAAGATTTTTTTCTGCTTGCAAAGTACCGCATTTGCAATGAAATTATTTTCTTTAGAATAAAATGAAGTACTTATGTGTATGAATAAAATAACAGTGTGTTAAAACTGACATGTACGGTTCTACCTCAACTCAGAGTGGACATGGCAGAGTGAGGTGTGACTTTAAAAAGATGACTACACAGAACAGTTCTTCACAGAACTTTCAAGGTAAAAGGCTGAAATACTTTATCTTTATTATCAAATATTTTATTGTTTACCATCAGGTAAACAATACCCTTATCTGCTTACTGATGTTCCCGCAGGGAGTTTTGTTCTGATACAAGAGGAATTGTTCTGCCTTTTGCTTGATTAACACCAAAATTTTGTGTGTTTTTGTCCTCCCTAGGAACTAGTACCCACTTCAATAGAATTAGCTAAACTTTCTAACAAGATATGGAGAAAAAAAATCCATATAGTTATGAGCCTCTTTTCATTCAAACAAGTTGGTAGATTTAAAATGAGTTCTTCAAAGCTGGCCTATGATAAGTAGAAGTTTGAGCTGGAGTAAAAATACATCTGTAGTAAATTAAATTTTCTTTTGCTTGAAACCTTACTGGTACACAATTTAATTTTAATACTATGTGCACTCTGCGTAAGAGTCCTTTTTGAGTAGAAGGCTATCGTTTAGTGTTATCATGCCCAATCTCCATACGTAGGTCTTCTATGTTGATATCTTTACTACCATATATGAACAAGATTATACTTTTTTGACATCATTGCTTGAGATTGTACCTGAAGAAGATGCAAGGACCAGGACATCAGAAATTTTGCTTTGCTAGCATAAGATAGTATTACTTACAGTTTTTTTGGGTGTTGCTATGTCAGTAGGATAAGGTTAGATTATCTCTCAGTTTCCAAACTGTACAAATAGTGTTCATAATGCACTAGATAGTGCATAATGCACTTAGTTTAAGCGCTAAAAGCAGACCATGTGCCATTCAATTTTAAATTTCAGAGATTTTTCATGTAATCTAAGATTATGTAAAATAGTAATGAGCAAAGCAGCAGCAGCAATGCAAAGGAGAGAAAGAAAAATGTCAGAAGACTGGAAATGGCAGCTTCTATCTCTAAATGGTATTTCCTGTTCTAGAAGACCAGAAGCATAGCATGCAATGTAATTGTCATTATTAGACCCAGACTTTACTCTTTTGCCTCTGGAAAACATCTGTCTCCATTCTGATGTTTTTCTCTGCAATGAATACAACTCTGATACCTAGCCAGAGGCGCTGGAAACCTTTCCCTGAAATCAAGTGTCTCAAATAGCATTATCACTTTTCAAAACTGTAGTGAGATGAGTTTTGCCCTAGATAAAAGGAGTCCTCCAGACAGAAGACGAAAAGGAGACAAAAAAAAAAAAAATCAAAATGGAGATGGAACAGTACTGCTACATGAGGAAGGGATAGCAGCAACATGGTCACATCTGAAATTCTATGTTGGTTTTGCTGACTGCTTTCCTTGGAATGAACTTTTGTATCATTTTGGTGTTTGAATTGAAAAATAAAATAGAACTGAGAGTGGGAAATCAAACAAAATTCTTCCTATCTCTTCAGTCAGTCAAAAAGTTGAGTCTTGAGGTGCTCACAACAAGAACAGTCTGCAGAATAGGAAGTTGCTGGCATTCATCATGAAGCCCAGTATTTTACTTATGTATAAATAACTATGTATAAATATGTGCCTGAGACTAAGCACTGGGAGACTCCATTCACAGGCAACAAAAAGGAGGAAGAAGTTCAAGTAGATATATAGTTATGAAAAGATCAAAAAAATAAAAATAAAAATAAAAACCCACAAACCACACACACACACACAAAAACAACAGATGGACTACTTTGAGCTTGCTTGTGGAGAATATTTCCATGGTGAAAAACTATAATGGGTTCTGTTCTTTGGGACATTAAAAAAAAAATCACTTTTCTATCGCCCGTTAACAAGGGATATGCTTTACTTTTACAATATATTATAATTATTAAACCTGTGAATAAATCTACCTTACATTCTAGTGCATTACAAAATCTCTTTTCTTCATTTGTATTACTAGCATAAGCTTCCTGAGAGTGCATTATGCACATTTAGATATTAAAAAACAACCGAAATTTACGTGTTTTGCCAAAACCACAAATTTTGGGAGTAACAGATTTAGATACTTCATATCAATCAATCAAAATAGTAGTCAATGGCATTATACACGCAACTATAGTACATCTAGTATATAATTAAATAGAAACCGTTAACTATCTCAGAGGTCAGTCCTTCAATAAACTCTGTACCAGTGTGGTCATATAACCCTCTGTGTGATGAATAAGATCAAAATGACATAGATAAACTTCCACAGTAAACTGCTTGCATGATCAGCATCCATGTGAGAACAGATGTCATTCTCTTCTCTCCCGTTTGTAAATTCATACCGCTTTCTGTGACTTTCAACAGATCAAAGTCAAAGGACTTGCACAGAAGTTTTTAGTGCTTTGCTATTCATATACATCAGATTGCATTATAATTTCATGCTGACAACTTTAGAGAAATCTTTGTTGGTTAATTTGGATGAAGTCCTTTCAGGTAGTGGACATTCAACCAGCCTTTCTGAAGGTAATTAGTGAATCAAATAAAATGGTAATGGAAACAGGTAATTACTTGAGAGCCCACGGGTAATAGCAGGAGGTAATTATTTCAATATCTGCATGCTCTAACTCAAATTGCAGATGGACTACCACAGCCTTGCTCTAGGAAAGCCTGCAGTGTCACTACTTTGTTTTTAAAAGGATGGAAGAGAATCATTGCTTAAGCGAGGGTGCATTTCATACCATAAAAGGAAGTACAGTCACATAAACACTTTAATTTGATAAGATAATCTGTAATTTTGACAGGTCAAAGTAGTGCAGTGTAAAGAAAATGCAGCGCTTCGTAAAAGCAGATTTTTACTCTGTACAAAGTTGATTAGAAAAATAAGATTCATTAAAACATGGATGGAAAACATCTGGTTATATGGCAGATGGTAATTCAGCTATCAACACATCCAACTGTTAAATGAATGGACTGATTTAATACAAAAAGTATGGCTTTCCCTCCTCTATGGCTCATTCATTTGCAGATTGTTGAAATATTTTTCTTCATATTAAACTGAGCTCTTCAACAATTCGAAATGATTCAAGTCCTCCTTCTCCCCCTTGCCTCTGGCATACACCTTCTCTATTCTTTAGCTTTGCTTCTAAAACAAAGAAAAATGATTCATCCTTAATGCAGAAAAGTGGAAAATTCATGTGTCATTTTCCAGGCATTATAACACACTGGACCAAATTTTTGGCTGCTGTAGTATTAATTTCTAGGGAGTTGAACTGACTTTATCTGGTTTCCCCTATATAGTGGAACAAGACGTCATGATGCTTCCCAAATTCATAGAATAATTTCATAATCAGAATTATTGCAATAAAGATCTCTTTAGATACTGTTGTCAGAAACAGTGCTTCCTAAAATGATTGCAGTGAATCCCACCCTTAAAGACACTTTAATAAAACAGTTATGAAACTCTTCACACAGTGCCTTTGACGATCTCGGAGGCTAGCAAAAACTGTCATTATACATGGATCAGAAGGCGCTTCTTGGCTGTTGATTATTCATTGCAGAAGACTGTGTTCTGCCTTGCATTATACTTGTGCAACATCATTGCAGTCAAAAGGATTGCGAAACTGAGACCTGCAGATAGAATTTCAGATGTGTTTGCCCTGTATTTGTATTGTGCAATCGCTGTGTATCAATTTCCCTGTTTTGTTCCTCAATGTCAGTATGTGCAGCAAAAGTCCTTTTAAATATTTAGAATTGGACACTTTTGATTCCTTAATGACTGCAGCCATTTTGTGTTTGATCCTGCAATTCTTAGGAAGTAAAACTTCCAGTCATGGAGCAGCAGGGAGAACCTCAGAGGGATACTGACACTGAGTGAGTGCATGGCAAGTAGCTGGGGCTTGGCACAAAATCTAAGACACTTGGTGAAGGTATTAACTTAAGCATAGATTCCTTTAGGAGAAAAAAGGCATAAGGACCTCAAGAAAGGACTCCTTTGGGACATCTATTAGACAGTAGCTAATGGTCCTTGATGTATTTCAAATAGAATACTAGCTTCAGCTACTATTTATTACTATTAAATTTATGACAATTGTAGAATATAATGAATTAATTGGCTGTGCTGTTAACCTGGATTAATGAATATCATAAGTATACTTGGAACAAACTAAGAGTCTAATGGAGTAGAAACAGGGACTGATCAGCAACAAATCTATATGTGGAGTTGAGAAAGTAATGGAAAATGTAAGAAATGATAAAAGTCAAGCTTATTTATACCTCACAACAGAAATTAAAACATACAATGAAGTAGACATCTAGAAATACAAATAAAATATTATAAAAATATATGCATAGAAAATATAACCAAGTTGGGTTTTGTTCATACTGACAAAATGAAGAAAAACAACAACAACAACAACAACAACAAACAAAACTAGAGAAGGTAAAGCTGCTGTGAAGATAGGATCAAAATGAAATATAGTGAAATATGGGATTAAAAAAAAAATCTTTAGTTCTTTTTTAAGGAAGAGTAATTTTCTTTGCAGTTGATGTTCTTGGTTAAGACACAGAATGCCCTTTGCATTCCTAGCAGCTTGCTTAGCAGCACTAAGCAAGTTTCTGACCTCAGTTCTCTTAGTCCAGGAAGCTTCCCACCCATATCAGTAGTATCTCAGGAACTGACCCTTGGACTTCTCCTCTTGAATGCTTGATGTTTATACCTAGCACTTTTGAGTAATACATCAACTTTACTTCCTGATGGCTTGAAAATGCATGTCAAATTGCGAAATTGGCATAGCTAAATGCATAACCACAATAAACCACAGCAGAGAAATATCTTTTATTAAAGTTACATGGCTCTTACAGTGTAAAAGTACAGTGGAATGAATGTACTGCTATTTGAATATGGTTCATTTGTCTTGTGTTAGCATAGCAATATCTTTACATCTAACAAGAAAGTTTTCAAGGTGTTAAAAATCTCTGCTCTGGGAGTGGGCACCAAAAGAACCTAGCAAAATCATCTCCATCGATCAGATATCTCCAAAAGAAGTGTTTTATTATCTGTTTTTTGAAGTCTGTGTCAAACAGGCTTGTCAATGAAGAAGGCCTCTGTCCCTCTGAGGGGAAAAAAGCAATCTGAATTGCAAGCTATTCCCAAACTATGTCAAGAATTTAGCATATTAAATATTTGACCATATTTCTGGAATTACCTGCTGTAAATATGTAGAATTTGTGTACGTATAGACATCCTGAAACTGCATCCAGAACAGACAGGCTGGGTTTGAAACTTGTTGAACGCCGGGTTGCTACTATCTAAATCCTAGTTTAGGAATAGTTCCCTGTTTATGCATGGACTTGGGCACAACCATTGCTTTTAGCACATGTTCCTCCCCAAGCAAAAAGCAAGGTCTAAACTGGCTTGCAATAATAGCACTGGACAGGCTTTCTTCATCCCCCAAAGCAATTTGAAAACGTTTTTTGCAGAACAGTGTTAGGTAGGTAGAACTTTGTAACAAACTGTTCCAGTTGGCATAACTGTGCATAAGACAATGAACCTTTGAAGTAGAAAAGTTTGATTCCTCTTCTGAAGTCTGATCACACTCAGGGTACACTTCTTTGGAACATGGTGCTTGAAAATAATTTCTCTTGAAGTGAGTAAGTGACTCGTCAAGAGAAATGTTTTGACCGGGAATTTATATTTACTGGCATGTTTCAGAGCTGGGATCAATGAGTGGGCACAGCTTGAAAAGCCAATCAACCTTTAGATAGAGAAGAGCCTGAAAAAATTGCTATTGTGTTGCTGCAATTGTAGAACAGTAGGAATCTGTTTCCACTTATAGTAAGAATAGAGACAGACTGTTCAGCAGATCGTTATGAAATCAATAGGTTCTGGTTTTTGTTTTTGTTTTTGTTAGTTTGGTTGTTTTTGTTTCCTTTTTTTTTTTTTTTAATCATGGTTTCATCCATTTGTACAGTGAATGTTCAATGGTTTTCTGTTTCCTTCAAGATATTTCCTTATCTTCATCTTTTGCAAATTGTCTCAGAATTTTTATGTAAATATTTTAAAAAGTCTACTTTAAGTAAAAAACCATGTATTTTATAAAAAAAAATGTGTATTTTATAATATCTTTTCTGATAACTGTTCTTCAAAGTATTTCTAAGAATCTGTGTTACTAATGCAGCTAGACTTCAGCAATAACTGAACAAAACTAAAAAAGAATATTCTGAGGCAAGGGTTAAATCGTAAGTGAAGAATGCAAAATCATGAGATCTGTAAGAAATGCTAAAACTTAAAAAGGCACATTGATATAGAGGGTCCTAATGTTACTCTATCAATTGAGGTGACAATGAAATGGTAGCGTTGAAGTCATGTAACTTCACGTGTCTATGGTACAGACATCTGACCTGGGGATCCAGATCTCCTTTGCAGAGAGTGAACAGAAAGAAGAATTTCTGGCACGCAGTTGATCTCATCTGTAAAATACCTTGACAGTATATTAGATGAGATGAACTCCACAACTTTCAGTTCTCCCCACTGGCCATACAGGTAGTCTATGCACTTGTCTCAGATGTGGATAACTTCACTGTACAGTCTACATTTTGTCAAATTATGTATGTTACTTTTTTTTTT
>VXAA01005678.1:291698-353300 GCA_013399115.1 Anseranas semipalmata | reverse complement strand
TTTTTTGCAGAGCTGTACCTGAATGTGAACCCCAAACATTCCTGTAAGGTAAGCCATGTGTACTATCTTTTCTACTTTATAAAGTCACATTTGTCTGCGTGTCCGTCCTTCCTTCCTCCCTCCCTCTCTTCCTTCCTCCCTTCCTTCCTGGGAAGGTAACTTTTAAGAACATAAGCTTCAGTATGCACTATTGCATGTCTCTTTTTTAATGTTTCTCAGGAAAGAAGATGAGGGGCAGAGACGTAAGACATTGTATTTCACTCCAGTGAGTACATTTTAGCCCAATAGATTGTTTTTCTGAGACCAAATATTTAAGCAATTAAAAAAAAAAAAGTGATGGTTTCTGTAAAAAAAAAAAAATCATTAACATCTTAAAAAATTAAAATTCAGTCTTAAAAAAGAAAAACAAAAGTAACATCATTACCTAAATAATATGAAACAATTTAAAATATGACACAGTCAAGAACTGGAAAAAGCTTTAAACTTTATATTATATGTTTGCCAGTTTTTGTCAACTTCCTCCTTTTTCACACTTGTCCAATCACCTTTTTCTTTTGAAACAATTAAGGCAATGCCTGAACGCAGTTTAGCACCTTGGCCTTCATGGTAGCAGAAAGACGCGCTGTGCACTTGTTAGCAATACAAAGTAAACAAGTAAATATCAGATTGCACTTCCTGCTGCCATTCTGCATATTAAGATAGTAGCAACTACTGCACTTTCTGAAAGTTCCCTCTTGGGAAATATGATGGTTAAGCTAGCATTACTGTTCTTTTTGTATACTGAAAATAGTACAAAGAGACCAGTGTGGACAAACAAGTCATGCTTAAGACGGGACATATAAAATATGTCTTCCTTGACTGACCTTTCATCCTGTCCTAATCGTGTTTTTCCCTTTTCCTCCCTACTTCTTTGTAGGGAGGAAACACTGATAAAAGAGAATTCAGCCCAGAGCTAATATGTCATTTTTAAGATAATGATTTTGAGTATCAAATGTTTGGCCTGCACTTTTGGAATAGCAGACACATTAGATCACTCATTTTGTGGTGCCCTTGTTTATTGGAAAGCAACTACTATTTTATCTTCTCAGCCACAATCATTTGTAATGTTTTGGGTAGCAGAATCGAGTTTTGATTATTAAATTATATATTTAGAACTACATTCTTATTGAATTTCCAGGTTAACTTTTTTGTTGTGACTGCCTATTTTAGTTATGACTGCAGTAGGTAACTGAATGTCTCTGTCCTGAAGATGCCATGTGTAAATAGGGAAATTAGGAAGGAACCCCTTTTGCACAAAATAATAACCTTACCTTATCATGCTATATTTTGAAAAGACTATCATGTTATCAAAACAGAATCTACTAGCAATGCATTGCTTATTCCTGCCAAAGACATTCTTCCTGAGAAAATCCTACCATCAGTCTTTTTGCATAATGGAACATCGGAAATAAAGCAACATATTGCAACTCAATGTTCAATCTTTGCAGGTTCACTGACAAGTTTCATTATCTTGCATCTGACAGTCTGCACTGGGGGTTGTTGAAAGAGCATAAACTGGAATGCAGTGAAGAAGTATGGAGATATAGCATTAAGAAACACTTCAAAATAATAGTGTATAAATTCTGTATGACTCCACATCTGTACAGGTAGAGAAAGCCCAGCATGACATTGGCTGATTTAAGAAAACTTGAAGGCAGAATTAATCATTGATGTGGCTATTTCTGGAAAAGAAAGAGATTTTGAAAGGGAGGAAAATGTGAAAACCATACAGATTGAGTGACTGTATCATAAAATAAGATTTCTCTTGGTAATTTAGCAGTAAAAATAAAATGTGGCCAGCTCTAACATCTAACAAGAATGTGTTGGACACAGAAATTGTCTGGATTTACATACGATGTTTGCCAAGTCTACCATTCTTGGAAATCCCTCCTGCATTCCTGTTTCTCTAAAGGGAATTCACGGTTCATTTGTTTGCTTCCAAGAATGAATATGAACAAAAATCATATCCTTATGGGAGGATGCACACTGTAGACCAAAGTTCTCTATGCTATAATGAGAGCAGTTTCTAGTACCTTTCCTCACAATGTCAAAGAGTAGAGAATGTCATCAGCAAACATGATAAGGAATATCAGCAGTGTTTAAATCACTGACAACAGGATCTTCAGAATCCCAGGTAGGGGCTGTATTGATACAAAAACTGAAATAAGTTAAGAATAAATTATAAATAAATGGTCAGATAAGGCAAAACGATTAATAGAAAAGAATAAGAGAAGGAAAAATTGACAGTATGTGTGATGATTTGGACAGGAACTACCCAGGAGCATGACATGCAGGGTATAGAGGTAAAGGAAGCCTTTCACCAAAAAGCCAGGGAAAAGTTTTGAAATACTGGACTCCGTCAAATGCAGTTTTTTAGCTAAAAGATCTGCGAGAAAGAGGCTTGCCCACACTTGGGATTATTTTTATAGGTGAAGCAGATTTGGTAGAGGTGTTATGAGAAAGAACCCGAAGTGAGTTTCCAGAGCCTTTGATGAAGATATAACAGATAGAACAGATAGAACAGATAGATGAAGGCCAGGAAGGCTTTCTTTAATGACTTGAAATAGCACAGAACTACCAGCTCCTAATAACTTGCATAGATCCTAGAAAATACCAAGAGGACCTGATTCTGAGCGCAGGCTGCCCAAATTGTACAGCCAGAAATTTCTGCTGCCTTTGCAAATACCATGGACCTCAGCAAACATGTTCCTGTTCAGCACTGCCCTCTCAAGCTAAACTACCAGTCCTGCTTGGTGGTAACCCTGTGTATTATGAAAGGCTGGAGGGAGAGCATCGTTTCATGAAGTATGTGGGGAAACAGGTTTTAAATTCATAGAAAGCTGAGTGCAGAATCTGCTAGCTTTCCCTCTTCGTTTGTGCGTACAAGTTAAGCAGGTTTAACATTGATCAGATATATCTAAGGAGATACCTGGCTGCAGTTAAAAGCACACGCACACACACACACACACACAAAACCACCAAACCCTCAGACAACCCTTCTCCCTCCCCAGCTCTTCAGCAGGTTGCTGTGTTTTTCCTGAACTGATGCCCCTACAAATGAACAGGCTGCTGCTGGAGCCATCAGTTTCAGAGTGTGAAATGGAGTGCCATTAAGTTCTGGCTGCTGTGACTCATCTTTGTTTGTCCTCATACAGCTCAGATTTCCTGCTGGCATCCTAGAGTGCAAGAACATATGCATGGCGCATACATGGAGCAATGCCTGTTTCCTCAGACAAAGAACTGAACATTGTGTGATGGCAGGCCCACCCTTCTGGAGATCAGAGAGCACAAATCTGTTCTGATGACGAAATCCACGGATGATTTCATGGGAGAGGACGATGAAAGGAAACATTTTAGCAACCCCACAGTAAAGCAATGTAGCACTCCTTCTAGAAGAGAGTCTATGAATGAAAAATGAATATGTGTGTAAGTAATTTCTGACAATGTATATTCAGGGCAGAACTACAGCTGCTGACTTTTTTGTAATGTTTCACAACAGACATATTTTTATCTTCAAATTCTTGTTAATGAAAAGTTATGGAAAAATTGCTACAAGAGAATACTTTTTAAAAAGCCTTTTGTAGACTTCCTATGTAAGAAATTTGTTTTGGCCTATTGATCTGAAGGTGTTGACACAAGTTTGTTTTCTTCATCAAATTGTTCTCTCAGTAAAACTACAACTTCTCACAGCATGCAGGGCTCTGTGCCTCCTTTCCTGTACTGCCCACTCATCACCCTGACTGCTGCAGATCATTGTCATACACTGTAAACTGCATTTTCTTGCCATGCATTTGAGAAATCTGCCACTTCCACATCATTTACACATGAATGAGAAACAATGTGAATTTGGATCAGCTGAAACCAAGAACATAATCCAAAAGTATATCCTGGTCTCTGTCATTTAAACTTTGGCAGTCACATTGGCAGATCTGGATTGAAGCAACTGAGCAGACAACAGAAATGTGCACCACTGACTAATCACAGAATCACAGAATCATTTAGGTTGGAAGAGACCTTCAAGATCAAGTCCAGAGTTGGGCCAAGTGCATGTTTTCTTCTGGGTTCAGAAGAGCAGAAATGCAGGTTTTTGCTGGCTCAAAATTCTGAAAGTGTTTAAAAAGCAAATGGATGAATTAATTTTTTTTTATGATACTGAATTTATACAGGTCAAAGAATTGTTGCCTTGCACAAGGCTGAAAAAGACTCTTCTTTCTGTCTGCAACAGCAGTTCTCCAGTCCCAGCTGCTGCTGAACCCAGATCTCACCGGCAACTGGAAGTCTCCAACATGAGGACTGGTTAGCTAAAGCTGCTTTTTGATTGCTGTATGAGGCAGATGTCTTTTTTCCTACTAAGCTGGGCATCCAGAGATCCAATATTCCTGTTTTCTTTACAGGTAAATTGCTGTCCCGCTTCTGTGCAAGACACTAACACCCATAATAGCAGGAATCAGATGACAGTGTAGCTATTCGCTAAAAAGCAGTTATACTTTGTTTTTCAAATTATTAAAAAAAAAAAAAAAAGAAGATTGTTTGGCACACTGTTAAATACTAAGCATTTCTGAGCTCAGAATTTCTGGGGGTAGTTAAATTTCTAAAGACTTACAAACCGGAAAATTTACCAGTATAATTTCCTTGATACACACTATCTTGCAAATCACCACGTGGACAGGTTCTTTTTTCTGAACAAGTTTAGAACTAAAACTCCAAAATGGCACTTTTATTCTGGAAAGTCTTAGGAATTTATTTATCTTTTACCACTCTCTCAAAATATAGTTGAAATTGGCTAGTGGGTTCAAAATATTTTTTGGAAAAAATGAGGAGTGAGAGCAGACAGCAGACAGGCAGCTCAACAGGCAGACAGCATGATCACATAAACACTGTTTTCTTAGGAAACAGAACTACACTGGAGCACCAGGAGGCTGAGACCTCTCATCTATGACTCTGGGATAAAAGTAATGTCGTCTTATTGTTTTTTAAAGGTCTGTTCTAATATTTGATTAGTAACCTCCCTGATCATTACAGAGTATTTCAACATCTTCTGAGATAAACTACCATGCACTGAAAACTGCATTTCTGAATTGTTATTAACAATATTACAATTTCCATTTCACCAACTACCCTGTAATACTATGACAAAAATACAGTGGGCTTTTGGCCAATTTTTTCTTTCTTGACTGTGGAGCAGTGGCTTTTTGGCTTCTAATAATCTTTTCAAATTCTCTCCGTTTTTATTTGCTTTTCTCTCCCACTCACTATTACTCATACTTACCCTCAACTTCGGGAAATTAGTTGTTTAAAAGAACCATGTATGCAGCTGATTAGGACCATCCTCTGTTTAATTACCTATTGAATATAACCAGATAATGATGACTGCTTTATAGGCAATCACCTACTTGTAGTTACAGGAAACAATTTGTCTTTGTCCAACTTAATGGCAGATAAAATAAACCACTGTTGGGTACCAGACCTTTTATATAGGAAATCATGGTCTATAACTTCTAGAAATTGTTATGCTTGTGCCCCATAGCCTACACTTCCCAAACAAAGCATAATTAGTTTTCTATACATGACAAAAAAGTATGGTTAACTTAATTTTCTGGTTTAGTTCTTCGACCTGCTACACACCTCCCATGATCACCATCTCCTAAGCTAAGTTACCCAGTGCATTCAAAGTCACATAGTGTTGAGTTCTCAGTATCCACAAATGGTCCATATCTCCATGCTTTCTCTCACTGTATCTTCACATCTTATAGCCAAAGATTTAAAAATTCCAGACACATGAAACATGCTTGCTATAACCTGCTTTGCCAGCTACACCACACTTCTGCTTTCCAAGAATTTTCTGTTGTTAATTGTCATCCACATTTTTTGTCTAAATATGTGGACAACAAAGTCATTTCTTCACCTTATCTCTCCTCTGCTTCAATAATGCATACCATTTTACCATCACTATTGATAAGACAATTATTATTATCATCACTGTTAACAAAGTCTTCCAGACTACTTCAACTTGCCATTGACCAGGAAGACTAGTCTTTATTCCTTATTTACAAGCCTCTTCCAATTTTAAAAGTCTTTTTTTTTTTTTTTTTTCCCCACAGAGCTGTTGCATAAAACTCCCCAAAGCCCATATCCTCACTTTCATATCATTTATATACTTAGCAGTCCACCACTTGCTCACTCATGAAGTGAACACATCTCCAGGGAATTCAGTTGAATCCTGTTTTTCTTTAACAACCTGAGAACTATAATTTACATAATTCCATGTGGTATCTCCTTATAGAAGAATGACGCAATTGCTGTAGGAGCTTCCCCAACTTATTGTTACAGACTTATTTTTACTCCAGTGAAACAGGGCAGCATCCTACTGTCCGTGTGACTTCCACCCTAAGAGCCTGAAGCAATAAGGATTTCAACAGTTACCAAGCAATGTTCACTATTAACACTAAAACTGATCAAACTTCACTGCCAAATAAAAAAGACTGATGTCCTTTCAGTAGCTCTATTGAGAAACTACTCCAGAAAATTACTCCTCAGACAGTTACAGTCTAATTTTCAGCTGTATTCTTGGTGAGTTTACAGCATTTGTTATTCTCCATTCTTCCCAGTATGTAGTGGCAAATGACATTTTCTCTCTCTCTCTCTCTCTCTCAAGGAGGCTGAAACACCTCTCTTGGATGCTGCTTGCTTCGTTCTATCAGGATTATTATCACGTACAGACTTTGTAGCTTTCTGTTCCTTCAGGGGCTTGTTGTTTGGTATCTGACTCACGGAGTGGCTGGTAGTGCTGCTGCACTTAAAGTAAAACTGAAGGCTTCCTGATTTTCATTCTCTTTTGGACACCAGAACACTTAGTTTCTTAGCATGTACCCATCTGGTGTTTGTCCCCCCAAAACCTCTGTTTACATGGATGTGAAATGGAATTAAATAGCTGCTCCTAGACCATATGTTTTTCCTATGATATGTTGGTCAGATTGTGCTCAATGCACTAAAAGAAAAAAAAACATGAAATGGTGTATCTCTATA
Organism: Anseranas semipalmata; assembly: GCA_013399115.1. Taxonomy (NCBI): domain Eukaryota; kingdom Metazoa; phylum Chordata; class Aves; order Anseriformes; family Anseranatidae; genus Anseranas; species Anseranas semipalmata. The sequence goes on along the minus strand of VXAA01005678.1, from coordinate 346,235 downwards.
GTTACACAGAAGGAAAAAGATGCCCTCTCTTGGGCTCTTAAACCCACACATTTACTGGAGTTTGCCTAGTTATACACCTGCAAGAACACCCAGTTAAAGCAGTTTTCTCAACTGCAGTGAAGGATTTACCACAAAGGATGAAATTCATATTACCTGATTTTAGCCATTGAAACCTTGGGCTTTTTTTTCTTGTTAACTATCTATGTCCCTTATATAAGATGGAATGGAAAGAGAACATTCCACCTATCATAAATATTTTTTTAGTATGGAACAATCAACTTTCTAGAGGTGCCTTTTCCACCATTTACTACACAAAGAGCCTACACAACAAGCTTTAATTAAGTGCCTAAATTTTAAATGTCTCTTAGTTAATTCTCTCCTTAAAAGACTCAAGGCACTGCCATAAATTTTGACTCCTTAGTTTCCATAGATGACATTTCACACTTGTATTTTCTGGGGACAAAAACACCACTTACCCAGAAAATATGCAAGTCCCATGTGGTCTGCAAACTGGTTTTGCACTAAAGGGTTTTGCAAGGGGGAGGACCCAGACCGCCAACAAAGGGTGAGCTGAAAACAAGAGTCAGAGATCGCAATTGAGAGAACAAAGCTGCTTCTTGTCAACAAGACATATTAATTAGCATAATACCTATGGTTTCTAGCTCTGGAATTGCAGCTTCCTCTGTCTTAACAGTTACTGCTTGAAATTAAAATGCTGTATGTACATTTGAAGAAGCAGACTGTGGTACTCATTATTTCTCTGAGGTACCACTGATTTCCTTGGATTTACTTATGTCAGTAGAGTACAGACTATGTAGTGTGAATAATGTTCCAGAGCTCATTGTGAATTTTCTGAATTCCCTTAATTCTGTGTCACTAATTTTTTCCTTAGCAAATATCTGACACATCACAGCCTCACAATCTGCTTTTCTTCAGCAAAAGGACAGTAACATATATAGAATAGTTTATGCAAGAGTCAATGAAAAAGCCAGATTATTCAAAGAAAAATCATTTTCTTAAACTTATCAAAGTATTAGCAATAGCATTTGTGACCAGTTTAAAACCCCTTTCATTGTATGACCTTAAGCAAGTCGTTGATCTCTCTAATGCTTCAGATACTCCATTTATAAAAGGGGGACAATAATATTTCCTTTGTAACATGCTTCAAGCCATACAGATGAAAAACATTAGATAAGCAGCAGCTATTATCTTCACTGTTATTAAAACCTTGCTGACAGGACACAGCTAACACTGCAATTCCTACAAGACTTCAAGACACAGTTTCATGGATTTTACAGACACGATTCTGTACTTGATGTCCTAACTCACTTAGCATAAAAAATAAACAACATAATATAATTGTTCTCTGCTTTACCTGGTCTGACTTTTAATAACAAGACAGCTCCTAGGGACAACAGCTCACTGTATTCTAATAAAAATTTGGAACAGCTGCACGTACTCCATTCCAAGCTCTCCGCCTTGTATAGTTTATCTTCAAAACCACCTTAGAGCAAACCCCACTTGTTTACTTCAGTGGAAGTTTTTCCACTAGGCATGTAAACTCATCCAACCTATCTCTCCCTTGTGTTTATATATAAAAATACCTAATCCATCTCTGCCAGCAAATTCAAGGAAGAGAGTAAGTGTAGGCTATCCAAGGCTAAGCAAACAAAAGTCATCAAGGTTTTGGAAAAACTTCTTAGTTCATTTTCTTCAGAAGAACAAATTATCTGGTAAGCAAAGCAGTGAGTGAAACTTGCTTTGCTAGGTTTGTAACCCTTGTTCTCTAAGCATACCTCTGTCTCCAGAGAATACCCCTTATTATTGCAATAAATTCTCCCCTCAAATCTGAATGGGAAAGAGGCTACAGTGCTGGGGCTATTCTGGATCCAGGGTAAGGAAACATTTGGGCTTCAGGAGGGCAGTGAACTGGTAGACAAAGCAGTATTTGATTTTTTTTTCCTGAGAAAATCAAGCTAAAAACAGTAACAGGTCCTCTTTAAATCACATCCAGCACAGCCCCAAAGGCCAAGCTCTTTAGGAGAGCAAGGATTTAGCTTCACTATCTATGTGTTTTAACAGTGGACCTCTGTTCAATTCCCTGCATGGCCTTGAAATCCTCAATTCAAAGACAAGTCTTTGCCACCTACAGCCCATGATCCCTATTGATCACACAACTATTGTAGATTTGTGCAATGTTCAAGGAAAGGATTAAGTTGTCTTTTTTTCTCTGTTCCTCTGTCTCCAAACTACATGTTACTAAAACTTGGTCTACTTACCAATACTGTACTGCTAGAAACATATTGATCAGAAGTACTACGCAGTAACAGTGTAGCTGCTAGTAGAATACTGTTAAGGAACAATAATGCAGATATAAAATATTTCTCTTCTCATCCAAAAGAATAATCTTTATTGATATGTATACATATATATATATATATATATATATATATAAATCAGTCTTTAATCTGTACTAAGTAGGCTGCAAAGTTTTAACAGACTCATATGAAGTGGTTCAGCTTCTATGCTTAGATGTTAACATGTTAGATTGAAGTGCACCTGGTTTTACAGCTAGTCAGCCTGACTGCTCCTTCCCTGAAGGGAAAGAAGTGACAAGGGATCCCCAGAGTATAGCTGAAATATTAGTCAAAGGCTGACAAGTACCTGAACAATTTGCTGATGCATGTTGAGACGGCCTCCTCTCGGGGGAGTAGCTGTGACCTCGGCCCTTGCATCGTATCTGCACTAGTACAAATCTAGGATATTCAAGAGAATTAAAAGCCTTCAGGCTTCCTGAGTGTAATAAGCAACTAAATCCAGCCCCGTCAAGGAACAGGCCTCAAAAATAATCATCTTGTGCCTAACCTCCCATGATAGAGTAAACAAGAAATTAGATTGGAGTTACTACTGATTATTGAAGCCTACTGCCAATATCACATCCCCCACAGTTAGATTTTAAATCAGACCTTTTAGTCACATTGGGACTTCGGGGTATGTCTGTCACAAGCTGTACCCTTGGCTATTACACAGCACTGTTTGCCTCAGGGTCGTTACAAAGATCTGTGGGAAAAATTTAAACAAAATCAACTGCATTGCTCCAGTCCTTTCAGGATGTTTCTGGAGTGTGGTGACAAGTGATTGCTTTTTCAACTCTCCAGAGCATTGTTTGCTTATATTAATGAATGAGTGGTCACAAACAGTAGGAAAAGGAAGACCCTGAACTAAAAATAGTTAGAGGAGATCCTGAATTGAATGCTTTCAGTCACGGTCACAATCCCTCAAAATTTGGTAATACAGACTTTGGTTTACGTTCACCCCACAACATACATACACATGGCTAAAGACATGTGAATGAACAGACTGTTCTCAGCAGGTACACCCTGAGTGTAAGAGAGGTTGGAAACCAAAGATTTCTGTCTCCTGATCAGTAATGACGTCCAGCAAAGATGTAATTCAAAGATCCCTCCTAGTTCATGACTTCTCACATGTGGAGCAACAAAAGCCCCCAACTACTGGTCCAATATTGAGTCTTACCATACTCAGCTTCAGTGTTCTAATAGCCTGGGAGCACAGGCCTGAAAAGACATTGTGGGTGATGACATCCAAGCCCTGCTATCACAAGCACCCATGCGATACGATAAAATCATAAAGGAAGCAGTCTTCAAATTCAAACTAGGAGTTAAGCATCATCCTTTTGGAATCTCACTTCTTTGCTGGTTAGGAAGTAATTCTAATTTTTTAGTGCTTTTGGGGCTCAACATAAGGGTTTTTTTTTTTTTTTTTTTTGATTCAATCAGAAAATTAAGTTGGATGGTTAATAATATTTCTCTTTATCATATTTTTGTCTTGTGGAATAGACTGAAGGTCTCCACTGGAAACAGATGCCTAGGAAGGATCTTCTGGTTATATTCTTATTCTTGGAGCTGTCTGCAGGATTTAGTACTGCTGACTTCTGGAGAGTTGTCTGAGTTGGGACATGGAGTCAGTTCCTCTGCTGTTGTAGGCACCATGTCTTATTGTCCCATGCATCAAAGCACTGAATTTTGTCTGAAAAACAACTACGGTCTCTGCCTCTATTTTGACTGGAAGGCTGTTTTAAAATGTTATTGTTCTGACTGTTTTAATTTCCAGAACAATTTATTCATGAACAACTTATATTAGTCTTTTGTAATGCCAGCATTGTTCTTTAGCTTAAAATAGCTCTTTTGAACCTGCTTACCCCTATACAACAAATATATTCCCTCTCAACTTTTCTTTTCCTACAGTAAACCAGCCAAACTCTTGAGTGTCCTCCTGTCAGACGGACCCTCTACTCCTTTACTTATCCTGGCAGTCCTTCTCTAAATCTTCTCCAGGCTGAGTTCATCTTTCTTGAACACATGATGAGAATTGTCTCCACAGTTTCTTGCACAACAACATTAACAATCCCTAGTGTCTTTAATGCTGGATTTCTCAATACATCCCAGGAACATATTATCTGGGGTTAGCTACATTGCATTGGATCAAAATCATTATCTTTCCAAACTCAAGAACTCTAAAGCCTTACAGTTGTTTTTGTTGTTGTTGGTGGTGTTTTTTTTGTTTGTTTGTTTGTGTAGATGAACAATAGCCATCTACATGTCTATTTGTCATCTGGTTTATTTGTATGTTTCTTTAAAATGGCATCATTTGGTATTAAGGAAAAAGAGCTTAAAATATAAAGGTAGTGTTTCTGAGTGTCTAAGAGAGTGACTTACTTGTCTTAGTATCTTTTGCAATCTAACAGTTAGGCATCTAAGCTAATTCTCTAGGCTCTTTTTATCATCAATGGAGAGCGACAAGCACCTCTAGAGTGTGATTTAGCTCATCCCAAAATAGATATCTAAAACAAGAGTGAAGCATTGCTCTTTGGAGATTGCCTGTCTCTCCCTATAGATGATAAAGGGAATCTAGACAACTGTCTCAGATGTTCTGCTTAACTTGTGGCTGAAGTAAGCAGAGATGAATCTTACCCTAAGTAATTCAGGACAATGAAAAGCTGTTTCGAAAGAGATTTAGGTTTTCTGGTGTCTATATTTTACTGAAAGGCAATAAAATTTAGATTTCTAATTTAATGGGAAACATTGGCCATATTTATCTATTAACTGTAATAAGACTATGTACATACAGAACAGTTCTAGTGATTTAAATAGGCCCGTCTTCAGAAAAGCACCTGAATATGTCAAAGGTTTTTATGCTTGCTGAGTTGCACTGACAACCCTGGAGATCCACAGATTCACCAGACAGCTATGAATTCTGGCCTAGATCCTACAACTATAAATATGCTTATTTATCTGGAAAGGACTGTTCACTCATAGGAAGTTTCTGTTGAATGCAAGTGCTCACGGGACCTTGGTAAATTCATGAAAATATTACAAATGTATTGTGCAGTGCTGCAATAATACTCTTCCTATTAGCACATGATTTGCTGGATTAGACCCAAATATTGTACCACAGGTCTTTATATTATTTCATTTTAATTTTATTATTTTCTTTTCTTGTGAATAAATTTGAAATATGCATGCATACTATCACTTTTAAAGGGAGTGAGGAGGAGGTCAAAGGCTTTATCTAAAACATATTAGAGTTTGATCTCATCATCTATAGACATCTTTCAGTAAGGGGAACACTGTCTGGTAAAAAGTGCCCTGTTACATTTATTTTTAGTAGGTAATGAAGAAGTATGCTTAACATTTTGTTCCTTGAATGTGAAGAGGTACATCAAAATAACACCCCCTTTGTTGTGCTGAGACACACTTTCCATTCACCCCCCTACACACGAAAAAAAAAAAAAAACCAACAAAAAAAATGAAGCCCAATGAAAAATTCGATTGTTAAACCTGAAATCACCTTTTATCCTTCACTGAAAGGCACCCTAATCCTACCACAAATAAGTGTAAAAATAAAATTGAGAGAGCTACTTCCACCTTTCTGTCACAGGAAATCTTGCTGAGACTAATCTGCTTTTTAGAAGGTTTACTTTTAAATAGGATTTCCTTTTGCTGCATGCACACACGCAGAGTCAGGAAGCTCCAGTCTGAGTCAATGCTAAATGCATTTGGTTTTCAACTTGAGTCGGCTTGCAAATGATGGAACCAATGATTCATAATTTCCATCCTGACCTTGTTTGCTCTATAGTCATACCGTGGCAGGTGAATTGTCATGTTCAAGATCATCAAATTATTTAGGGGGAAACTGATTCCATCCATTAGCCTGCCATGTGAAAAACACATTTGCATGTATCAGAACAAATTATAAGAAGGCGACATGCCACTCAGATATTTTCAAAGGTTCACATTTTTTGTAAGTTTAGGATAATTTGCATATTCTAGTAATGCTAAACAAGTTAATTGCCGTCTATGCTTGTTATGGACCTATTATTTCTCAGTCATTCACTTATAATATCTAATTAAATTAGCTATTTTTTTTCAAGAGAAGTGTGTCTGATAACAGATCCACTATGTGGTATGTTATTCCCATGATATTGGAAGTCTAGTTTTAAACATTTTTATGTAATGCTGCATTGTAGTCCATTTTGCTGGCATATATAATTTCTGAATGGCCTTTACATATCTATTTACCTTGTCCTCTAATATCCAGCGGGAAAAAAAAAAAAACAAAGCAGAATTAAGAATCAGATATTTAATTAAGTTATGGGCCAAATCTTCTGAAGTACTGATTTCCTGCCACTGTGATTTGTCCCTAAGAACATAGCAGATCAGGTTTCTTCATTTTTATTTATCATTCTAATTTTAAACACTGTGAGGTGGTGTAAGAACACCAGAGAAAGATGTTTGTAAATCATCCACTTTGAGTAGAAAACACACAGTTTGAAGAGTCTTTGTTGTACATTTCATGTAATTTCTTCTCAAAACATAAGACTAGTGGGCCAAATTCAGACCAGGTGGCAGTGAATGATTTTGATCACTTACCAAACCTTAACAAAACAGCCAGTGCATACTTTTAGGGTCACAACATTTCTAAGGTGCTGAATGGGAAGTCTATGGGGAAGACTGGGGCTGCACAACTGTTAGCTTTCCTCTTGAAGAGTGCTATTTTCCAGCCAGGAGAGAAAGTAAATGGACATGAGGTTGTATGGCTCTATCACTTATTGTTGAGGACACTCTCTTGCTATTTTTGAGCAACAGTTACAAGGCTATGACACTAGATTTATGTGTTTAAACCTGCTCAAGCTGAAAAAGAATTTAGGGCTCTCATTTCCTTTTGTGAGGCTGCTTCAAAAGAAGGCTTAGCAATGTAGATCTGGGCAGCAGCATCTAGATTTTCACATTGGATAGCTCAAGGCAGCTCCTTGCTCAATATGCACTGAACCAGTCTACAAAAGCATTTAAGGCCTACAATTAATGGAGGCAGGAAAACACACTTAGCCTAATGAATCATTCTTCAGAGGTGTTGAGTTTTCACAGTATGCCTATATATACATCTATATACAGGATGACTAGCTTCCTCATTCCTATCTTAAGGCTATCTGACTCATTATGTTAAGGGCAAGTGCTTATTTTTTAGGCATTGGTCTAAAAAAACTAGATAGTCTGCCACCAGCAGTGGTAGACTCCACCAATGTGATTCATTTTACTTAACTTCACACATCTATCAATCAACTGCTTAAGCCTAAACTAGTCAACTTGGCTCCCTCTCTGGTCAATGGACAGAAACAGGTACTTCTGAAAGGTTATTTTTCCCAGTAATTTACAGACACAAGTTTTAGGATGAGATGCATTGCCATCTGGTGCAGCCTGTTTCTCAACAACTACCTAAAATTTAGATACCTAACCATTAAAAGTGGGATGAATCCACCTTAGGTATTTTTAGTCTCATTAAGACTGATTTAACCGAGCCTTGGTCAGACACATTTGACCTAGTTGGAATGATTGACTGGCTGGAGGGTCACAGTAATTAATTCTGTGAAATATTAGGAAAGATGCGAAAAGGAAGTCACAATAAGACAAAAAGAAATGACTGGGAGAAGTCATGTCTCAGGAGGGTTAATGGCAAAAACGTTATTCAGAAAGTCTTTAGGAGTCTGCTGTTTGGTGAAGGACCCTTTGTCCATGTTGTGTCCCTCAGAGTCTGGCTGTGCTCGACAGTCCCCAGCATGAACGCAGCACTTTCCATCAGGCGTACTCTCCCACTCAATGTGTGAGAAGAAAATGTGACTCACCAGAGCTTGGTAACGCTTATTTAGCAGGGGGTTTTCACTTGTGGCTGTCACACATTGTAGGCATAATAAAACAAGAAAAATTAGTAACCCAGATCTCTAGATAAGCAGTTAAGAAACTTCCTTTTATCTTCCCGAGTCTGGCATGACCGTGTTCCTTCACACCTCAATGACTGAAACTGTGGACACAGAAAAGGGCTTTGCAAGAAATCCCTGGATCTTGGCCATATGAAGACCAATGGACATCCCATTGCCGGAGCTTTGTGATTTCAGCAAAGTTGTATTAGTTCAGGTACAGAAGAAGAATTATGCATGCATAATGTCAGCTGCAGTGCAAGGACTTGACTGTACATTTCTCTACCCAGATCATCTCTCAGCTGTGCCACTGAAGAACAAACTGTAAATATATGTAACTGCATTGTAAGAGAATCACTTTAAAGTCTGCAGTGTTCTCAGGTGGCCCAGAGAAGCTGTGGATGTTCCATCCCTGGAAATGTTCAAGGCCAGGTTGGATGGGGCTTTGGGCAACCTGGTCTAGTGGAAGGTGTCCCTGCCCATGGCAGTGGGGTTGGAACAAGGTGGTCTTTAAGGTCACTTCCAACACAAACCATTCTATGAATCTATGTACAATTTGCACAGCTCTATTATCAAATGCAGAGAGGAGAGCAATCTCTGTGCACAGAATTTCTGTAAAGATGAAAGATTACATTCCTTGTATTTCATTGAGAAAATGAAGTCTAATACTGCTGTAATAATCAGAGAGCATGTTTGGACTGATTGTAGAACTATTAAGGAGTAAACATAACAATGCAGTCTGGAAAACTGGCAAAGGTAAAGGTCCAAACCACAAGCAACAGAGCTATAACAACAGAAAGTTTATTTTGAGGAGGTATGATGCTCTTTGAGATCACAGGAAGAAATTTTGTCTCAGAACTCTGTCTTTTAAAGTCTTTATTTTCTATGAGTTTAATATAATGAATTTCATTTTCTGTTTCCAATTCAGTCTCATTAAATTACTCAGCTATCATGCATTATAATTCAAAAAGAAATATCACGATTACAGCTTCCCATGAGAGAGATTTTTTTTTAGCTTAGATCCCTCACCTACAGGATCTTATAAATTCTTGAGACGTACCTGGGCCATATCCCACCTGCCTTCAGATAAACAACAGCAGGACGAGCATATCTGGGCCTTGAGTTACTGCACAATCATTTTCTTGCTGAAAGTATTATAGTACTGGGAATGTATTTATTCATCTGTTAGAAGAAAACAAGCAGCTGGAAATTAGTTCCCTCGCCAACTGCAAGAGAACTACTGGGAACTTGTTTACTTACTATTAACATGTATACACTTGGCAGGGCATCTGGTCACATTTTATTTTTTCAAGAGTAGGTATCTTGGAGGCAAGATAGCCTAAATAACCTGAGGACTGTTTAAGATACATAACAATTGTGGATTAATGTCTGAATGTTTTCAGATCTTGTACAAATTTCTGTTTGAATATTTTAGCATTATATATCCTTTGCAAGAAGTTTTTCAAGATTTGCAAGAAGTTTTTGGTAGCTACAAGCTATCAAAAACAGATAGTTTGCAAGAGGAATTTTCTTTGATTTGATTTATCTCTAGAGTATTAATATACTTTAAAAAGAAGCTGAGCTCAAGCTTTATATCCAAGTGATGAACCCACACAGTTCACAAAGCGATGATAACATTACTAATGAAATAAACAGGTATAAATAGTCAACATAACTGAAAATAACTTGCTACCTTTTTGGTGTAAAATAAGGAGACTTTTTACAAACAAAGTCTTCAAACCCTTAGCACTCTGAAAATGGATTTGACCCCATTTTTCCATAACTAAATAAGCACGGGAACGCAACTGCTTTATCTGAGTCCCCATTAACAAAATTCTAAAAATACTTTGAATGCACGTCATGGGCACAGCACGTGTGTGCACCTAATGCTTGGTGCAACTGATTGCTGAGAATTTGGGGGTGGAGGGGAACTTGCACTTGCTGTCACTGGTGCTGCAGAACTGGGAAAAAAAAGAAGACAGACATTCTGTCCTGCCTTTGATAAAGGATAAACCTGTGGAGGAAGAGGCAGTATTTGGGAAATGGAGAGATGATGAAAATAGGAGATAATTTTGTATCTCACCATATCTGGAAATGTATATGTAGATGAGATGATAGTTTATCAGGAAAGGGACTTTAAATCCTGTAAAACCAAGGCAAGCTAGATTATTTATTCATTTATTTTGAGACTGACACGAGAATGGTCATTATTTCCCAGCCTAGACTGGTGCAGATCTGAGAGCTCCCTTGCTGGACAGGCAGTACCACCAGGCTGTTGGCTCCCTGTCAGCCAGCCACATGGATGATGTACAGCAATGAAGGTGAGCTGGCAGGAAATGAGGCAGATTTTGAAACTTCCAGATTTCTGTTGCCTTTCACTGATGAACAGAAAAAGACTCCCAAGTTCTTTTGGAAAATGCCTGACCAGTTTTATTTACTGATCTTCCTTCCTCACTTCTGCAGAGAATCCTCCTGAGGACAGTCACAGGAACAACACCTGTGTGTTGTGAAGAAGTAAAAACCTTTTTCTCTTGAACAAGGAGGTAGAAACATGATGGCAGCTGTTTTCTAAACCAAGCAGCCTCAGAATGTCCCATTCCCTCTTTAGGGACTGCTAACCTATGGGACAAAGAAAGCAAAGAAAAGAGAAAGAGTGAGGAATGAAAAAGTGCATATCCAAACTGTGAAGGAGATTATTCACTATGAATGTAATGAAGGGCTGGAAAGCCCAGGGGCAAGCACAGAGCCACTGTGAGGGAAGACATCACCTTCAGAAAGAAATGGATGCTGTGTGTGAGAATGATTTGCTGAGTGAACAGGTATGGGGGCCTAAGAATAAGACATAATTTGATTTTGGCTCAGACACCCATCCACAGGCAATTTTCAAGATGTTTTACAGCAGACTTTTCCATAACATGAAGCTCAACCTAAAACTACAGCTGGTCTAAACTGCCTTCCCTCCTTTCTCTCCTTCTTCTTTTTCACCCACCACTTACTGCTCTGAAGAAGGAAATATGACTACGATCCCCCTCTCCAGTCTTTGTACAGGACAGAAGGACTTTGCTGGGTGGGAGATTTGATAACAATTGACAAGTCAATTGGCAATTCGCCGTTTCTAAAGAAACAGCCAACTTTAAACACAGATTTTTACTAATAAAGGAATACATTCATGTTGACACACTATCTTTCTTATGCAGCAGTACATGTTGTAACAGATGACTCTGCATTTCACACACATGAAGGCTGTTATAGCCAGAAGCTCTTGTTTCATTATTACACAGGAACAGCAAGAGGATTTCATTCACACACCTCCTCCACCACCTGAGAGAAGGGTGGCTTTGACCTCTTTGGTAACTGGCTTCAAGCAGTACATCCGTGGTTGGACTGAGACAAAAATACTAGGAGTGATCTGTGATTTTGTATTCTAACCTGAGTCACCTCAAAGGAGATCCATTTTCAGGAGCTGGGTAACATCAGTTTTTAGAATCAAGTGTTTTTGAAATATCTGAGGAATCCTTTTAAAAATTCTGAATTTATGCCATTTCTCAGGCTGAAAATGGTAGCACCATAGGAAATGAACACACCCAAGAAAAACTTTCAATTTGAAAAGTCATAGACAACACAACACAGTTATTTTTTAAAGATCGTATGACTTCATTAATGACTATGGAATAAAGGACATTTCATCACAGCAATATTTCCATGGTAGTAATGCACTCTGCAAGGTTTGTTTCATGGGACAGAAAACCTGGAGTTAGAGATCGCAAAGGAACACTTCATCTGTATTATGTAGCACAGCAATTGTTCCAATGTTACAGATGACCGGGAAACAACTGAGAATCCACTTTCTTAGGTTACAGGATGACATTTCTGGATTATTCACAGTAACACATATTAATATTTTACTCTGGCACCATTTATGCATGAAAAGCCTTGCAACTATTAAGGCTGGATTCTGTGACTGATACACAGAACCTGCACTGTGTGCCCTAGTTTGCTCTATGGCTTGGGAAATGCATTAGAAGAAGGTATGGATAGTTTCCACCACATCTACAGACCATGGCAGATGGCTGCAAGTCTTCACATCCATTCTCTCTTCAGGTAGGCCAACCAGGAAGGGTTGAATGCAAGATGCTTGTCTGTGTTTGCCCCACATTGGGTGTCAAAAAGGACTGCGGCGGTTTTGCCCTGCTGGGCAGCTGAACGCCACCACAATGACTCTCTCACTCCCCCTCCTCAAAAGAAGAAGGGGAGAAGAAAAAAAACTCACGGGTTGAGATAAGGATAGTTTAATTAAAGGAGAGGAAGGAAAAAAAAAACCAACACAACAAATATATACATATATATACAAGCAAAGACTGTGCACAAGCACAGAGGAAAAGAGAAAACAAGTTATTCCCCCACCAACGAGTGATGTTCGGCCACGTCCTGGGATGCAGAGCCTCAATACCCGCAGTGGTTGTTTGGAAGGACAGACGTCCTCGCAACGAGAGCCCCCCCCTTCTTCTTCTCTTTTCCAGCTTTTATTGCTGAGTGTGACATCATATGGTATGGAATATCCCTTTGGTTGGTTTAGGTCAGCTGCCCTGGTGATGTCCCCTCCCCGCTTCTTGCCCACCCCCACCTACTGGCTTTGGGGGGTCTGGAGAGAGCCTTGGTGCTGTGCCAGCACTGCTCGGCAGTAGCCAAAACAGTGGTGTGATACCAGCGCTGTTCTAGCTACAAGGGCTGCTGCAGGGAAAGTTAACTCTATCCCGGCCAGACCCAGTACAGTGTACAAAGAGGACAGGGAGAGGAAAGGAAAAACAGGCACTTGTTTGGACTGCCTACAACCTACATATATGCAGGGATGTGTGCCCTGGTATAGAGCTTAGGCAAACATTTGCTTCGCTAATGGCTGTAGCAGGACTTTTTCCTCCAGGAGACCCCTTCTTCTGGCTGTAGGTTGCAGTGTCTGAACACACATCAACTGCTTCAATGCAAAGACCGGTGGCATAAATTAAAAGGTCACAGAACCTTAGTTTAAACTAAGTTCTGGGCTTCATACTGAAATGGCTAGGGAAGGTTCATGCTTCTTTTCTCCTGCCAAAGTCAATGAGGTGTTATTCTCTGGCTGATGGGAAGTAAAATATCAAACTACTCCAGCTGCTTACTTTAGTAAGCACGCATCTAAGCCATAATTGAACAAGACCTGAAATACCCATACGAGACCGGAAAAATAATTCTGTGGTCAAGAGAAAAGATGACCTTGTGGTTAAGTTAGGAAACCGGGATCTGTAAGTATCATCTAGCCCTCTGTTGAGAACTACAAACCTTTCAGAGTATTTTCAAAAATTAAATTTTCTTTCTCATGTAGTTATGGGAGGGACTGGTTATTTGTAAATTGTTACAAATGTTATATAAATGTTATAAATTTTGCTTGCACCAATAATACTGTTATTATTTTGAAAATAAGGCTTATAAAAAAGTCAATAGAGTCCCTAGTCTGCTGGTGTTGCTGATAACCAGCACCTGGGGGTGCTGGTCAACAGCCGGCTGAACGTGAGCCAGCAGTGTGCCCAGGTGGCCAAGAAGGCCAAAGGCATCCTAGCCTGCATCACAAATAGTGTGGCCAGCAGGACTAGGGAAGTGATTGTCTCCTTGTACATGGCACTGGTGAGATCACATCTCAATGACTATGTTCATTTTTCCGCCCCTCACTACAAGAAGGTTACTGAGTTTCTTGAGTGTGTGCAGAGAAGAGCAATGAAGCTGGTAGAGGGACTAGAAAACAAGACTTATGAGGAACAGCTGAGGGAATTGGGGTTGTTTAGTCTGGAGAAGAGGAGGTCGAGGGGAGACCTCATGATTCTATACAACTGCCTGAAAAGAGGTTGTAGCAAGGTGGGTGTTGATCTCTTTTCTCAGGCAACAAGTGATAGGACGGGAGGAAAGGGTCTCAAGTTGCTCCAGGGGAGGCTCATATTGGACTTTAGGAAGAATTTCTTCATGGAGAGGGTGGTCAAGCATTGGAATGGGCTGCCCGGAGAGGTGGTGGAATCCCCATCCCTGGGGGTATTTAAGACATGTGTGGATGTGGTGCTAAGGGATATGGTTTAGTGATTGGACTCAGAAGGTCAGGTTGATGTTTGGACTTAATGATTATGGCCTTATAAAATTTAAAGTGTACCTGGTATAATTTTGATAAAGCATTTATAATTGTAGAATGACTATGAATGAGAATAAATCTTTCAATATGTATTAGATTTAAACCAAAATTTTTCTCAAATCCAGAGCAGTCTAACAAAGTGATGGAGAACAGGACAGGAAAATTGGGAGAAGCCAGACAAATGGTCAGGGCACTTGTGTAGGAGACCAGTATCTAAATCCGAATCTGCTGGATAACCCCATCTGCTATGAACCCATTAACAATACATTATTAACTATTTTTTAACGTTTCTCTCATCTTTTTTTTTACTTCAATAAATCCCATTTTTATTCTTCAGCCTCTGGTAGAAAAACATTTCCAGTCCTAATTCTTTTTTTTCTAAGGGCATTTCTATCTGTTTTGCCTTAAGCAAAAACTCCCAATTGATTGTAAATCCTCATATGTAGGTGAGAGACATTTTACTGTAGTTAAATTGTCTTAATAGAACTGACTTTGTAGTTTCATTATAAATATTATTTGATAGTCTGAATTTGCATCTTCTTTATCATTTTTAGGAAAAAAAATGAAACAAAATAAAAGTTTTCCTCTTTCAAGGTAAAGGACATTGGGGAGAATAAAGAAATAAATAAATAAAAATGGAATTCCATGAGCTATTTTCTTCCATATGCATCAAAGATAGGAGAGAATTTCTCAGAATATCTTTCTTTCTGTCGTGGAGTGTGAACAAGCCTCCATTCCAAAACCCCTGGAACCCAGCAGTTATAAAACCAAGTATCTCTAAGCAAAACTCAAAGCATTTCTGATTCAGAGCTTTCAGCTCTGAAATCACATTTGCCCTGTACTAAAAGATCTGCAGCATGACTATGACCACAGTCCAATTACTGTGATGACGCAGGAGGAAAAGTCTATTCTAAGCTTCGCTAGCTATTCATTAGGCCGTGTCAAGAGAATCTTATTCAGAAGAGCCCACTCACAAGTCTCAAGTGGCTCTGCTTTTACTGGGGGACTTGTCCGATGAAAATGCTTCAAAAGATGGCAAGTTTTCATCAGAGTTCAAACCAGATCAGAGCTTATGAAGACACCTTCAGGAAAGGCAGGGAAAGAGCAAGGGAAAGAAACATAAATAAGTAGAAAAAAAGTCTCAAATCCAGACCAGCTATTTTGTGCTGTTCTTTTGGCTTTCCTAATTTTTTTGCCTTTATTCTTCACAATTCAAAAATGAGCTGTCCAGAAAATTTCTAAGCCAAAAGAACAGAAACATCTAGGAAGGATCAAGGTAAGGAGCTGTTTGTGTTCACCCAGTATAAAGAAAAGTAAAATCGGGTCCAGCTTTGAAATGACTGTAATATCTGCAATCACAGCAAATTGCACCTACTGCCAGAAATCATACCAATAGTTCTACCATTTTAATATTGCTTTTGCTCATCTTCTAAACCAAGAAATAACCACATATTTCCTGTAGAGAAGCGCTGCCACTGTGTATTGCAGAAGATTTCAGATACCAGCCTGGTTATATAGACTTTTTCCTACATTAAAAACTAATTGAATAAAGGAAATTAAAAAAAAATAATAATAAAAATAAAACTTACTTTTGGAAAGTATTTCAGAGTGCAAAGTAATTCTCATTTGAAAGCCAAAAGTCATCTCCCACACACCTCAGAGATAAATGACTAGAGCTATATAAGAGCAATTTATCTGAATGCTCATTACAGAGTTAAAGAAAAGATATTTAGTTTAGGAAATAGGAAATTGTTCATGTCTGCATTTTGAGAGACTAGGGCATGTAATTTAAAGTTATTTTATAGTAGGTCATTCTTAGGAGTTTTCTAGCCAAGTGGGCCAGTTTCTGTTATAATGATTATATTTAATAATTACATATAATAATTTAACTAGTTTAATGGATTTTACAGAAATCGGATCTGAGTACAATATCTCAAAACCTCAACTTAATATATTTGTTTTAATAAAAACTGCACTGAAATTTACCAGAAGGTATTATTGAAATTATTGATGTCAGTGGCAACAAGTCACTGACAGGAAATGAGTTGTGTTTCACTTGAACACTAAATGAAGGCCAGATCTAACACTGAAACTTGGACTACTCCAACATATTACAGAATTCTTGTCCTGTCTCTGTATACATCTCAAAACCTTCATACTAGGCTGTGAAAGTGGTTGAAACTATGGAAAGATCTTTTATTATCCTATTTTGTTCTGTAGTCAGTTGCACAAAAAAATGGAATCAAGTACATTTCTGCCTACAGTTGTGATCTTTATGTCCCTCTAAGTGTGCCTTAGTGATAGGTGGTATGTGAAATATTGAAATGAAAAGAAAGGGAAATACTAGAAATTGGAATTAAAATTTTTATCAGAGCCATTTTACTTTCTGAAGTAAATTGGAAACTTAGGGTTCAATTTTCAAATGTATTTGCCTAGAAATGCAGGCAGATGCTGACATTACTTTCAAGAGCATCTCAGAAAGTTAGGTGATATTTCATCTTTAATTCAATGCTTGAACATAATAATGGGAACCTAACTCTGTTTTGATGCATTAAAGTACCTTTGAAAATCTGGTTATTTACTTTGAGTTGAATCTAAATAAGTCTATAAGTCTATATTAGAAAAACCTTATGGGAACCTAAAGCAATATTTGAAATTTACCTGATATAACACAATGCATTACAGACATCTATTTATGAGCTAATAATTTAAATTCCCTTTATAGTTTTTGGAGGCAATTACCATTTTTAGGTTGTAATTCATTTCATCCTAAAGTATGCATCTAATACAAGATACATGGTGATACTAAAGCCAGATGAATCACACCCTAATAAATCCCTCATATTTCTCTAATAATTACTTCTCATTGACTGCCAAAGGGAGTGTGTAGGACCTGGCCCAGAAGAAGTGGTTGACACCTATAGATAGCTCAAGGTTATAATCTTTGTCAACTAGCTCATCTGAATTCCCAGAGCCAGCCAGGTGTAAGCTAGGTGCTGTGATGTTTGTTCACCAGCCTACATGATGTGAAACTTTTAAGAGTCATTCTATTCAAGATGTCACCAGAACCCTATTGAGAACAGCACAGATATGTTAAATTACACAAACAAACAAAAGAACTACACAGTCCTCCAAAAGACACCACCCACCCGCAAAAAAAAAAAAAAAACCAAAAAAAAGGATATAGAGAGATAAATCTTACTCACATCCCCCAAAACTAAATATTGCTGATCCTGGGGGATTTTTTATACTGGATATGAATCTTGAATCTTGAACTCAGAGAGTTCACTTGGACCTTTTTTCATTTCTTGTTAATAAAAGTTTTGATTCTTTTCTCAGACTGATGAAACTGATAAGCAGGAGAAGAGAATCAGGCCACAGAGGGGCATTAAAGTGAAAGACAGCAGTGTAGCGGCAATAAAAAGTCATTTTAGACAATAAAAGACAATAAAAAGTCTACGTCCTAGGGCACTTACATCTTATTCAAAACACTAGATGGTTAAACACATTGTTATTGTAGGTATAAATTAAAACAAAAATTATACTAGTAAAAGCCAGTCCAATCAATTTAAATCTATTCCATTCATGTACATAAGTACATTCCAAAAATCAATCACCTGCATGTGTGTCTGAGGAGCTTTTAAATCTTTCTGATTGTTACAGGTAAGCCATTTGTTCTGCTTCCAGTTAAAGGTCAGCCAGTACTTCCATTAACACCTCACTTTCAGGGTTTATAAATTGTCTATAAAAACTCATTTTGGGTGGAGAAAGTAGACAACAATTTTCAGGCAAGGAGAAAAGATTCTTTCTTATAAGTAAAGAAAATCTAAAATCTATCTCCTTTTTGAAATACAGAATGTCAACTAGAACTGACGATTCGCTTGATTCAATTATTGTTTTTGTGCTATACCTTCTTTGCTTTAGCCAAGGAAGAAAAATCACTTTTTCTGTTCAGGAAGTTGACAGATTTTTGTTGGGCAGAGAAGGAATAACTCCTACCAAGAAATACATATATTACCTATATATAACAACATTGGAGAGTGGAGAGGCAACCTCTCTGGAAATATATTCCACTATCTTTATCTGTCAAAAAGGTTAAAAGTTGGTCCAGCATAAAATCCCTTCTGCACCAAGCAAGATTCTCCTTTGACACATGTATACTTCATCATTCCCAATAGGGATCTTTCTGCACCACCTTGGCGTTCAATTCAAGGGCATGAGAGACCTAGAGCTTAGTCCTGGTTTGACCACTGGCCTCCTGACCTCTGAGAAATCCATCTCTGTGTTTCACTCTCCCCTGCCGACAATTTCTTCTGTATAATGTTTTCAGACATACCAAATCAAAGCTAATTTTCAGCAACTTTGTGGATGCTAATAAACTGCGGGAACTGGCTGAAGTGCTGGAGGGCTGGGCTGCCATTCGGAGGTACCCTGCCAGTTTGGAGACATGAGCAGGCAGGAATCCACGAAATTCATCATAGGCATATACCAAGTCCTGCATATGGAGAGGAATAACCCCATGCACTGGTACAAGCTGGGGGCAGACTGGCTGTGGAAAGTGGTTCTGAAGTATGAGGCCTGGGGATCCTTGTCATCAACTATCTGAGCATGGATCAGCAGTGAGGCCTTGCAACACAGGTGGCCCAACCTATCTTGCATTAGCAAGAGTGTAGTCTGCTGTTTCAGGGAAGTGATACTTCTCTTTTATTTGGTATCTGTGATAGCACTTCTGAATGCAATGCCCAGTTTGGGTCTGTTGTGGTTTAACCCTGGTAGGCAGTTCAGCATCACCCAGCCGCTCAATCACTCCCCACCACCAGCAGGATGCCGGAGAGAATCAGAAAGCTAAAAGTGCAAGAACTCGTGGGTTCAGATAAAGACAGTTTACTGGGTAAAGCAAAAGCTGTGCATAAGCAAAGCAAAAGGAATTACTTTGCTACTTTCCATCAGCAGGCAGATGTTCAGCTATTGCCAGGAAAGCAGGGCTCATCACGCGTTAACAGTTTCTTGGGAAGACAAATGCCATTATTCTGAACATCTTCCCCTCCTCCTTATTCCCCGCCAGCTTTTATTGTTCATCATGATGCCATATGTTACGGAATATCTCTTTGGCCAGTTTGGGTCAGCTGTCTTGGTTCTGTCCCCTCCCAGCTCCTTGTGCACCCCCAGTGTCCTCGCTGGCAGGGCAGCACGAGAACCCGAAAAGTCCTTGATTGTGTAAGCACTGCTCTGCAACAACTAAAACATCGGTGTGATATCAGCATTATTCTCATTCTAAATCCCAAACACAGCACCATATCAGCTACTAGGAGGAAAATTTACTGTATCCCAGCTGAAACCAGGACAATAGTCTTTGTCAATCAGTACTGCATTATTTTTTATTTTATTTTATTTTATTTAACTATGAAGTGATGCACAGATGTTTCTTATTATGTTATGTATAACTGTATTTAGTGGCGCAGAGTCTTGATATTATGATATTACACTATTAGGAGCTTGTGTTATTTGCAGCGGGTGAATAACCATTTGCCAATAGGAATGTTAACTTCACTATGCCAGCTCTGGCCCTTGTTTTTTTCTTAGACTGATCTTCTATACTGGAGCAAATTTTTAGAAACAGTGTTCTGATGCAAATAAAAGTCTCTGGAGAACATAGAAAGAGCCAAATGTTCGCATACATTAACTTATTTGGCTACAGAGACTATTTGAAACCCAATAAACAATGAAACTGTAGATATTAAAATGTGCCCTTTCAGACAGTATATATCACATTCTACTTTCAATTCCCCCGGGGCAGCCCAACTGCATGTAGAAGGAAGGATATAGCTGTATATAATTTAAATTGCTTTTTAGAAAAAATACTCTGCCTTTGATATATCAGAATATATCAAAATAACAAAACAAACAAACAAAGCAAAATATAAGCCAAGATTCAATACAAGTCATGTTTGAATTCTGGGACATTACTAGCTTTCCATCTGTCTAGAGAACAATACAATGCACTCATGTGACTATCCACGGAAACAAGTTTCAAAAATCATCAAGCCCTCTGCTCTCTCATTATGCAGGTGGTGTGCAATGCCAGATGCAAAATAATTGATGTAGTTTCAAAGTTCCCTGGATCATGTCACAGTTCATACATTTTAAAATATGTAGGAACTCACAATCTATATGATAGTGTCTGCTAGAGTCCATTTTTTTCATTTAGTTTGAAACCGTCTCAATAATCAAAAGCTATTTTAAAATTCAAATGGTAGCTCACATTCTGTAAAGTTATAATTTCTGATTCCTGTACATAACTACTGGAATATTAAGGAAATAATTAGAATATATTCAAAAATAATTTACAAATCAGTCGGAAGATAAAGAATTTTAACACAAGAATTCCAAAGACATAACAAACAGAATCAAAGTGAAAACATGAAAGATTCAACTTTCAAGAAATAGTTTGTTAGCAGTCTTTTCAGAGACATGTTCCTAATCTACGTATCTGGTATTTGCAGTTTATTTATAGTACAGGAAAATTAAAACATTTCACCAATTTTATCCAGTCATTTAAAGAGGATCTGGAGTGGTTAGTGCTATTAACATATCCAACTGCTGGGGTCATATAAAAATGGGAGAGATACCTGCTGGGTCTGATTTACAGACGCCAACTGAGAGGAAATAAAGAACACAGCCATTCCCCAATTTATAGCTATCTGCTGCAGGAGTGAGAAGCAGCAGCAAACTAGACAGGAGCTTATGGCATGATGCTCTTCTATGAGCTGCCTTGTAAGAAGACTACTTGTACAACTGGAACTGAGATGGCATCACCTTGCAGAGTTGCTGCACTCCATTTCCAGTCCCACCATTTAATTAAACTATTGAGTAAAGCTGATGAACAGAAATGCTATCTCTAAAGGGATGCTGAGGGAGAGTGAATATGCTACTTTGTGTAAATACACAGACCAGATCTGGGGGCAATAATTTTCTGCTTGTGTACAACTCTTGTTGCCTGGTTCTCCGAGATGTTAACAAAGAGGAAATAAACTAAAAAGACATGCATATATCTTGATTGAACCCCCCCCACTCCCTCCCCCAGTACTTTCAGATGCTTGTTGTTTTGGAGCAATGTATCAATTCAGCTTTTTAACAATAGTAGTCTAGAATAGTGAAGACTCATTACAAGCGAGAAGTCATGGAAATTTTCTCAAAAAGTCTTATATGTGGTAATCAGAAAATAGAAGAGAAGAGATGTTACAGATACGACACCACTGGGTAGGAAAGATCAAGGAAGGAAGAAAAGCACTCATGTTGTACTTCAGCAAATCAATGACAGTGATGACAAGTGTTTTCCCTTACACTAACATTAGACTGCAGACATTTCAGCAGAGAACTGGCTATGCATCTGCAGTGAGGTGCTGCTTTTTACCTTGTCCATGGCAACCTAAAAACCAAGATCTCATTGCCTTTGCCAAAGAAGCAAAAATCTCACTAATTTAAGTGAAATGTGATGTATGGGGAAGACACCTGTATCCCAGTATTTCCAATACAGGCTGTGCAGTAACATGCACTAGAACATTCAGATTCAAAACAATAACCTGTGAGTTCCTAGTAACCTTAGAGATTGCTCTTCTGCCCTCACCAACTACTTCTACTGTGCATTCATCTACCTGTTATAACAAAGAAGTGTAATTAAGAGTTTTAATTTAGAGTTCTCACTAATCATCAGATAAGAACTCTACAGTCACAGCTTCATCATTGACAAGAACCTCTTGTGAATTCTCCAGATTTACTCTAAAATGTTTAAATCCACTGCAGTTGCATTACTATCAATCCACTCTAAATTTCAAAACAATTACAATGATACCTACAGTTTAAACACACATCTTCCCGTGAAATACTGTGTTATCTTCTAAAATTCGGATATCTAGGACTGGAACAACTTCAATCTTATATCTATGTGTATGAAGATTTCTCCCTGAAACAGAGCATAACCCATGTCCTGCATAGAGGTCAGAATTTGAAGGTTTCTGGTGTTTCACCATGAGAAGACTTGAAGATCTACTGATCTTTTGTTTCACAGTTGGGAGGAAGAAGGGCTAATCTAGGATGCTTGTTGGAAGGGACTTTGCAAGTCACATGTGGGCTGGAAAGAGCAATATGCTTATTATCCCTACCTGATACATGAACTGATGCTAAAATTTTATGTTATTACTTTAAATTATAGTTGAACTTGCCCATTGTGATGTTATGCTACTACAACTATGACAGTTTTAACTGAGTAAGTCCTACTGAAAGTGACAGAACTTATCTGACTCCAAAGGCACAACAGTGGAACAAGCTTGTACAGTAGAAGTGCAGGAGTGACTGAAGCAATGATAAAAAGGAAAGGAAAGGAAAGGAAAGGAAAGGAAAGGAAAGGAAAGGAAAGGAAAGGAAAGGAAAGGAAAGGAAAGGAAAGGAAAGGAAAGGAAAGGAAAGGAAAGGAAAGGAAAGGAAAGGAAAGGAAAGGAAAGGAAAGGAAAGGAAAGGAAAGGAAAGGAAAGGAAAGGAAAGGAAAGGAAAGGAAAGGAAAGGAAAGGAAAGGAAAGGAAAGGAAAGGAAAGGAAAGGAAAGGAAAGGAAAGGAAAGGAAAGGAAAGGAAAGGAAAGGAAAGGAAAGGAAAGGAAAGGAAAGGAAAGGAAAGGAAAGGAAAGGAAAGGAAAGGAAAGGAAAGGAAAGGAAAGGAAAGGAAAGGAAAGGAAAGGAAAGGAAAGGAAAGGAAAGGAAAGGAAAGGAAAGGAAAGGAAAGGAAAGGAAAGGAAAGGAAAGGAAAGGAAAGGAAAGGAAAGGAAAGGAAAGGAAAGGAAAGGAAAGGAAAGGAAAGGAAAGGAAAGGAAAGGAAAGGAAAGGAAAGGAAAGGAAAGGAAAGGAAAGGAAAGGAAAGGAAAGGAAAGGAAAGGAAAGGAAAGGAAAGGAAAGGAAAACGAAAGAAATGAAAAAAAAGGAAAGGAAAGAAAAGGAAAGGAAAGGAAAGGAAAGGAAAGGAAAGGAAAGGAAAAAAAAAAAGATTGTGCCTTGCAAACTTAGTAATACATTTCATGTCCTAGCATGAATTCTATCCATCTGCAAAGAAAAAATGTCATCTATCATAAACAGCAGAAAGAATAATTTTGAATTGAATAAGCTGTTTTTTGGATGTAGGCTTGAATTAGATTAGTTTTATTCCTCTGTGAGTTTAAGGACTACAAATAAGGTAAGCAAATGAAGAAAGAAGATAGAGGTGGAAGAGGGTGTGAGTCCCTGGGGAGAAAAATGGAGTGAGGGAAGAGTAGGATGTGAATGGAAAGCCAATGAATGAATTATAAAATATGAATGTGGAGTGACAGAAGGAAAACAGAAAAGATAACAGTAAACAAAAGACTAGAAATGGAAATGCATTTCATCACACACAAAAATGACCATGTTAATTGCCCATTATAAAGAAGTCTGCTTTAGGGTGTGACACGGAACTGCTGCTTTAATGTTATTTATTCCCTTCCCAGTAACCCCAAAGCCTTTCACAGACTGAGGGCTCAACTCTGCATCCGTTAACCTGCTGGAGCAGGTTGAGCTGGATGTATCAGACAGTTCCTCCTGCTGCACCTCTTCACTGCATTCTTCTGGCTCTGTTCCCAGGGAGGTGATTTGGACCACAGAGAGCTCATGTGCAAGCATGCAGCTTCCTTAAGGAGAATGAGGGACTCCTCTATTCATCTGTTTCCTGTCTTTCTAGAATAGCCTATTCTTTATAAAATAGCTGAACACTGGCAAAGATCATTACTAAAATGCATCTGCCTCTCAGTGAATGGGAGGCAGAAGCTAAATATAAATAATAAATAAAACTTAGAAAGTAATAATTTTCATGTAGGGAGAAAACAAAATGGGTAGGCTGCAGTTGTACCCATAGACAAAGCTGGACAAAATGATAAACTTTTTTTTTTTTTTTCAAAAACAAAAAATTATGCATTCTATTAAATAACTTGATTGTTTTTAAACGTGTATTGTGAGGTAAATATAATTTTGGAAATGATATTTAGTGTGTAACTGATTCTGTTAAAATTTTCAATCAGCTGACTAATCTGGGGAGCCTCCATATAAATACACCACAGCATTGATTTTATGTACTTGTTCAGCTGTTCCTGAATGCTTGACAGGCCTGACAACGTGATCGATCAGTGATCCCATTCACCCAGACCTGCAGGTGCCTTTTATGCTTTCCCTGCTGGAAGATGACAATCAGACTCATTAAAGGCAACACAAAGCATTACCAATGACATGTTTCCTGTCAGATGAACACAGCCAATGCCTATTATGATTTTATCTCAGAGAAATTGATTTAATCAGCAGTCTAAGATTTAACCTATTGTTAATAATGCAATTTAAAGCTTTTCTCTCATTGCTGATCAACCTAACTAGTATTTAAATGGGTACAAATGACATGAACAAGCTCATAAGGGGCAGAGTTTCTCTCTCCTGACGGTGCCAGTCTCTTTGATGTTCAATGCAAAGGACTAATCCTCACAATTCCAGAAACCACTTTGTGAACAAGAAACAATTTACCAAAGATATTATGTTACATACTGCTATCTTAATTTTGGTTTTACAGAAGTTTTGTATTCTTTGAGTTTGATGCATATGGAAGATATATTTAAAAAGCTGACAGGCTGTATAAAACTAATGTTATGTGTATTTGCTGAATTAATGATCTAAAAGCTTGCTTTTAGTGTTGTTTTTCTTTTTGCTTTGTTGTTATCCATATTGTTCAATTCACTACATAGTACTTCAATTTGCATTTTGAAAAAAATATTGTTTTCAAAGTGATTATTTTTAAAATTTAATCTACTGAAGTTACGAGAGAAAACACAGAAAGTGAGACTGTAAAAGCACCTAAAAAAAGCATACTGACTTCTTGTAACACACTCATTCTACTCTGTCACTGCCAGTTTGTAATACATAGGTACTCTTAGTGAATGATCTGAACCAATCATCATAAGTTCTGGTAATTACTTTCAAATATTGCTAACATTAAACATATTAAAATTAGGTTCAAGTATTAAAACTGCTTATATAATAATGCCTTCTTACTCTGCACATCAGTTCCTCTTCAGTCTCTAGCTATACATCTGCCTTCTTCATACCTAAACAGCATTTGATGGGTAATTCTTAGTTGAATGCCATTCCATAGGAATGTTGCTTCTTTTGCCCATCTGTTATTTAAAAATTAAAAATAAAAATGAAGATAGCAGCACATTATATTCTTGTTAAAACATCATTAGTTTGGAGAGAATGAATAGTGTGGTGTGTCCTGAGGTGAAGAGGCAAAAGGGTGGGTTCATAGGTCTCTTAGGGAGGACTTGCCATGCCCACAGGACAGCGTGGCTAATGAAACCGAGAAGACACTCAGAAACTTAAACGCACAAATAGGAGGCCCTTAAAGGTTTCTAAAAGAACTTGAAATTCCTTTGTGAAACTGGAGTTTGTGTGGTGAAGATACTAAGTAATATAATTGAGTGACATTGGGAACTGAAGTAATCTGAGTGATTTGAGAAGTGAGGATGAAACAATCATTGTAACCAAGACTGCAGGAGACAAAAATCTTGGGAACAAACCATTTCTGATTGCTTGCCAGAATTGTGGTTTTGCTCCCAAGTAGCTGAGACATTTCATTTTCCTGTTACTCCATGTTTTTCTCTGTGGACTGGTTTCTCTGGCTGGGCTACAGGTCTCCAAGCTGATACACTTCTTGCATCTTTGACACTTTTAGAAAAGCAGGTGCATAGTCCAACCCTTGATCCTGGTAATACGCAAGGCATCCTCTCAGATTTCAACTGTAAACAAGGAGAGCTTTTCAGTCCAAGAGCTGTCACCAGCAGGATGGAGGGAACCCAGTATCTTCCAAAATATTTCACAATGAGGGGAAAGTATTTGTTCTCAATATGTGAGCTAAAAGCTCAGTTATTGTCTTGCTAAATTTTACATTAGAGCAGACAAGCAGAGATAATGTAATGTCATGATGACAAGTCAAGATACCAGATTGGAAAGGCAGGCTTGTCATTCATCAGCAGAAAAATGGAAGGTGAAAATGTGCCGTGCCACAGGTTGACTTTCCTCAGGGAGGCTATGCAGGAAATGCACTATGCAACAAAGAGAGAACTATATGGACCCATTAAAGGAGCAATCGGAGAGATTGGAATAGGGAGAGAAGATAGTAGAGATGTGTAAAAACTACAAAAGAAAATGACTTTGTGAGAGCATTACCATCAGCAACATTGTCAAAACAACAAGGCTGAAGTTCTGCAAGACAACTGAATAAAAAACTCACTAAAAAAAGTGCAGAATGGCAGTTTCACTACAGCAGAAGTCAAAATGGGAGAGGTTTAGCAAGCAGTGAAAGAAAGGAAATTGTTCTTAATCTCTGGTGAATGTAGAGGTGAAAAGAAATGAGAAAAAAGTCTAGTAATGGATTGTGGATATCACCAGTGATCTCTGAGGAATGGAGTCAGTGATAGCTGCTGTTTAAAGAGAACTGAAGACCATACAAAGCAAAGTATTGGGAACATAAAGACGATACATATTGACTTGCCAAAGAGAATTTCTATACTTTTTTTTTTTTTTTTTTTTTTATAATTAAGGTTATACTTTAGAAATGGTTTCTGCTCACAATGGAGTGAAGAGTAGATATCTATTTTCACTGTGCTTTCAGTAATGCTTAGACACAAACATTTTCAGCAAAACATTTTAAAGTCACTGTTTAGACAAGCACAAAGCACCACTGAAAAACCAGTCAACCTGCATTATCTGAGCTGTGGGAATAGTCCCAGGGTTGCTCTTAGAACAGCAAATGCAAAGTCATATGAGTCAGTGCAGCACTTGGTCATCACAGGCTAAGTTAATTTGATTTGCCTTGTGCATGCTATAGACTTGAAGACACCTAAATGGATAGTTACCCTGTTGTAATGTGTTTGAAGGTGGGAGCTTTCAGTGTGAAATCATACAAGTAGATCAGAATAACTTTTAATTCAGTAAGTCACCTTTAATACTGCTGTCAATGTCACAGTGATCAGTTAAATGGTGGTGAAAATGAAGATTTCCTCCCTCTGTTACTACTGATTTTAATGAATTCTCCCTATACTATTTGTGAAGTAGTGACCCATTTTTTATTATCACGCCACTTCTATCCTACACTGAATGTTAAAATAGTTTCTGCTTCCTCTTGAAAAATCTGCAAAGCTTATTCCCTAATGCTGTTAGAAATTCCTAATGATTTGTGCATATTAAATCCAAACAAACCACCTGGTTTTGATTGTTTCCTAATCCTTCTTAAAATTGGAGGCCCATTATCAGTGGCCTCTGCAACAGAACTCTGCAATTAGAAATCCTCACAAGCTTCCCTCTTTGTCATCAAGCTGCGTGTGTCTGCTCACAGAAAATTGCTACAGCTGTCAGTGTAAGTGCAATGACAAATATGTTTCTCTGCATATTTGGTTTCAGCTAGTTTTGCTCAATTCAGTATGACTTCACTGGCATGACTAGTTACACAAGTGCTGCCAGAGAGTAAGAAAGACAAGCTGTCAGGTATTTACCTTAGGTTAACCCTGTGTGGTGTTACACATTGTGCCTGTGTTTAGCCCTGTTGTCACTAGACAACACCAGTCTTTCCAACATCAGTGGCAGGTTGCTGTGTAGCATGTTGCCATTTCTCATTTTTCTCAAGGTTATATAGAATTTTACCTTACAATTTCCAGTGAATAAAATGGTAATAATAGCGTGTGATTTGAGATAATGTTGTTCTCTCTTTTTGTTTATCAGAGCTGAAGAATTTTTCCCAAACCACCTGTGATTTGTAGTGTTCCCTCTGCAACTATTTCCCCTGTAAATTGCAGACCCCCAAGCTTAAAAGCACCAGAGCAAGAAGTCTCTGAAGTGATTTAGTAACTTCTGCAAAAACAATTCTGAGAATGGAGGGGGACTGACATTCCCAGCTATCACAGCTTCTCCTCCAAGAAATCTGAGGGAGTTGGGCCAACTGTTATTAAGTCTGCTGTGAGCTGATTGCCTGCTTCAATTGAAAAGTTCAGTCTATGGCAACTATAATGACAGATTTTGGCATTTTCAGTGATTCTCAGCACCATCAGAAAAAAAAAAAAAATCAAATACTAGAAACTTCAAAGTGCCAAGGGTATATAAAGAGGGGATGGAAGATACTGGACTTGTCACCCAAAGGGCTGGGGGATGTTATTAAAACTGGCAATTTGCACAAAAGTTTCCTCTCTGCTTAGAGGTGTTACCTGTCTCTGACAATGGCATGTCCAACTAAACAATACTGAATATTACTGCCATTGCAGATCAGGACAAATCATACTGAGAACATTATGGAAGTCAGTGCATCACATATGCCTTAATTTCCAAATTGACTTCCAAATTGATCCTGAAAAGGAAAGTCTGGGTCTGCATCGCTCATTAAACTTAGTTTGATTGTTACTTTAGCAATGGATATGTTTTCATTGCCAGACAGCAGGGGTGCTGGCAGAACACTATTACATAGCTCAAAAGAAATAATGAGTTCTCAAAGAACCTCACTCTGACATCTCCAATCCATCATATCCATGTTATACTGATAATCTCTTGTCTTTTAATCAGTGATGCTTGGGAGAAGGAGGGGAAACCTGCGAATGTATGGATGAATCAGCATCTGATTAGCTATTTTCATAGAATCTTTTTTTTGCGTATGTTTATTCAGAGAATATGAAATTCAAAACTGAGTGATAATGATTATTGGTGTATTTTTTTTTTCTAAGAGAAACACTGTTTTTATATTATTTTTCTACAGTTCCGTGGTTTAAAGCATTTCAATTAATTCTTCAAAGACACAGATACAGACAAACAACACTTTAGGAATCCAGTTCACATGATTCCAAAAGGGGGATATATTACCAGTTATGAGCTAATCTGAAAAAAGCAGTGACTCACTCTCCCTACCTGGTCCATGGCCTCCCTGAATGGAGAGCTCTGGTGGGTGCCTGTTTGGGTTTGGCTGGTTCGGATGTATGCTGTTGATCTCCTAGGGACTGGATGCGTTTCAGGATGGCTCTAGTCAGTCAGCCCATTACACCTTGTCATTATTGCTACCCTCAATTTTAAGCATTTATAGCTTTGTTCACCACTATCTTATTACCAGCCTTCCTTTGATGTTTCAAAGGCAGGAGAAGATACCTGTCCGTTGCGAGCACAAAGTAGCTGCAGTTACAAAAAATTGTAAATTGTGGAAATACGGGTTTGAAGCAATAATCTCAAAGACTTGTGAGTGTTAGAATCCCACCGTGTCACATTGGCCTCTCCCTGGATACAAAATGTTAGTGTATGAAAATGGATAGTCTGGCAGTCACCCAGCATTATGTATTCCAGAGGAAATCCTGTACATCACCATGTTTTATTCACATTCTGCACTAGCGTCTGGCTACTTATAAGATAGGACTTAATCAGACAGAGATGAGTAATGGTGAATACGATCAACTCATTATATGAAGTGTTTTTAACACATTCATATATACATATGTACACATTTGATTATATATATTCATAAACCAATTTCTATCAGCCCACTCCACTTGGCAGTCATACTCTCAGTTGCTTTTTCCCTCTGATACCATCAACTCCAGCAAGGCAAGCCATTCCTTCTGTCACTAAGCCCCTGTTAAACAGTTCAAGAAAAATATAACTTGATAGAGCACATTATTTCTCTACCTTCACTACCCCTCCTGCATGAATCCATGTGGATGCCAAAGCGATGTGTACCCAAAGAGTCACTCCCTGTTTCTCTAGAGGTGCTGGTGGGAGTGTGTTTGATAACTGAAGATCCATTCATTTGTCTTTCTGATCCCTCCTTTTGAATGCTGTCAGTCTCCTCCGATAAAACTAACAGAATAAACCTTTTTCTCAATGCTGACCCTGTCTCATGACACTATGTGAGGAAACAGGGATGCAGGTGACATTTGCTGGTCAGGTCTGCCTTGTCATGCTGGTTGCTGTGACTTTGCTGGTCGCTTTGTGACTTTGTGACTTCCGCGTCACGCTGAAGGCTGCTGACAGGTGAAGTTTTTAACCAAATAAAGGGAAAGCCTTGTGCTGACACACTTGTTATTTCCACTTGGTATATAATTGTCCTCTTTCTCACTGCCATAGTCAATAACTATACAGCCATGAATACAAATACAGATCTAGTCTGAGGAATGTATATACATTGAAGGACAGATGTGCATAGGAAAATATCTGCTACTGGTTCAACAACTCAAAACTTGAATAGTACACTTCTGCAGCTGCTACACTAATGTAGTCTGATGTTTCATATTTGACTTTAACTTCAACGAAAGAAAAACATTTTGGCAAGATTTGTTTTAGAAAAACAATTAAAGTAAAAGAATATCATTTATAGTAATATGATGTAATATTTTCTGTTGCTGTGGACACAGAACAATGAAGGCATACATCAGTTTGTAGGGAAACTGCCTACATTAACAAAAGCTTTAATAAACAAGTTAACAATTGATGTTTGAGGGCAAATGGCCTTGCAAATAAAAACAATGAATCCACATTCAAATCTATGTACTAAATTGCAGGTTCAAATGTTTTAGCTTCTAGACCTCTGACTGCTTGTTTTGTTGACTACCGTCAAAATATTAGCATTTGTGCCTGTAATAAATTGTGCCTACAAAATCATAGTGCCTCTTTTTTTTTCTTTCTTTCTTTTTTTTTAAAGCAAGCATTAAATGTAATTATATGTGCTGCATTCCAGTATCACAACAGTAAGTAGCAGTTTTTGAACTCATGCTATGTGAAAAGCCATTTTCATTTCTCTATCTTTGTATTAAGTGGTTGTATATTTGCTCAATCCATGTACCAAATAGCCATTTTATTCAACATTAACTCTCAATTTGCTGGTAACACTTCTTTAATTTTCTATTTTAGTATGCACAGACAAGTGTAGGTTGGATTAATTAAAACCTCAAACTACTAATACTTCTGTTTAATAAGAACTGCTGCACTTAACTTCACTAGTCAACTTCATTTCTCATCCACTGGTGGAAAACAGAACTTGAAAAACAAACAAACAAAAAACTGGGGGGATGTGCTGGTTTCTAAAATTAGTGAGTGTCTGGGTCATGGCTGAGTCTTATTCTCTGACATACTCATGCAAACTCAGTGACAAATCAATTCTTTATCAATGTATCTATTAAAAAATGCAGATAGAAAGTGAAGCCACAACGGATACCTTACCCTGAATGAAATTTAATCTTCAAACCATCGCTTCTGTATCTACAGGTTCTGAGAGGTTCCCTCTCGACAACTTCTTTCCCTAGGTGAATGAGATGATAGATCCTTTCCCTCTCTCCAGATTTCAGCAAGCATAGAGGAAGAGAAGCGGAGCAAAGAAATATGGATAAAAGCTGTGGGAAAGTACATGCTACTTGACTTACCACAAAAAGATAAATCTGAAAGAGGGGCTTGATCAGGGTTATGAGTGCTTTCTGTAGTTAGCTGGTTTTGAAGACCTCTAACAAGAAAGTATCACCAAACACTTGGTTCAAGAAAGCAACAGAAAGTATCACCATGTCAAGCCTTAAGAATAGATGTGTGTACAATTTCTGACATGAAAGTGAATTATTTAGTCTAGTAACAAACATACCCAGGTTTTGCTATTACTGAATAAGAACAAAAGAAGAAACTGTAGCCTAGGTATTCATGGTTAAACCATCATGCTGTAAGATCAGACATGGTCATACAATTACCTGTGTCTCACCCACCCTACAGCTTCTGCTCAATGGAAGATAACTGTTTTCATTTCATGTGGTATAGAGTGGTCCCCTGTAGAAATGCCCATTTGAGATTCCGACATTACAAGTCTTCACTAGCAGATTAGCTGTGCATGCATTTACTCACACTTGTCCCTTTCCTATCAACATAGGTGGAAACCATTCAATCCATAATGTGTGTGGATTAATTTTAAGATGTGCAGGCAGCTGATTTTATAGGTTATCATTAAATATAACCTATTGAAATGATGAACTGAAATTTCAGCTGCATAAATCTGCAAAGCTTCATCAGTTATACTGGCTAACACCAGCTGAGGATCTAATTTATCTTAACTGAAAGGAGAAATTGAGTTAGTAAAAATCTGAGAAAAAAATCTAGAATCTCTAATGACGCTTGGAATCTGGAAGGATTGTTTTAACACCATATCTGGTAATAAGAGAATATTGCACAAACTAGATAATATTTGCTGAATTAAGAGTATTATAAGGAAATACAGACTTCATGCATACAATAAATATTATAAAACAGGGAAAAATGGAATACTAACAGATAGCAAATGAACTTTTGGAAGAGATGAAAAATATCTGTTGGATTGATGCACACCTGTCCTGAATCACACTTCTCAGAAAAGTCCTTCTTACAAATACAGGGGCCTGTATATTTTTATTCTTATGTATTATAGCTGCATAAATATAGCTGAAAGTTAGAAGAGTTTGGGGGAATGCAGAGTAGTATAGAGAAAAAAAAAAAAGGAAATATGGGAAATATGAGAAAAATGACAAGCATTCATTGCTTTAAACCCTCCTCACCTAAAAAGTTGGGAAGTATAATGAAAAGTTTAAAAATTGGGTTCTAATTTGTAATAGGTTCTAACCAACAGCCTTGTGCTGTGCAATAAGGCCTAGCTTACAGAAAAATAGCAAAGTATTTAAAAATGTGTCATATTATAACATAGACTGTTTCTTTATTATCAAATATACTCTGTCCAAAATCATTAACTACATATTTTAACAGAAACTAATATTCTCACAGATGCATGCTCCAGAAACTGTGGGTTTAGGAATAAAATTAAAGAATAATATCAACGTTGCATGATAAAATCAAAAGAATGATTCATAAATTGTATCAGAAGAAAAGCCACGAGAGAGGTGGGTAGTCTGAGTTCAGAAATAGAGGTCTTCAGGTCTTTTCATATCATCTTATACTTTAAAATCAGAGTGGAGCTGCATGTCCAAATGCCTAATTTTAGGTCAAAGAGCATCATCAGCTAATTACAGAGTTAAGCCCTTAAACTTAAATTTCCGCTGTCACACATACTTAAGACCATACTTAAGGTATTATTAGGTTTTCAGCTGGCAGAGAAATTGCCACACAGTAAGGTCATTTATTGTCTGAATTTGCCTAATTCCAGATGCCAGCTATTTAACAATACCTTTTTTCTTGGTGGCTAAAGAGTTGTCTGCTATCAGAAATCTTCTGCAATTCATAATGTAGGCTACTACCAAATCAACTTCAGTCTCTTCTTTGACATGTAAGAGCATCACAGGAAATTTTTTTATAGTGAGCAGACTAGTGTCACCAACTGTTGTATCTTCTTAAAATGCTCTTATTTACATAATGGTTTTGATATATTTCTTTTTCTGTTCTCCAGAAGCAAGCTTCTAGCCTTCAGCATAGCAAAAGAAAACTTTGAACAAATGAGTAAAACAGCTAAGACCAAAAAGAAAAAAAAAAGAAAAAAGAAAAAAGTAATCTTAAAAAAAAATCTCATGATCTGATGACTGAGCTAAACCTCAAACATTTTCAGGACCATATTCATGATTTTGGTAATACCAGAACAGTTCCTCTAATACCTCCAATTCCTCTATCATCAATATCTTTGGGAGTGGAGCATTGCATTTGTTCAGGACATGTAGAGGACCTGATGTTCCTCTATGTTCAGAAAGGCTTTCCTAAACTCTGTTTACCCTTGCAAAAGAACACTATGGGATCTTGCTGTCTGCTTTCCCGAGGCAGCAGATCACTGTTCGGATGTGTTTGATCCTGTTCTTAACTACCTAACAAAGGGGATTCTCTGTCCTTAGAAAGTTTTATGTAGTAATTATGTACCTTAAAAAAATAAACAGAGAATGAATTTTGTCTTATCCGTATCCCTCCAAAAATACTGTCATAGCTTTCTTTTTTCCCTAAAGACTCTTCTCTGTACTTTCATGCAATATTAGTTTTGGGAACATCAGACAGTGGGCATAATTCAGACTCATTGATTTCTATGGGAACTAGATTGATTCTCTTAGGCCTAAGCCCTGGAAGAGTGAATGCAGCTATTTCAACAAATTATTTGTTCTGGCAAAGAGGCCTTCAGCCTTCAGATAAGCACAAATACATAATCTGTCTCACAGAGCAAAATACACTATAGAGCTGGTGGGAAGAGGGTTCTGTTCTTTCAAAGTCGTGTTCCCTGTATAGATATATGCTGCTCAGAATTCCGAATCAGTTTCCCATGAATATACTTTGGATTTATATTAAATTCACTGTTTCTGTTACCTTGTTTCCTAGAATATTCATAGAAAGAGAATAAAACTCATAATAAACACAAAGGAAATCTATTTATTTCTTTTCATTCTGTCCCAGAACAGAATTTTATGCAGTAGTTTCTCAGTTCAGGAAAAATAGCATAATTCAAATCCTTTCTCTTTAACCTACAATTGCAGAATGTCAATCTAAGAATTTTTAGGCAATTTTAAATGAATGCTATTGAAGAGACTATTCACTAGATGAAGAATAGACAGTTTAATTTCAGTTTTAGTAGGAGTGGAGCATAAACAAGGGTTGCTTTCAGTATTTTCCAACAATATTCTTTTAATCTCTATTGCATTAATATTGTGTGAGCTAGTAGTCTAGACTAGGCGGCAGTATATAAAAGAGACTAAATTGTGCTGTGGCTACAATCAAACCTGATTAAATAATGCCTCTGCATAACATAATTTCACCACAGTTGGAAGGAACAGCTAAAAATATGGCTGTTCAGAGAAACCCTTTACTGTAACTCTTTAGATCATTTGATATTTAGTAGTGATGGCTCCAGCTTCCAAGGATAACTTCTGTTCCTCATAGGAGAGTTCCCAGCAGGTCACTGGTGAAACTGTCCCCTCCTAATATCCAGACAGTACACTAGGACAGAAGAATAAAAGTGTCCAGGTGCCAAGTACTCTGGCATCACCAGGCAATATAACGTCCTTTTTATAATGTCTTACTTCACTGATCCAAGTTAAAGCTCAATTGCTCTGCCACTTTGGCAATGTGGAGCAGGAATATTGAATCAGAAACCTGTATGACCTCCTCAGCAGCTCCACCCTGTAGGCTGTTTCCAGCAAACACTGTGTGGAATAATCTCCTGCACAGAACTAAAACATCTGTAGAGATCAGTTTCCCTCATCTTCTCCCCCATGCCTGAACCACAAAGGATATGATCCTATTACTGTACCAGTGAAGGAGCCTACAGTTTTGAGCTCAAGCCATAGAAGCTTACTCTTTTCATTAGGGAGATACTCAGTTCAAACTCAATATATCAACTAAAATTGCACAGACGTTGAGTGAATCTGGAATAAATGTACATTTCTTATCCACATAATTTACAATTTATCTGGTATTCTTTGCTTTCTGTATTTTCTTGCCATGTTCCATTAAATCTCTTCCACCACCCACTTTGAAAGTGACTTTCAGAAATGTATGAAAACATCTATACAAAACCCATGAAGTACATATGCCCGAGATTTCTTCTCAGGATGGCCGTAAAATTCACTCATAAACAAACAAAATATCAATTAGAGAAATGTTTGGAGAGCAAGAATTGTTCTTTGTTTGAGATATACTTAAAAGAAATTGTTCCGGTCTTGGTATTTGGCCTGCAGCACTTAATCAGCATTTAAACAATTCTATGTTCCAACAGAATTAAATGCATCTTTAACCATTAATTATAGTAACAGTGATTGATTCTATGCCCCCGCTGCCTGTGGGAATACTCCTAGGTAATTTTACAGGATGTGGGACCAGGGCTCATGTCCACTGTTCAGCTAAATGACCAGATCCAGAGTCATGATTAGGCAATTCCAGTAATGTCAGTGTGTTCTTGTATCACTGAAATTAAGGTGACTTCCCACTGCCTGTAAAAAAGGGCAGGATGAAAATCTCTGTGCTTGTGTACCTCACAGAACACAAAACCACATTAAACATATGTAACTGTTCCTATGCTTTTCTGTGCATTCCCATGCACCAAATAGGGCCAGCTCTGGCTTTGATAAATGCAGTTTCACACCTGCAAATAAATCAGGGCCAATTTAGAGGTTAGTAGAGCCTCCTTCAGTCCCTGAGGCCAAATTTTACTGCCCTTCTTAATGAACAGTAATTTTCCATGAGTAATAACCATGGGACAGCAAAGTAAGACACCACAGTCTGTTATAACCAAAGGTAAACAGAGACATCCTCTTCCAATCTGGGCTCTCTAGCAAGACAGGTAAGCTTGTCTAACAGATGTATTTACCCCTTTTATTATTCACCATAGTACCACTATTCATAACTAACAATTGCAGTTTGGTCTTTTGAGCTGGCAGTTTTACAAAAAAAATAATAAAAAAAATAATAAAAAAAACAGCAGACATTTGATGGAGAATTATAACAGTATATTGATGACAAGTAAATTATTTGAAAATCAGTCAGATGCAAACAGACTGAATTATTCATTGTTATAACTTTGTTTTTCAGGCAAATGTGACCTTTTTTAAAAAATGGCTATTAATAATTGTTATATTAAGATGGTGTTAGAAATAATACATTTATGTGGTGTAATAGTGATATGTACAAAAATATTTTTCCTATGATTCTCTAAACTTCAATAGCTCAATGACCAAGAAACCCCAAAATGGCAGCTCTATTAATTTATCAAGTTGCTGTTCTGAATTTTTCTTCATGTTCAGTCCATTATAACAATAATCTGAGTCCACTTCCATTCTTAAATATTTCCACCAAGACATTACACAATGTATAATATCTTGTGTTAAATGGCCTTGTGTTAAATTTTAATTCTTGTATTTGTTACTGATCACCTTTTGAAAGGCATTCAGAAGCCTAAACAAGCAAGGTGGTCTGTAGCTGAATTTTTGAAAGCACTTAGATTTCAAAAACACATAGGTTTAAAAAGGATGCTAGATATTTCTATTAGAAAATTCAGTAGACATTGACCTCTTTATACTTTGGATGAATATTACCTTGTACTTGGTACTGTGACTTTAAGTGGAAATTAAGTTCTCAATAGGAGGCCATAACCATTACTGCAGGGTATTAATTTTAACACAATGAAATGATATCTTTTGATAAATATCTAGGTTATATGTAAGCCATCACCATTCTATTTCACATTTTTTTTTCTGTGTACCACAGATTCACTTCAATATGGAAACTACTGACTGCTTCCAAAGAACAGCAGGGAAATCCCATGAAAACTGCAATTATAATAACTATAAAGAATTAAAATAGCTCTTGGGCACTTTTTATTATTCTTGTTTTCAGTTGTCAAGAGGAAAAACTGAACAAAGAAAAAGAAAGATGTGCTCCCAGCACTAGGGAAAGCATTTTAAAAGATCTTGTAAACAAGCTGGCAACAATTCATTCAGGGTTATACATTTATCAGGTGAAAAANGGGGGGAAGGTGAAGCAATGCAGTAAGATGCAGTAAGAGGCCTCCAATTGAGAATGTCCTGTAGGGACTGCAAAGTGACTTGTAGCAATAAAACTATGCTATGATTAATGAATGGCAGCTGGAAAGAGACATTTAGAGGTGGTAGAAAAGTAGGTACTCTCCTATTAACAGCCACAATGGCACCTAAAGAGAAAATATGTTTCTCTTGTCATTAAAAGACCCAGAACTGCTGGATTTTTTTGAGTTGAATAAGACTGATGGATTTTCTTTCCACAGACCCTGCCAGTTGCTTCTTATTCCACTGAAAATTACTAGAAGCAGTGATTCCAACAATTAAAGACCTGTCATGGCTCCTTTATCTGGACAGTAATCTCCAACAAAACCTAAGGCTGTTTAGTCATTTTACATAAACCACTAACAGTCATTGGTCGTTACCGAGACAGGTTTAGATAGTCCTGAGTGGTTAAAGGTTTCCTGTCAGTCCTTTCAGTTATGCAATCTCTTCTCTGTACCCATAATGGAAAGAAATAACTTTTAAAATGGTTTGTTTTGAAAAGACTGATTAGCAAAGAGTTCTTACACTGCACACGAGACAGGCATTAGGTAGGATAGAGAACTGGGGGCCTGCTTTCTCTACATAAATGCTTGTTGCTACAGTTGTCATTGAATGATTTATTTGCTTTGGTATCACTGAACAACAGCAACTGGAAGGCTGAACTTTTGGAGACCATTCAGAGGAACTTTCACCACAGAAACATTTTTCCCTTCAAGGTGATTTCTCCTGAGCTGGCAGTGTGGTTCTAATTCACCAAGTCAGGTGGGTTTTCTGGGGAGAGCAGGATAAGTCCAGTTTAAACCCGAATGAAAACAAAAAGTATGGTTTCCCTCAAAATCATTACTGGACCAGAAACCCTCCCTAAGGGTATGCTTGCCTTTTCCATTAAGTAATATGCACTCTTCACCTCTTCCCAGGTTATTTCCCTTTCCAGGCCCTCTTGCTGCTGGGCTGGGGAAGGGAGGGGTCCCACCACCACCATCACATCCTGTCAGGCCAGCATGCCCCAGATGAGCATCCTGCCCTCAGGCTCCACTGCTGACTGATTTCCCCACATGACCACTTTCCAACAATGTTTCTTTCATCTTCTCCCTTGCACTCATTCCAGCTAATACTTGCAAAACCTTTTTCAGACCTTGTGCTTTACCTCAGGCTCCTTGAAAACTGGTAATGTAGCCACCATCCAGGCTACTCTGTGTCTGCCAGATGCTTCATCCTTCCACACAATGCTGTAGAAGCAGTGTCACCACAACTCTGAAAATAGTTGTCTCAACCCAGATCAATGTGTATTTTGGAGAGATTCATGGGTTAGATTTGCACTGCTGAGATTCACACCATGACAGGATTCAGGTATGCCTGAGCCTTCATAACCAGATTTCTGTAATGAGTAGGAGCAGAAAGGCGTGATGCTCTTCAGAAGGCTTTTTGTCTAGATGGTGGTGGGGTCAGGGCTGTGCATTTCTGTGGTACTGTGCACTTCAGTGCACGGTGAAATGAAAGACGCAGCTTTGACTATGAACAAGGAAAATGTTTCGCAAAGAGAGTGGTTAAGGGTTGGAACAGGTAGGCAAGAAAGGTTATCAAGTTTCCGTTCTTGGAGATTTTCAGAACCTAACAGGACAATGCCCTGAGCATTTTGATCAACTTTAAAGTTACTTCTGCTCTAAGAGGTTGGCCCTTGTGAACTTCAGAGTTCCCTCTTTTTTTCTGTCTGAATTATTTCTACAACCCTATGATTTTACAGCTGATTCCCATTTTTCCAATGAACTAATGTTTGCAGTTGGTGCTGGGTCTAATTCCCAGAATTATTGTTCCTGGAAGATCTGTCCTTTAGCAAGACAGAATTAGAGAAAAGTCATGTGAAATAAAAAGTAAAAAATATATCTTGTTGTCACTACTGGAATCAATGGCAAAATGAAGGCATTCAAAGAGTTGCCTTTGTTTTTAGTAAGATATTACTAATAGCACTTCACAACAATGTTAGAATTCTGAAAAAAGAAAAAACAACAGAGAGTGGAAATATTAAATTATCCTTTCACCCAGACTGAAGGTGCTGTTCTACTTTGTAAAATTTTGATAGAGGACTGGATGGAAAGTGACTGTAAAAGTAGTCTTTTATTATGGTTACACAGTGACACTGCTACTTTTCAAATACAGACAGCTGGAAGCAAAATAGATGTCTTTCTCCTCCTAACTGCCAGCTCCACCACCTCTTTTTATATCTCAGGAGTCTTCCCAGTATAATATTACAAATAGTAAAGATTCTGGCTGAGGATTTCAATGTAATGTGGTGGTTCTACTATTTAACCCCCCTTGATTACAGCAAATAACAGCTTTCATAGAAGAGAAGTGTTTTTACCTGCTCTAACTCATATAACTGTTTCTTTCATAGCACATCAGGCAAAATAGACTCCAGCTGTCTAACAGAAGCAGTAGTTTTGTGGTACCACATGAAGAACAAGCCTATATTTGCCAGTAGTCAGCATACATTTATCACTCTGCTTTTAATCAGCAACAACAATAAATCAAACAATATTGTCCTTTAGCATCTTCTTTATTTTCATTTGGTGAAATCTGGTGGAGGTTTGATTTTCAAAGACTAAACTGAAAGACATATTAAGGATTAAAACTAACATATCTGGGAACTTTAAAATTGATATGTTTACGTACATTTTTGACTACCTTACAGTCAGAATTAATTCAATGCCAGTAAGCACGTAATTCAGCATAAAGACAAGGAACAAATAAGTTGAGAAATTATCACTTTTTCCATGTAATCTTTATGAGAACTGCATTTAAACTAACAGTTGAATCACTTTTTAAAATCATTCCCCTAATTCTTAAGTAATTCGGGGACTCAGTTGACACAAGAAACCAAGAGACACACAATTAAGTTTGAGTGACGGCACCTCCTTACTTCAACATTATTTAATATTATCAAAACACCAGGCTTAATTACATCTGAGTAGCTAAAAATAAATGTCATAGATTTTTTTGCCTTCCAATTATGTCTGTTAAGGACCCGTTCCTTTTCAAGCACATACACGCATTGTCTGAACAATGCAGTTTCTCTGACCGTGCCTAAAACCTTATTTAGCTACATTTATGCTTTATATCAACCAGAAAAAAAAAAAAAAAAGTAAACCTGGTTGTGAAATCCTACATGTGAACATTGGAATTATTTGAATGGTTAGCAAACTTCCTTGTACACAGCTGGCAATGTTATTTCAACAGGATAGAGAAAGTATAGGTTTGCCAAGACAAAGTTTTTGCTGCTGTTTATTCAGTGTAATTAGCAGAAGGTAGAGATATTGTCCTACACTATGGGATGCAGTAATTATATGTAGTTTAATTGGCAGATCTCTTTTCTGCTGGACAGCTCAGATCCCACTAGCAAACTCTAGAGTGTATTTGAGCTACCTTTAACCATCTAAAGTTGTCTGGACTAAGACAGGAATCTAGTCTTCATCTACAGACAAAGCAGGAAAGAAAAATGGAAACATGGAATGATTATGGCAGTGTGGATAGCAGCTGGAGGAGCCAACCTCTCTTTAACAAGTAGAGAAGGAGCTACCGAACCACAGTAGTTTGGACCTTTATCTTCTACACAACTCAGAGTGAGTGAGAAAATCTTGTTATCAGAATATAGCCAGTGCGTGCATAGGCAAGGCAAGCTTTCTTCTTCAGGATAGTGCTCTTCCTCCTCTGCTATCCAGACTTGAAAAAAGAAAAAGGAAGTACACACTTTTCATACTGTCACTGGTCACCTCAGCTCAATTATTTTGGACTACAAATAATGAATAGTTAGAGGCAAGAGACTTCCTCTCACAAATTTTCTTGTACCTCATTCAGTCAAATGGGATTGAACACAGGGTCTCATTCTTCCTTATTCCCCATGAAGACTGAAAGAGGGTGAGAACACTCCAAAATTAGAAGTCTCAGTTCCATGTCTGCCCTGTAAGATATTAATCGTCTCTTTCAAGAGTCCATTAGCTTCCACAGAATAGCACACCCTCCAAGATTTACTCTACAGGCTTATACCTCAGCAGGAAATGAGCTACCCCAAATATTTTTGGGGAAAAAAAAAAAGAAAAAGAAGGAAAAAAAGCCCTGAGTTCCTGAGTTCTGTTTTAAGCTGCAAAAGGGTGGTGACAATTTGTGTCAGGGGGCAGTGCTCTGTATAAGTTCCTATATTCTATATTAATAACTGTTACATTACCACCATAATTCTACAGTCTAGAGAACTATGTTAAACTAAATCTCCAGCATTTACACCATTAAAGTTAACTGAGATAAATCTCATGCTAGAAACAGACTATTACATTGGTGAGAGGTTTTTGCCATTTTTCGGTACAAATTGTCACTTTCCATGCTAAATTCTAGCTGTCATGTACAAGCAGCTATCAGATGTTGAAGGGCATGCAGGTAAACAGGAGATGATTATGGTTCTTCTTGAAAACTTATGTAAGTGTGCAAGAAGCATGCTGGTGACAGTGTAGCTGAGAATACTGTTTAATTTATCCTCAAACATTTTTGTACAGTGGAATATAAATGAGCTCCTGCCAGACAAATATTTGCAAAAAAAAAAAAAAAAAATCATATTGCTTCATTGTCAGCCAAAAGAGGGATTACTAAGTTGTTGAAATCAAGAAAAACTCCCACTCATAACTCTTGGCTGAAAAATATGTATAGATTTGCTCCACTGAAAAAGGCTTGCTGTCAAATCAGCAGATGAACACAAGACTTCAATGAGATATGGTACACTCCTTTCTGGAGCTTTGTCTAGTGATATATTGACAGTATTATCAATGAGCCTGCTATTCCTTGCCTTGCAATTAACCTCCAAACTTGTTACATTCTTGATTAAACTGGTAAATTCTCTATCAAGGGTTAGGATCAGGCTCTGGAATTCCACTCCAGTAAGCAGACAGCAGCAAAATAAATAAAAACAACCTAACCTGTCCCCAGCAATCCTCAGACTGCAAGACATTAATGTCTCGTGATTTACAGAAAACTTTCGAGCAGACTCTGCCATCAACCAACATGAGGTGAGCAATGACATCTTTCTGTCTAACCTGGGGTGCAGGAAAAAATGGTGACTTAGGACAGAACATTAACATGTGTCTCTTGCCGTCTCTGAGAAGTGCTACCCAAATGGCTGCTCCAATTAATAGCTAGTAACAAATACATAACTCTTTTACTCCCCGCTTTGTTTTTAACTTTGTTACCCATTTACACATCACACATATTAGTAGCTTGTTATTTTAAAAGTTATCACATAAGAAAGAATGAAGTATGTCATGTGTTATGTGTTCGGTGCTTTTGAGACAATAAAAGGGCTCTGTTTGCTTTGGCAACTGCAGCTCAAGTAATTTGTCTGAACAGGAGATGGAAATCTAGTAGCATATGGCTGCAGATATAAATACAGATCTAGAATTATATACAGACATACTATACATTAAAATGAAAAGCATTTCATCGGCAGTTGGTCACAGTGATAATTCCAAAATGCAGGATTTAGTTACCATTCTCAAGCATTAATCCCTTGCTATACATAGCATCTTGTACTCAAATCCTTATTGTAATCTAAATTTAGCTAGACGGCAGATGACCAGATTTACCCCAAACCACTCAAAGACAATGCATCAGATGCATTTTAATATACTGTACATAGAGCAGAATGAGACAAAATCATTTGGCATGTTTCAAATATATATATGATTTATCTATATCATTAGATTTATGATAGAGAGAAAAGAGGGGAAAGTTATGAGTCTCCATTAACTCCCTGGGGAAGATTGTGGTTTGAAGAGTGTTAAAGTTCTTCATAATCTGAGCCTTTGCTCCCAGACAAGCCGATCCTTTTTCCTATTCAGTGTAACAAGCAAGAGCAATGGCAGTGTTTCAGTTTGAATGTTCTGGAGTCAGAAGTTTTTTGATGAAGGATGATAATGTGAGGAATAGTTCTGAGGCTGTTACATATATTTCTAACTTAGTTCTTCCAATCTAAATTCATATATAAAACAAAAAATTTTGTCCCCACTATTTTCCTACAGCACAATTCAAAAACCTTTGAAATTGGTGGGAACTTTCTACAATACTACAGTTTTGCTGATTGCTTATCTGTGAGGTTAATTCTGTTTTTTAGACTCTACTGCTATATCACCACATGAGTATGTGGATTGACCTACACAACGGTGAATGTGGCTTAAACAAAAGGCAACATAGCAGAACAAAAATGACTGATTCTCAGTTTTACTGGTGAAAGTGTGCTCTGCTTCACAGATGTAAGTAGAAGTGCTACCTGGAGGGGGAAATAAAACAAACAACAAACTCATACCTGCTTGGAACAAAAAGCTGGGGTGAGGGTGGGGTTGAGGGGGGAGTATGTTTAATTTGTGACCAGAAATAAAGCAATACAAAACTAGAAGTGGATTCCCCATTTGGATTCCTCAGATTATTAACAGGGCTGTTACTGGGGTCCTTGTTGCTGTTTACTTGCTGCTGTGCTGAGGCAGTTTGGCACAAGAATGCTGTAATGAAGGAAGTTCCTACAAGTGTAAAAATGCATTCCTAATGCTCTGTGAAACTCTACAAAAACTAAATTTACCATTAAGCATAATCTGAAGTACTGCTGATATATGTATATATATATTATTTCAAACATGA
Organism: Anseranas semipalmata; assembly: GCA_013399115.1. Classification (NCBI taxonomy): domain Eukaryota; kingdom Metazoa; phylum Chordata; class Aves; order Anseriformes; family Anseranatidae; genus Anseranas; species Anseranas semipalmata. Next base: position 301,579 of record VXAA01005678.1, on the reverse strand, counting down.
TAGTGTGTGTGGGAAATCTAGATTTTTGCAAAATGCAATATAACCCTCATGCACCATTTAAAAAACTTTTAAGGTCTTTGTTGGTTGAACAAGAAAAGTGTCTACAGCAGCCATCAGTAATTGATGTTTTACCAGGTATTTTCTCACTGACCAGTTTTGATTCTGAACTGAGAACCACCTCTAAATTCAGTAGGAATTGTAAGGAGTTAAAAAGATACAGTAATCCAGTTGCTGAGAGCACACAGCAAGAAAATAGAATGGAAAGTATATACCAAGTTAAAATCTTTTTCTATTACACCAGCCTTTTATTAAAACACCTAAACTGAACCTGGTATTGAATAGAAGTTTACCATTTGTTGCAGAGGGATTTTTTGCATCTTACACTATTCTGTGGATGAAGTTAGTCTCTAACACAACAGTATGAAGAGTAGGAATTAGTCTTCGAGCCTGTGGTGCATGTCAGAGTGCTCCATCATTATTGTTATTTTTAATCAAGTGGTTTTAAGTGAAAGAAGCAAAACTCTTGAGTTCCAGTTCCTGATTTATCACTGCCGAAGCATGAGGAGATTTTTTATAAGCCTGATTTGCCAATTTACCTTGAAAACAACATTATTCATTAACCCTCTGTTGACAAAAGAAACACTGTTCTGGTAGGAAGTCAAGTCTTGCTTTTCTTTAAAAAAAGAAAAGATTAAGCAATCCGCAATACCATTGTCATACTTTAAAATGAGTCCAACAGGATGCAATAGAAAAACATTGCAAAAGATGTTTTTCAGGCACTAGACATTGAAAGCAAAAGCTTATTCTGGGTGAATTTCCATTTATATAGTAAAGATGATAACTCCTTTCATATAAAGTTAAGGTATGGTACATAGGTACACTGTATTCTCTGTATAGCTTTTTGTTGACAGTCATTACAGTCTAAGTACTTATAAATCCAGAAAATTGTGGAAGTGGTAAAGACCTGTGAACAGCACTTGGGTAAGCCCAATGTTTTAGTTTAAGTGAGAAAGTAAAAAATATTACTGAACAGTCTCAATTTCATTTTATATAAGGTTACTCTGGCATTTCCAGTATACACTTTGCTTTCTATGCTTTCATATAGAGAAGGACAATATCTAAATATTTACAACATCCTCCATTTATATAAAGCAATAAATAAGTTTACAAATGTCATAATGCACCATCAATAGATACTCAGGTTAACTGTTATGTACTGCCTAGGTGTTATTTTGTTTGGTGGGACTGTGACATTCATCACAATATCCAGGTGTCTTACAGCTGCTCAGAGAAACATTTGGTAACAACTGGTGTAGCTCAAATAAATTGGTTCAGAGTAGAGATCATTCCTGGCTATGCCAGAATCGTCCCTTGAAAATTAACCCCTGTGGCCATGCACATGAATTAAGCATAAACAAAACTGAACACATACCAGGAAGTAAAAAAAATTAAAACTAAAATTGATCTGGTTGGATGTTATTACACAACAGAAACTAGCAAACCCCAGACAAAAAGGTTTCTCCCAAGAAAAGCATATTCCTTTCTGGAATGTGCCTTTCAGACCAGCAGTGAAGCTGCAGTGAAAGACAACCAGAAAGAATGAGGCAGTGCTGGAGACCACCAGGAACTGAGCCAGACATGGCTTTTAAATTATAGCCAATACCTTGATTTTCATCCAAGGTACATTGGGAGCCAGTACAGAGATGTGTGTTCAAAGAGTCGTGTGTTCATGTTGGCTTAACCCACCTAGGCTCCAGCCTCTTTCTGCCAGCATCCCATACTTATCTCCTTTTCTTCACTGGCTTGACTATAAAGGACCCTCCACATCTCCCTCTTCTTCAGCTGCTCCCATGAGAGCTTCTTCTTTTGTTTCATCTCTTCTATCTTCTGGTCCTGACCAACTGGGAATTGGAGTCAGGCCATAATCTAGCCCTACTCTTTTTCAAAGCAGCTTTAACTATAAAGTTATTTCCGAAGGCAGAATTTAAATGATGCTGAGGTGTGTCATCTCTTTCTGCAGTTTTCTCCACCCGGACCAAAATAGCTGACCCTTGACAGAACCACACTACCACATTGCTTCTGACATAAGAATGAACTCAGCTACATTTTTTTGGCATTCACTTATGATTGCTCCCACCTGTCTCTATTATTTATGCAATGCTGTTTTGGAGACCAGGTCAACATGAGGAAAAGTTTACCAATATAACTGTCCTGGCAAGCCCTCCTTGTGTGGGTGCAGCTTCTACTGGCCAAAAAGAAAAGAAAAGAGAAGAAAAGAAAGTAATTTTGCTGGTACAGAAAATACTGGTTCCTGAGTGGAATAAGTTAGACTGGCAAAAGCACTTTCCATTCTAGTGTAACCATATCTACACCAAGCTTTTGACAATATAAAAAAAATGGTTACAATAAAAATAACTTTAGTTGATATTACTGTGCTGGAAAATGTAGCAGCTGTAGACCTCGACAAATTTTATGAAATAAAAGCCAGTTATATGGACAAACAAAAGAAAATAAATGCTGTTTTCTCTGGTGAGAAAAGGGTGGGGAGGGAAGGGACCAACAATGAATTTGTAAATATGAAACATTCATTATTTCTGACAGTACTTCTTCACTGTGAAAATTTATAAATAGGGTAGAGTAATGAATCTAATTATCTCAGCCTTTTATTGGGCAGAAAGGGCAGCAGAAGGGAAAGCACAGTAAAAAATATTTGTCTTACCATGGGAAACTGGTTAGAAGTGGGACTTTCCGAGGAGGGTCTTATTTTGTAAAAGTGCATTCTGAGTCATCCAAATAAAATCATTTAGGCTGAGGGAAACTGGAAAGTAGATGCTTCTCCACCTTCTCCTGTTTCCTTCTTTCTTAGGGTTAAAACATGTCATTAAAAAAGAATCAAAAAAGAGCAGCAGTGATAACTGTGGCACTTACAGGTTGTTTTTGTTTGTTTGTTTGTTTGTTTCTCTTCAGAGTCCTCTACAGAAAAGCCATTTTAGTTTTTCTTGCTGACTCGAAGGGTTCTGACGTTGCAGAAAATGATTAAGATTTTTTAATTGTTATTATTGCACAAATAAATTTCTGTGTTATTATTACCATTATAACTGCTATTAGCACTGTTGTGCAATCTGTTTTCAAAGGAGGTCTGGCAGGATGAGCACTGCCATTTCTGACTTGCTGCTGCTAAGGGCAGTGGGTGACAGTAACATCTTTTATTGTTCCAGCTTCCAAAAGGTAAGACTCATGCTTGCAAAGTGTGAGAAAGAACTTATTTTGTCTTTGTTTTATTGCACAATTGTCATGATGTCAATGGGAGTAGTTCATCAACAATACTTCACAGCCCTAATTGCAAAACTACTCTGTCCCCTAGCAAGAACAGGCCGTGTGTATGACTAGCAGGCACAAAGACTTTCTGAAAGCATGAAGGCAGTGGCTAAATTGACCTTTTTGCATTATTAGGCATCCCCCTGGCTTCAGGTGAAAAGATTTGTGCTGAGCACTTTCCTCTAAGGAAAGCTTTACTGGTGAATCTACGGGTGTGAATAGGGTCTTGCTGTAAGTGGACACCCAAGGAGGAGGCCATGTAGATTGGGGCTTGCTTTCCTACAAGGCTGAAAACAATAAGAAACAAGGAAAAATAAAGGAATACTAGACTTGAGTTTCAGGCTTGTTCTGGGGTGGTTGTATAAGTATTTGTTTTAATTTAATTTCATTGGAGATACAAGGAACCTCTCTAGCACTGGGTAAAAACACCAAAAGCATTTTCTTCCTGAAGGGGAAAATTTGATTTACTAGACCTGAGTTCTATGCCACGCTATGCCAATGACTCACTGGGCACATCTCTGTGATTTGCAGCAGGGTAGCAGGAAAGTTAATGTCTGTACAAGGTCTTCCAGCTTTACGACAGAAAGGGTATACTATTACACAGGAGTAGTCCCAGTCAGGTCAGTGAATCTCCTCAAGGGAGCCAAGTTTCATCTGTGTCTGGATGTTTGTAGGAAAATGGATTTAGGATTTAAAGATAAGATTTAAAGAACTTAAGGTATAGGGTAGTCACTGCTTTGACTACACTGCAGGGAGGAAGAACTTGCCAACAGCTCTTTATAAAACCTTGCTTCATCCCATCTTAAAGCTTCATTTTCACATTTCAGGGCCAGTTGCTGCTGCATCACTGCCATTACTTGCATACACTCCTAATTACACTCAAGTCAGACTTTGATTAATTTTATGCCACAGGATTTTATAACTGTGAATTTTATAACAGTGACTAGCAAGCAGAAGACAGTTAATCAATCATGGAACCACAGAAATTAGACAAGGAAAAAGACATGTTATTAAGTCATTTACTCCATCCCAGTGCCAAATGATTGTTTTCTAGAGTACACACTCGAGCTCTTTGTCCAGTTACTTTTCAAATGGCATTAGCCACACAACAACTCGCAAACACAGCTGTTTCATATTCTTATGGACCTCACTACTCAGACAGCTCTTTTTCCAAAAGTCCATCCTAAAATTAATTTGTGTTGTATCAGCCATTCTGACTCTTCTCCTCAGATCTAATGAAAGTAATTCCCTTTCTCCACTTTCAGTATTTCCAGTCTTCTGACTTCTGTATTGTAAAATGATTATCAGAATTGGCCCCTCCTGCTGTAACTTTTCTCTTGTATAAAACTATTTATAGCCCTGGGGGAACCGAACACACATGCAGAGAGGTACTTGTTTTCTTCCTGGCTGTCAGCTACCAGTACTGGCCAGCTGTGACAGGAGGAAGGCAGACACCATGTTAGAACAGCAAAGAAGTGTTCTGGTGTTAACACTTCAATGTCTAAAACATTTAGCCAGTGCTAGTGTGCCACAATTTTTATTATAGTAGCTACAGTAATGCATATTTCTTTTTCTTTACAAGACTGGAGAGGAGAGTAATTATTCACAAAAGATGTCCACAAGTACATCTATATACACATACACATGGACACACATACGAAACAACATCATGGAAGACAAGGGAGTTTAGATGGTGAAATGCCGAGAGACGGAGTACTACATAGTGAAGATCTAACTGTGAAACTTTCAGAGAAAGAAGCATTCATTCCCTCAGAGCTGAAACTTGCTGCTCCAACACAAAGAATGGCATGAAGATATCTGTCCTTTGTAATATTCTGGAAGTTTGGGTCTTTTTCTGTTTTTCTATGTCTGTCAGTAGCAGTTGACAACTTGTCTTCTGACTGTGCAGATCCACACCTGGCAAAGCAGTCACCTGTCAGTCACTGCTTTAAAAAGTGTAACTCTATATATCAGGAGACTTTAAAGCAGCATGTGTGGAGAGTTTTATACATTAAGATGTGTGATTAATTTTTTGGGAGGAAAGAGGAGAAGCAACAAAAGAAGAAAGGAAAGTAGAACACTAAAATAGGTGGTGGACAAAGAGCAGAGGACTCCTGGAGAATAAGGTGCTAAATCTTCAACCCATTTTCTCCTTTTCTTTATGTAGGAGCCAAGGAATTGCTGATATTTTACTGCAACAGCAGCTGACGCTCAAACTAAGTGTTGGGAAGGACAATTAGGCCTTCCCCTTTTGAAAAATAATTTCAGACATCATTATGTGGACATATTTGTTTCTGATATACACAAGGAAATAAGTGTGGCAGCCAACGAGTCCCCAGCCCTTCCCTCAAAATATCAGACCTGCCTTTTCTCTCCTTTAATTTCCATCAGATCTTCTTATGAAAGCAATCAAGCATCTTTCTTTGAGTTTGAGCTTTCTCCATCCACTGACTCAAGTCCCCTCTTTCATCACCTCACCTATACAGAAGCCTTGTGCTCCTGCCAGTGTCACAGCACTGCCCACTCCCAGGAAACTCCTTTCTACTTCTTTCTTAAAATCCTTTTCATCCCAGTTCCTATGAGGAATGTCCCAACTCCCATAGGAGGAAAAGTGGTGTGTTGCAAACCACATCCAAGCCTTTTGCAGAATTAATGGCTTTTTGTATGGCTGTAACTGAAGGATTTAACCCTTCATAGACAACTGCTTTTGCTTTGACTGTTTGCGAGGTAGAGGAGAAAATGCTTTTGAATAGACCTGATATGATATGAAAATTATGTCTGGCTTGGATCATAAATGGTCGGTTTCCTATCTGCATGGTACCAAAAGCAGCTCATGGGCAGATTTCAAGGGATGAACACCAGAGCAGATGCACACAGAGGCCAGCGAGGAGCCACAGCACGCTACAGCACCTCTGAGAGAAAACGGTTTCCAGATCTTTCAACCCACAGCACCTGAGCTTGGTCGCTGAACCTCACATGGAAGTGGGATGCTGCAAGGAGGTGATCATTTGCACCCTCTCACCTCCTGGTTTTGAGATTCCTGGGAGCTGGGACTCTCGCTGCCTCCCACAGTGGCAGCCTTTCCTGGCTTACACTGCAGTTCTGACAATGCCATTTTTCTTTTGTTTAAGAAAGAAAAATGCAGTCTGGCTAACCATGGTAGAAAAATTGCTGACCTCAGGGTTTAGTGCAAGCTCACATATTTTGTTCACCTTCTCCACTGAAGGCAGCTATGGTTGCACTCTCTACTTCTGATTTCTTTCTTTTCTTAATCTTACCAGTCAGTTGGATTCTGATCCATATATGTCTGTACTTACCCACAGCCACGTGAGCAGTCCACTGCTGGAAAGTAGTGACTCCCTGGAGAATGCTGAATGCATGGAGAATGCAGCATCACCTGTGCCATCTTTCACTGTAAAACTTTAAAAGTGAACAAAATACACATAGGACTAAACACCTTGTGAAGGCATTTAAACAACAAAAATACGTGAGAGAATAAGAAAAAGAACAACAACATCAATACATTTAGTTAAAATAAATATTTTACATTGAAAGAGAAGAAGCTGTAAAGTATGAAAATTGCCTGAGATCTGTGGTACAAGATACAGACTTTTTTTCCAGAACACATAAACTGACTAAAAGTAGAAATTGATGTAAATACTTTTCATCTCCTCTTTTTGTCCATGATGTAATTATTTTGGCAGTTTATAAGACATTCAGGGTCATACCTCCATCTTTCTTAGCTTGATACAGCTAACAGATAAGACAATCCCCCCAACAACTCAAGCCCTAGCTATGAGTCACTGTCTCTGATGAAGATGCGTCACTCTACCTTATCTTGAGCACAAGAAGCTGCTGTTTTTCGGGAACTTTTTCACTAGGAATTAGGATTTCATGGTGTGTTGATTCAATTTGTATGTATTAAGCACTAAACCAAAGAGTTGCTGACCTGTCTGTTCTCAGGCACTGAACTCCTTGGAGACACAGCTTCATGGCAGATAAAGGGGAAGACACTGGATTAGTGGAGTTAAGGAGGAATCAAAGACAAAACAATAAGACTATTTGTCTTTCTCTCTCAGACACCCACTTACAAACACTTAATTCCTTTCTCTTATTCTCACACCAGTCTGACGGATTGCTCTAAAGGTCAGAAGATACCTCCAAATCCTAACCCTTTCCGTGGCAATAAACCTATTTCCTTAGGTTCAAAACGTATTGACTAAAACTCTGTAAAATAACTTTTCCTGTAAGTATTTTGCAGTAGTTTGTTATATTATTTCTCATTTTATTCCACATACAAGAATTATGTTCCCTGAATGGCTACAAAGAGAACCAGTTTTAAGAACTTAAAAAGTTGATTCCCAGGCAGCAGCAAGACCCAAGGTTCAGACAAGACCATGGGTATGTCTGTAATACTGCCTCTGCCTTCTAGCTAAGAAATGAGTGACAAATGGCTATTTAATGTAATGTTGATGTGCAATCAGACAGGGTGGAGGAAGAAGTTGTCTGCTGCTCTTCCCAAACTGTTTTTGTTAGTTACTAAGAGAATATCTCATGTTGTCTCAAGAATGGGAACTAGCAGCTTAAAAACATTCCAAAAAAGGGACTTAGAAAATAGGAAGAGATAATCTGAAGTAATGCCGCATAAAGCAGCTGCTATGAAAAAAAAAAAAAAATCATTAAAAAAAAGGAATAGCTCAGCCCACAGTTGCTAATAATGATTTGGAAGCATGGTTAGCTAGTACAAGTCAGGATGCCCCACTATTGACCTCTTCTATTATCTCCTTCTACTAAAAGGTAGAAATATTCTGTTCTTCCTCTTATGAAGGTGACTTTGTAAAGCAAGACTCTCAGGAACTCCATTTCTACCCTTTTGTAAATAACACCAAATATCTGCCCCCCATCCCACATCAGTACTGTAGGTCTCAAAGATTTGAGAGCAAACAAACTCAAGCATTTATACTATTAATTGCTAGAATGGATCCTGACATGGTTTTAGGCCCAATATCCAATGCCTATTGAACAAAACACTTGTACTCTGGGCACCTCAACCACTCTGCAAACCCTCACAATAACTACTGATGGTCCTGTTTAACTTGCCTTAAACTAATTCATCTCCACAGTGCACAGTCTTACTACCCATTGCACACCCATACATAAAGTGCCTTGCCTTCTGCCATATCCCAGTAGCCTTGCAGGTTGCAGACTTTTCAGGCCTGAGTCTTGTAACTGCTGCTTGCAGGGCTCAGGAAGAAAGAAAGAAGTACCTAGAATCTGCATTCCGAACCACACAGGGAAAGAAACGCTTTCAACAGTGATGCACTGCAGGGCATATAGTTCTTCTGAAGAGTTAGGATGTCCTGATTAGTGCTTGGAAAGTACATATGTGCTGTTTAACACTGATGAGTCCACCTCAGCCCGTGATTGTGGAGGTTTCTGAGGTTAAGTGCTGTGTTCAGTGCGTAGTGGGGAGAAAACGTTGAGACCATTTTGCAATTACTGTATGGAGAAAGCATGAGATGAGCTTGTTCCTCCTAGGTGCAGTGGTCCATGTTCTCTGTTTGAGTGAAGGGATACAGCAGGCTGCTGGGCTAGGTATGTTTGCCTATGTATTCTAATCCCTGTGCATATGTTGCAAATGCTGTGAATTGAAGGTGGTTAAATCCCACAGGCATGTCATCTTCATAACAGAAGATCTGTTAAGAGAAAAGAGAGTAGTATATAAATTGAGAATGAAGCCCCGTTCTTCTGTATACCTTTACTGCCTCAGTGTTGTCCATGTATATTCCCTCAAGCAATGCTCTACTATGGGTCCCTCCATCTTTGTTTTTGGGAACACATATAGATTCATTCATATCTTGCTTCTGATCATCACCTGTTGTTGGAGGTGAGCCGATGATCCTGGCGTCCTGGTTGCTTCTACAGCGCATGTCCCAAGAAACTGATTTCTAATGAACATCTACGTAACTTATAAGGAAGAGTAAGCTATTTACACTTGGGTAGTAGTTAAGAGAACTCTGGGAGACTGTTGCAGCAAAGACTGGGCAACCCAAGAGACATCATGGAGGAAGAGATGATCTGGCTGCTGCAAAGTTGGCCCTGGGACTTCTGGTTAACTTTCTTGATAAGCAGTGTTGAAACAGAAGGAACAAAGCCCAGCTGTTGGATGGAGATCCACATGGATCCTACTAGCAGAAAGTCTTCACAACTGAAAATACTGCATTGGTTGTTGAACATTAAGGGTTGAGTGATTTTCCTGTAGGAAAAATTCCTATAGGAAAAATCCAAATGTGGTGGATACGGCTTTAACTGCTGGATGTCCTGTGTAGAATGCTGGACAACCTGCAATAACAGATGTGATAATGGTGTGCTGTAACACACTTTGGATGTATCCTTAAAGTTGGAGACTGGAAGTTGTTCCTCTTTCCCTTAACTACAGCTGGAAGTTGTCAACCTCAGCCATGAAGAAGTATAATTTTTCCTTGTGGTAATGGTCTGTCTTTCTTTCTTTCTTTCTTTCTTTCTTTCTTTCTTTCTTTCTTTCTTTCTTTCTTTCTTTCTCT
>VXAA01005678.1:198565-291668 GCA_013399115.1 Anseranas semipalmata | reverse complement strand
CCCTCCCTCCCTCTCTCTTTCACTGTTTCTGTTTTGTCTTCTTTTTATTTAGCAGGTAGTTAAACTAAGATGCCACGCGCACTCTGATGATATGGCTAGAAGTGTATGGATCTCCTCCTGGAAACAGACTGTGCAGCTCTGGGGACCCATACCAACTCTGGGCAAATTTGGTTGCATGCACAGCCTATAAGATTATATTTGAAGAACTGTGTACATGATAGGTAGAGCCATGGCGGCCTGCTGCTCATACTACATGGCTTTTTGAATCTGTATTCTTCAGGCTGGAACAATCATAAACGTAGGGTTAGTGTAACCACAAATGAAAGTGACCTAGACCATCCTGTAAGGCTGGGACAGTGTGGATGGTCATGTTTTCTGAGGACTGCAAAGGCTAGTGTGAATACAGCAGGGGAGCAGTTGTTATGAACTCCAGGAGCCAGGCATATCTTCACTCCCAGGTTCTGAGATGCAGAAACCTGCTGGTCCCTTTGGGATTGCTGCAAATTCTACATAACTCCATGCAAGTCTGTTTCTGGCTATACCTGTGGAACAAAAGCAGCAGGAATGCTACTCGCTTTGTGCTATCTGGATGTCTTGAAGACTGGTGTGTTTGAAATGCATTGTATCTCCAGGCATCACCCAGGTTATATACCATTAACCTTTTTCCCTTCTCCTTGAACATCGCATGCTCCTAAGGGCTTTCATCTTGCGAACAGTGATGTTTAGGATGACTTTCCTGACACAGGTAGCAACTGGACTTTTAAATTAATCAGATCCCTTAAAAACAAGGCTCTGACCTTGCCTTACAGCAACATTAGTTGAAGGGGCCTCCAGTGTTATCAGTGAAATTGCCATAAAATCACAAAATGGCACAGAAATAGTGGACAGAAAAGTGCAGTCCCTGTTTTTCACAATACTAGAAGGGGCATCCAGTGAAATGATCAGGCAGTTGGCTGAACGCAAGAGCTTTTTCTCTTAAGACGTATTGAAGTTATAGAGTTCACTGCACTGGGACATTGTGGGGCCCAAAAACACACACAGATTTAAGAAAGGATTAGATCATGGAGCAGAGGTCTGTTTGTGGCTATTAAACTCTAACATCAGCTACAGTCTCTGGCTCCGTTAAATCAGCCTCCAGTTCAGAGGCTACAGCAGGAGAAACATCCCTTCATCTGCCTTATTCTTGTCTTAGGTTTCTGCTTTCGCACACTGTTGAAGCCAGTACTGAGCTAAAAGGACTTTCACGCTCACCCAGGATGGCAGGTTTTATGTTCTTATTCTGGATTTACAACTCTGTCACTGACGCTGGAACCTGGCCCATTATATGCGGTCATTTTTCACTCTGTTCATTTAGCTCTTGTACTACACTTAAGGCTGTGGGGGCAGGAAAAGACAAACAGCACCAACGAACTCTGTCTGCTTGTTTGTCTGTTGAACTCATTTACACTAATTGCTTCAATGTACTGACTGATTTCTTTTTAATTTATAAAATATGCCTATCCCTGGCTCTGAATGCTTGCACAACAGTGGGCGGGGGGGAAATGAACTTCACTGAAAGTTGTACCATGCTGAGATAGGTACACCATGAAAACCTCCGCAGAGAACAGAAACAGCTCCACAGGGGCTTTAAAAAATTTGCCCTTTCTCTGCATCATGAAAAATATAAAACTGGATTCTGTTAGTGCCAAGGAGAAGGCAAGTTACAGATACAAGAAATTCAAAAATAGGACGCTCTGCTTCTGGGCTAAAGCATTACAAGCATATTCTAAAATTACATATATTAATATATATGTAAATATATATAGACAAAAGGAGCAAACATGAAACAAAGAGGAACGATTAGGTGGGTCAAGCAGCTGGTGAGAGGGGATGGCAGCTCTCAGACAGCAGAGTAAAGTTTGGGGGAGGCAGCTCTGGGACAGCTGAGGCTCAGGCTATAATTGGACAGAACAGAGAGCCACAGAGCCAAACCAAAAACTGACACTCTGAGGAGTAAAGATATAACCGGCAAGGCTTGCGGGAAGGCAAGCCAACAGACAGGTGCCATCTTAATGTAATGTAATCCCATTGCTCAGGGCAGCAATACTATCTATGTGCACATTAAAGATGCTCTGCATCTTTTCTCAAGATACAGCCCACTCTCTGGATTCCCTCTTTATTATATCATTGCTTTTGTTGAAGATTAGAAATCAAATTTTAAAAATTCCCCAAGTACGAGCCACTGTCAGATATTAGTACTCCAGCAAGTACTCCTTTACTGCTTCTAACTACTTTCAGTTAATTTCCTAAAGCTTTCTGGAAAGAAAGATATACCCAGCAAAGAAAAACTTCCTCTCTTCCATTATGTAAATAATAGTAAGTTTTCTGATAAAAAGAAAAAAAGGATTCCTCCAAATTTGTGCTTGTGATTTATCCTTTATGTAATAAGGTCCAATGGACAAAGAACAAAACAACACAAACAAACAACAACAACAAACAAAAAGAAATACAGACTGGGAGTCAAGAAACCTAGTTCTGTTAGTAGTTGTATTTGTTCTTTAGAATATAATTCATACAGTCTCAGTTTCTGAAACTAGATTTCCCCAAAGTATAATGGTGATAATAGCATTTGTTGTTCTTTGTAAAAACAGCATGTTGCTCAAGTAAAAAAAAACAAACTTCTGTATATAAGCCCAATATAAATCCAGTGCACCATCGTAGCAATGGTATGCATTCTTTTGATTCCAAATGCTAGCCCTTAATCAAACATAATTTAATGCACTATCAGTCCTTCTAATATTTCCGAGTTATTTAAAGGCCCTTTCTTCCCTAAATCTTTCCAAATCCTTTTCCTACTTAAACTAACCTTGGATTAGCCTATGTAGTTTATATACATTGAAATTTTCAAAAGATCTTTCTTGCTTTGTCCCTCTTTCACTATTTTTTTTTTTTGTAACTCCACTGAGAGGAACATAAGCAATTAAAACTATCTCCAGGAATTCTGAAATTCTTCAACTGAATCTCACAAGAACAGGTGGAACAGAATCTTCACCTCCACAGCTTTCCATGGGAGGTGACTTGTTGGGAGGTTCAAAGGCAGCCAAACCGAAGAGTATTTAATTTTACATTTGCTGCATGTCTTCTTTAAAATATCTTTCTCAGTTATCAGTAACACAGTGGTAGATCAACAGTGCAGCGTTTTGAACCCCTTAGTCTAGCGCAGGCTGGTGAGCATGAGTCACTGTTCATAGAATTCGGAGTTATGGAAACAGAGCAGGTGATATTTGGTACGCAAAGCTCTGCAAACTCTTGAGGTGTGCCTGCGTACAGCAGTCTCTCAATATGCCACCTTCCACCTCTGTGCTTAGAGGTCATTGATAGCTCTTTTTAGGAAAGTGAGAGAACCCAGAAGACATAGGGAGTGGATCCAGTGCTGGTCTGAATGTCTGGTCTGTCAACTGTAAATGCAGCTCAGAGATGAGCTTCCACAGACAGTGCTAAAAGGAGGTGGAAACTATCTCAGTCTCTTGCCCCCTTGCCCCCCATACCACTTCCAATTGGGGTTAATGCTTTGTTAAGAGCTGACAGAATCCAGGACTGAAATCAATGGCAGCATCACATATGGGTAAGTCACTAAGTCCCATAAGCCAGGTTACAGGCAAACCTCAGTAGCCATAAGAGCCAACAACAGAAAGCTAAAGCCATACAGTACAAATTAAAAATAAAACACACATTTTTAACTGTGGAGAACACAATGGTTGTTCAAGTAGACTACCGAGGGAAAAGATGGACCCTTTACTTCAAGACTTTCTCATATAAAGACGGGGCACTCTGATGGAAATACAGTAAGCAACATGCCACGCTCCTTAGTTCAGGAGGAATCAGAAGCAGTTTGATGGCTGTGTAACACAGGAGTTCTGACAAATTGAACGAGTTCTTAGACTAAATGCATGAGCAGTGAATACTTGGTAGGGTTTAGTCATTTACAAATGGCCTAGAAGGTGAAAACAAATTACCCAGGGTATTCTTGGCAAATAGTTAAGACCAGCATGTAAAAGCGTGGGTTTTAATAAATCTGACAAGGCAGAATATTCCTAAAGTATTCTTTAATATTGCTTCTAGTGGAAGAAATTGGGGGATAGATTTCACAAGTTTCCATCTTCTTACAGTCTGTTACATTTCTTAAAGCAGTATAACAGCAACTTGACACCCAATGAGACATTTGTTAGAGAAATCCAGGATATGTAAAAAGATTGTGCCAGACCATTTCAGAGTATATATGATGACTGTGACTGCAGCTGACTGCCTATCTTTAGCAGCAATGCTGTATCAATAATAAAACTTTTCTATGGACTAAATATTTTGGCATCCACCCAAGACGTTGCTACTTTAGATTTCATATAAAGATGACTTTCATTTTTAGGAACTTAAGATATTAATACATTTCATTTCACACTGTTTTGTTGAAAATAAAAATGGACAAGAGAAAGCAATATCAAAATACTCCAAGATGAAGTTTCTCAAATATGGGGTAACTGTGGTAGATCTGATGTTACAGGAATAATTTCACATCTCCTAATGCAACATTAATAAAACTAAAGCAATTGTATTTGTGGTTTTCAAGCTTTTTTGAGAACATAGAAATCACAGGCTCATATGAGATGTTAATGTAATAGTGTAATTTAAAAATGATTAACTGAAAATGTTTAAAGAAACATACAATGGGAGAAAAATATATAAAACTGTGAATTCCTCGTGCAACTTTGATATAACAGACCTCTGGAAACAACAGCTGGAGCTTTGACCTATACTGAAATATTGCAGTGATTTGTGCCACATAAAACAGTCTGAAGATCCAAACAAGGGTCCAGTCTGCTGGTTTCTAGTGCTTTAGGATTTTATATTCCTGAAGATACTCTCTACTTAGCCTGAAAAATTCTCAGGTGCTTAACTTAGTCAACTATACTTGCTCAGAGGTAGGGGAGATGGGGAGTAGTCTCTCATGCAAGAGAACCACTGCCACACAGGTTAGGCAAGCAGCTAGCTAACCCTGCCATTTGCTGGAAGAGAAGATGTGATGATGGAGACTCACTGAGCGGATGGAGGCCCCAGGAACACCCAGTATCTTCCTTGCTCCCTGGTGGATTGACATCTGACTTAGATCATCTTGGGGGCTTGCAACAGTCAGTGGAGAGAAGGAAGTACCTAAGTTATGCATGTCTTCAGCAAGTGAGATCACTCCACTGAATTCATTGAAAACTTAGACATTTACCTGAGAAGAACTGGTTCATCCGCAGCCATATTTAGACACAATTTAGGAAGAATAGATTCAGATCTTAATAAAGTATTATATGCCAAAAAGAAAGCTAACATTCCTCCCCTTCCCCCCAGAAGCTCACTTTCTTAGATGTAATTTTTTATGTCTTCCCACATGCAGACATTTCTGTCTGCTGTGAGACACATGTTAGCAAAGACTGCTGCTTCTCTGACAAAGTCATAAAGACAAAAGCATACACAGACTGCATTCAGGGGAAGCAAATGTACTCCTTTAATTGCTTGTTTGTTCCTTCCCAACCAGCTGTACCACCTCTGCATAGGTTATTAGCTATGCTATAAATGTTAACATTGCATTGTCATTCACTGCCTGAACTGGATAATGTAAATTGCAACTTAGTAGTGGGTGATCCAGGGTGCATGAGGTGAGATTCACCTCCATGGATAGTTTCTGATCTAGTTATCTGGATTCCTTTTAGAGTCAGTGGAAAAAATAAAACACAAAAACAAAACAAAACAAAACAAAAAACAGGCAATTCCAGACCTTCATTTTTCTCTTCCTAACGTAAGTATCTAAAATAGGTCAGATGACTCACTCTTTAAAAGCATCTATTTCTCTCTATTTAGCCTAAAGTCACTAGCTCAAGTATAGACACCAAGACCGTAGATTGTGAGAGTCAGGATAGATGGATTGCATGAACTGTGCACTATTTAGCCATAGGCATCAGATTTTAGAGGTATTTGTCTTCCAAAATCGAGTATAAACCTAATCTCAGCAATACTTTCTTCCTAACAAGTGCAATACAGCATCTTTGGATGCTTAACTCTTTACAAAACTCTATCCTTTGAGCACAGAAGAGTGTGAGACAGGGTGAATTGGGAAGCCTGCAGCCAACAGCGACACTTATCCTGGAAGACAGACATGACCTCGGATATGAGCTTGAGATGGGAGTTGCCACCCCTTACCATTCCTCGCCTTTCTCAGTATTTATGAGACTAGGCAGGGGATACTGATTTGGAAACCTGGGTTTCCTTGCTCTGCAGGTCTGCTCCTACTGAGCTGCAAGTGTCTGCCCCAGGACATACTGAGCTCTGTGCCTGACACAGAAAATTTCATTGTCCCATCTGCTCCTAAAAAATGACAGGGCGGACAATTCAGAGTCTTTTCCAGCATTGCCTACTGTGAGAAGGTAGGAGTTGCTTGCAGTTTGAATAGAGGCTAAGTCAAGGCAGTCTACAGGGAGAAGATCAGCAACATTACCTCCTCAGACCATCCAGTTACGTGTAGTTACAGCTCCTTTGACTAACTGTTTTTGGGTGCCCAAAGCAGAGGAAGACTCAAGTTGTGCTACTAAGTAAGGTACACACAGAATCACAGAATCGCAGAATCGCAGAATCACAGATTGGTTAAGGTTGGAAGAGACCTCTGGAGGTCATATGGTCCAACCACCCTGCTCAGGCAAGGACAACTACAGTAGGTTGCCCAGGACCATCTCCAGGTGGCTTTTGAAGATCTCCAAGAAGGGAAACTCCACGACCTCTCCAGGAAACTTGTTCCAGTGCTCAGTCACCCACACAGTAAAGTGCTTCTTGATATTTCGTCAGAACCTCCTGTGCTCCAGTTTGTGTCCGTTGCCTCTTGTCCTGTCATAAGAAATCATTGCATATTCCACACAAACCCTGTGGAAGAGAGAGCCTTCTTAATCTTCTGCTTCTGTTCCTTAAACGTATTCTCCTCAACACCAGCTATAGCATGACTACAAATAAATGACAGGTAGTTGTTACTCTGGTCTGTTTCCTATATGCACTAGATGTCAGCCATAAAATATCTTCCTGTTGGACTCTAGGGCACAATCTGAGACTAGAGAGATGTTAATAAGTCCTTTTCTCATGGATTTCTTTGAACAACATCACTGTTTGGACAATTCTAAATCTAACCCCTCAGGCTTATGTACCATATACATCACACTGTTTTTTAGGATGTGTCTGAGAAGCATATTGAAGCATATTAAGTAGCATTTACTTCATTTCACCCTAACATTTTAGTTTATTTTATATATAACCATTAATGAACTATCCGTTTAGTGCTGAAGACAAGGTCAAGAGTATCACGTTTCTGTACAGATGTTCTGTCAGCCACTCCATAGGATGCAAGAAGAGAAAGTTTCCTGTTCTTATTTCCAGGCCTCCCTAGAGCACCTACCGAGGTCTAAAAGTGAAAGGTTTCAAGCGCAAAACAATGCAAATGCAAAACAATGTGACTTTGACGTAATATATTAATCCTCTGTTCATTACGAAATATAAGCAATTTTTTTTCTTTCTTTCCTCCTGACTGTTTGGTGTCTTGCTAAATTGCTGTCCAAGGGCAAATTCTTTTTGTCATCCAGACCTGTAAGGTTGCTAAGCACACATAAGGATAAAGATACATTCTGATTACTCAATACTTTTTTTACAAAGTCTGCTGCTGAAAACAGTATTGCGTCATATAGGCTACTTTTGCAATACAGGGTGGATACTTAAAATCCAAAATTAAACAAGTTTCAGCCTTAGGTGTGTGTTTTGGAATCATTCAGTTGTAGAGAAATGGAAAACTCCAGAGTGTTCAGCATGTAAAAGAGAGAGGTTAATTAAGGCTGTCTAAAGGCTAGCAAAATGTTAAATCATTTAAAGAGTGGGATAATGACTGCTTTAAATGCATCAAGTTTCCTGGAAAGTTTGGATAAGGTAATGTTGTCCATTTTAGAGGATATTCACAACACTGAAGATATCAGAGCAATTCAAGAAGTAACACTCATTTAAGTCAAAGGCCATTTTCAGATGTTGCTAATGTGTTTTAGACCAACCTGTTGACCAGTATGACATGAACAAAACTTGACCACAGGGTTATCAAAGATGTAAAAAATACTGCTGGTTCAATTTTTTTATATTAGGAGTTGCTTCATCTCATGTGCTTCAATGTCATACATGCAAACCTGGCGTTTGACTGGAGATGTAACTAAGCACCTGACAACTCAGTGAATGTGCAGCTTGGGGAAGTGAATATTCAGAACACAACAAAGTGGTGCAGAATCAATAAAGAGGTTTAGTTTGATTAATGAAAAAGCAAGACATAAAGATGACAAGTCACGTGTATAAATTATGTTAGGAGAAGACTAACTTCTATGTAATTGGCATTTGGATGCCCATTCATTAATCTTGGCAGTCATCCATGCAATAGGTTCTCTTTTCACAATGTTCCCCAGAACAGCAAACTGAATAAACACTTTGAAATGATTTGTGTATATAGGCAAGTAGATAAGCAGGCTTTAAATTTTAAATTTTAGATGAAATGGCATTCTCATTTCCTGGCCAGTGGTGCCATGAATTCAGGTGGATAGGAATAGTCTGTGAATCAAACTTTACATCCCTGAAAATCTGACAGTTATAAAGCTTGCGATTATGATTCACAGAATGATTATTACAATCCTGAAAACACATTCTGGTAACAATGACTGTAACTTCAAAAGGAGAGAACAGGGAAACAATCTTGTCTGTGAAACTGAGTGAGAAACTAAAGTCTTTGGCCTTTGACAATTAATCTGCACCAGATAAGTTATGATTTGAAAACAAAATCAAAAGCATTGGGCCCCAGTGCAGAGTTACTGGTTACTTGCAGTGGATCTGTAAGTTGTGAATAAGGATCCTTACTCCAAAGAAGGTCATCAAATATTCATTGAATCAATTAACCAAGTTTGCTGCAACGTTTGCTTTTGCTTCCAGTGACTTTTCGTGTGACATAGTATCAAACTCTCCAAAACAACTATAAAATTCACAGGACTAAAAATTCTCAAGGAAGAGCTATTAAATTACTTTCAGTAGAATCCTGGCTGTAAAGGCTGCAATAATACAATCATGAAGCAAGAAAAAATACTACTTGACTTTTTTCTACAAGTCTATTTTTCAATTCTTTGTAACCTGCAAAAGGGGGAAAGGAAAGATCATTAAAAAAAAAAAAAGATACATACAGTAACATTTTTGTGTGAAAGTCTGGAGAAAGCCACCAGATATCAGAAAAAATAACCACCCCAAACCCAGCTTCCAATAAAGCATTGTTAAAATGACTCCCACAACATGAAAGAGAACAGCAGTCTGAATTATTGGTAATGTATCTAGTAAAACATCCCACACAAAGTTTGTGAAATGCTTAGGGAACAAAACATGTACCACTGCACAGTGATCAGCCACAATCTGTGGTTAAAAGAACAGAACAGAACTCATCGTGATTTAATAGATAATTTAGCATTGGGGTAGACCTTAAATCTTAGCTTCTGGAACTGTGTTATGAAGAAAGTAGAAAATGTTGGTGCCACCTATTGGTGAGAATTGAGATTTGGAAATTATTCATGCTAATTTGCATAAATCTAAAGAAAAGAGAAAATAAATTGGTCATGTTTTACTTCATTCTTAAGGAGTTTTGAATGTGATATGAAGACTGAACTCTTTACTTTGACTTCTGCAGAGGTTTACATGTGTGTTTAACAATGAATTACAGAGTATCTGAACTTGCTGTTAGGACGAGGATGGAGAATTTAGGTTGTATTTTGCTTCAGTTTGCTCGCAGTAAAAGTTAATTGAAAAATAATGGAAATTATTAGGAAATGTGGAACAGGATGATGGGTTAGCAGACTCAAAATATACAGCTTGCCAACCAAATATCATTGGATAGCACGTTCCCTACAGAAATCCAGGAGGTGGTGTGTTTGGCGCAGTGCGTTGACACTATTGCTATTCAGTGGTCTGAAAAGAGGATTCTTTTTGACACTGTACACCCCATTTACCATGTGTCCTGGTGAGATATACTGAGTCAGAACAAAAGCAATCCTTCTTAATATATGGAAGTGACCTTTATTACATTATGACAATGCACCAAATTCAGCTCTAGTTAACCACAGTTCCTGCCTCAATCTGTTATTTAATAGCCCTGGAGTTGCAGGGGACACACTTAAGGCACATATGCTTTTCCTCAACGTCTTCTTTTGAATCTCGTTCTGCAGGTATGTAAGACAATTTGGTGTATAGCAATCTTGACTGTAGCTATGGCTGAAAACACTTTTTATACAAAGGGAGTTGAGCATCTGCCATCACTATTGAGAGAAGGCTGGCTTGCAGCATCTTGCAACATCTGACCAGTGGTGCTGGGATTCATCAAGAAAAACTGGGCATATTTACAAGATGTCAGTGCAGCAGATCAAAATTTTTAACACGTATGTCCAGTCATCTCCTAACATCTGGTTCTTTCATCAGCATTATCTGCAGTCCAAAAGTTAGGAGACGTGAATAAAAGTTTCTTTGCCAAATATCAGTCAAATTGGAAGACAACAGACGGCTTAAGTGGTCATTTACAGATTTAATTTCAGGGTTATTTTACAGATAAAGCCCGTAACAGTAAGATATTAAGAATTCTTCTCACAGGTCACCTTTGTTGTTGTCAGCTACATATATTATACATGTATAAATCCTGCTTGAACATAGATGAATGAAAAACTAGAATGAAACTGGACCAGAAGAAGGACATGTAAGAGCACTGAGATAAGACTTAACTGTTTCCCATGTCAAATATGCTGTTAGTGCCTGCATTCAGTCACCTTTGCACCAGCAAACACTTGTGCCATTCTTTGTCCTGCCTACTTAGTCTGAGACAAAGACTGTCTCTGATACCATGTGGACACAGCATGTAATGCAATATCACCTCTTCGCACATGAGACTTCTGGGCATTAAAATCTTATGGAACATAGAAAAAAGATTACATAATATAGCCAGTTATGGGTCACTTCATATCTTGCTAGTTCCCAATTGTAGTTGAACATCTTAGAGAAACTTTGCACTGGAACAATACATTCAAATTAAGCCACACAAACCTTAGTACTCAGTACTGGAAGCTGAAAAGGTCTGTGCAGTTTCCAGGGCACAAAACAAGTCATGTTACAGAGGCACAGGCACTGATAGTAATGCTCCCAAAATAGGCTGTCTGCAACTGCAGCACAGACCTGTTGAAGCAGCTGATTCTGTAAGGGCAGTGATTGATGGGAATAGAAAATGCAGTGTGTGCATGAAGGTTGTTAGAGAAAAATCTTTGGGAAGGAAAATTAACATTGTATGTTCAAAAATGCCATGACCTAGCAGAAGGTTGGAGGGTCAGTGAAATTCTAAGAACTATCAGTTTCTTAATTTGTTCCTCATCCTCATACCTGCTTCATCCAGGACTCTCTTCTAAGAGACAACCTGGGCAGCACACAGAGCAGTGAACAAGGAGCCTGAGTAGCCTGGAACAGCAAATGGAGAAAAAAGCAGCCAGGGCCAGCTCACACATACCAGTCAAACCATGGTTGCTTAAGGCAGCAAAATGTTTAGTAGCTGTTTGTTGTGCAAGTGACTGCAGGCTGTGAGCAGCACTCATTTCACAGATTGCCCATAAGGCAGCAAAAACTCAGCAACGGTGACAGCGCAAGTAAGGGAAATGTGTTGGATCTTCATTTACCAAAGAAGAAGACCACAGTGTGGGTTTTCTATATGACAAGTATATATATTTTTTTTCCACAAAGGAGCTCTGGGAAAGATCCAGTGCTGCAGTTGTCTTTATCCTGGCAGCTGCCGAGTTCCCAGTGGTGCAAAGTCAGAAGGGAGCAAAGCTGCAAAGGTAAATGCTGCTGCTCACTCTCCTCTTTCAGCAGCCAACAAAACCCCAACCATCCTCCGCTGAGAAATCTGAAGTAGTCCTCCCAGAGGTGGTAAAGAGGAGGTTGTTCTGGGTCAGCCCACTATATAAAACAGGCAGAGGAGCTGTAACAGAGCAAGGAGAGACTAGGCTGAACATCTAACACTGTAGATATATATGTTTTTATTAGTGCTTTACCCTGATTGCCATAGCGGAAACACTGTAAGCACAAATTGCACCTGCTGGAAGGATGCCTCAGTGCTCTGGCTCCGGATCTTTGCCAAGTGAACAGCCAGGGAGCTGAACAGTACCAAGGGAACGGGAGGTCATTGCCGTCCTTATTCCCACAGAATTTCACTGCGGTGCAATATGACAAAGTTCATCCTGGTTAAAGACTTTTTTTTTTTCTCCCTGAACCTTGACATTCTGCATAGTAATGAAATTCATTTCCCAGTCAGCTTTAAATGAGAACTTTAGTGATTTAATCAGGTTCTCACAGAAAATCTGCAGCAAGTCTGGGAATCAAACCTGTCTCCCCNTAGGTAAACCCACTCATCCATTTATAGTGGAAGATTTCTCCCTGTACTCAAAGTTTTTCCATTCTGTAGCAAAGTGATTCATCTGATACTGTTTCCACTGACATCCGCAGAGGACTATTTCTATTTTAATATAGCTCACTACTAGCAAGAGTTCCTAGGTTTTTAATATAAATTTTCTTTTGCTTAGTTTTGTCCCATTTTGTCCCACTGACCTATACTGAATCATGTTTTTACCTCCTTACTATTTACCTACTCTCTGATCATTCCTACTTATGCCAGCATTCACTCAACTTTCTTTTTTCTGTTTTCTCTTATTTCTACCGCTCTCAAGCATTTGCAGTCTATAGTGACTTTTCAGTTACTATATAATTCAGTCTCCTGGATTTCAGGGGGCTGGAAACACTCTTCTTTTCCCTTTTTCCCTATTTCTCCAAAGATAGGATGAGTAGTGTCTTTTGGTGACGTTATCCACCTCGCAACAATCAGCTTAAATTGAAAAACTACAGGCCAATGAGTGTGTCTGCGCACACTGCTGGAAACCATGACTGCGCGTGGCACTGTATACAAATGGTGAATCATAACACTGGATAATACCATCAGCACTTAGAAAAACTCCACGTACTTCTGACTGTGAAAAAGAATCAGTTCAATGAATTTACAAAAAAAGCCTATGAGGGAAACTTTGGCTTTCATATGGAATAAAATGACATACTTGCAAATAGGTCTGGGATAATCTACACAAGAGCACTGAGACTATTAGAGTGACCTAATCCTCTTATTTTGCTTCTTGGAGAAATGCTTGGACCTCAGTCAAGCTAACTTAAGCTATTGCATTTATATCCAATCTACACTGGTTTTGTGTAGACCAGCAAGGTACAGCACATTTTATTGTGCTAGATCTTTCCCATGTTCTCAAATTCTGTGTGCTAAATTTTTGATTGCCACTACTGCACCTATGCTGAAATCCTCTGTCTTGTTTATTGGTCATAAGAACTGTGTTAAGAAGCTGCTGACTGGTCTTCCTGCACTTTCTTGGATTCAGTTCACTGATGCATTATTAATTATTACTTTAGGTGTCAGCACCAAGATAATCTTAGAAGAGTATTGTTTCTATTTTAAAAAAATGAAGAAGAAACACAGATTAAGTAAGGCCCAGACTCACAAAGGTTGTTAGGCACATATCAATATAAAACAGCTGAGGCCTGCTTAATCCCAGCTACTTTTATGCATGTAACAGGCACTGAAGGTAGGAATTTAGACCACCACTGGCATCACATCTCAAGGGTGCATACAGATATTCGGTAGGAACATTGGAGGTGCCTAGATTTCTCCACTGATAACAGAGAGAACCTAGAAAACTAGATTCTTCAATTAAGTAAATAAAAGGGAAGAAGGATGAGGCTTAGATTTTCAAACCATGCAGGAAACATATGGACAGAGAAGAAAACTCTGCCCCAATAACCTAACCATGGGATCATCCTTCTTCTACTGAATTCACTGTAACTGTGATGATTTATACTTAGCAAATGCATATTTGTTAATGGATATGCTGTCATTCCTTATTTACATGCAGAAATTTAAAAAGATTTCTGTTCCCAAGTGTTTAGAAAATGTAAATGAAAACCCAAATCCCCAAACTGCCTGCGGTGTAGGGAGAGACCATGTTGTAGAAGACAAAGTCTGGAAGTATGATTTGCAAAAGTGAAAAAGACTTGTGAAATAATTTCCAGATTGTTCTTGCTACTGCTTATAAACAGGAAAGGTATACAATGTTAAAATAATGACTCACTTGAATTGTTTATTAGAGCCTGGAAACAAATCAGCTCCTTTTAAAGTAGGCAAATCCATGTGGAATGATTCACTATGATTGTTCTTTGATGTAAACTACTTTCCATTGGGTGGCCGATGTGATCTATACATGTTTTATGGTATTCATAATGCTACTTACTAGCTGAAAAGCTCATTTACCTAGATATTCCACAAATATTTGAAAAGAATTAATTACTATCTTGAAAGATAGGAACAAAAAAGATTAAAGGATTTACCCATGATCCCATAGATAGTCCCCAGGAAAGAGGATTCACCTGTATCAGACCAATGTCAAGCCTTCTGGACTGTGTTGCCCTTTCCAACACAGTTATTGTGAATTATTATTTTGAATGTTAAATTCAAAATGCATTACTTTGGCACAGTGGAATCTCATTAGAGATAGTGAATACAAACACAAAACTGGGTAGGGAAAATATTCTTCCCTATGTCTCAGTAATCAGTCTGTGAAAAATATTCTGAGAAACATAGAGGAAGCTGACAATAATATCTTTGCTACAGATCCAGCTGTCCTTCTACGTTTATTACTCTGGCACTGAAGTCAATGGGAGAAGTGCCAGAATAGGAAAGAAGCTAGGACTGCAGGATCTGGTCCTTATGTGTAAGTTTAATCATTTTCTTCCATCTGCTACTGATCAGAAATGTGGACTCTCTGAGCAAAGGCTGAACAGGAAGGGGGGAGAATTCAGAGGTAATAGGCAACAGACATGTTTTTGACAGCAAGGGAAGGAGCTGTGCCCTTCATTTAAATTACCTGGATGTGATTACAAAGTTATAATATTCTACTCATACAACATCCTTAATGATTCTTTGGGGAAATTCATGAGAAAGGCAGAAGTGAATCATAAAGCTCTTGTGACGGTCAACAGAGTTCAGGAGACTGCTGGAGTCCTGAGACTGCTCTGCAAGGATTTATGCTGTGAAGAAATACCAGGGTATGTTCCAAGGATAGTGGGCATTTTAGTGCACTGCAGCTCTAAACAACAACAACAACAACAACAACAAAACAACAACAACAAAAACAGTGTTTGATGCTGTACTAGGTTTTCGCAGCATCAAGCAGGCAATGGGAAATCAAAAAGACATTTATAAAGGGTAGGGCAATCTGGAAACCACGGTTAAAAAAAAGAATAAAAATAACACCCCAAGTGGCCTGAAAGTATGTAGGGTCCATTCAGAAAGAAAAGCTGATGAAGAAACATTAATACAGGCTCCAGAATTACAAGCTGAGATGAATCGGAGCATTTTTGGCCTGAAATCAGTGCCGTTATTAAGAATTATTGCTCACTGTAAAGAGCCAAAAAGTGTGCTCAGCTCTGTATGAGTTGCAAATAGACAGTCCTTGCTGGAGGATTTTTCAGCCTGTGGTGCTGGTCCTCCAAGCTGCTCTTCACAGCCCACTGTGTCTATTTGAAGGCTGATTAACTCTCACAGGGCATGGAAGTCCATCTACAGGAAGACCATCAATACAAGAACACCAGTAGCAGACACGGTAAAAACATAGGTCCTGGTGGGACACTTGATGGCCCAAGGAATTGCTGTGTTAAAGAGCTAGTGAAAGGCACTAAAGGAATGCCACTGAAGTCTTAAATTGGCTGGATTACTTCCTGGGAGATCTCCTCTCTTCATACTGACTACAGAGGTGCCTGAGCAAGAACAGACGTTCATCATTACTGCTGTGCCTTATAAGAGATGGATTTTCTTTGCATTACCTCATGGTAAGGTTGATAAAGTAGTTTTGACTGGAAATCTTCGATAAACATGATAAATACCCTGGAAAGATCCTATGACAAAAAAAAGATCATCCTGTGATGAAAGTGAAAATATGGTCATTAAAAACTTTGTGGGACTTCCTTGTTCTGCACACAATTCTCAAGCAGGGCAGAGAGACTTTGGCCTTCAGGGAGAACTTGTAAGAGTAACAGAGTAATAATAAAATGCAGGGCTTTGTTTGCACGGGGCCCCAGTAGGAAAGTTGAAAACCTGCTGAAAGAGCATCTCATGAAGCATTATTAATAAGTTATGCATTGAGTCACTGATTACAGCAGCTCCTGAGAAGAATTCCTAAAATAAAAATACATTCATTGTTATAGCCCTGCTCATGCTTCATGCATTCTGATCCTTTGATTTTTTGGTTTTAACATAGTTTAGTTATGTTATTTAAATGCAGACAAGCATTAGTTCTTTGTTTTATAAATGGGTTAAAAGATTTCACACAAATATATATATGTATATAGAGAGTTTACTCGAGAGAGAATCCATTGACACAGAAAGAATTTGTTTTCTGTACCTCCTACAGTCAGCTTATTTATAACTAGTATTTGTGTACCTAGGCTATGTGAGCATGGTGCTTTGCCAAAAAAAATTAGTATTCAGCCTTTTCATTCCATCATATATAAGCTGCTCTTGAGAGTGAAAACTCCCAGTTTTAGCAAAAAAATTGCATAAATCCAGTGGCTTGCATTACCATCTGCTCAATCATCTTTTCTGGATTGTAAAGTGGAAAATGTCGGATTTATAGAAACCACATGCAAAGATTCATATTTAATTCTGCCAAGATTTGCTGTCACAGCAGCCTTAAAGCAGATATGCAAGCTACACAAAACTCAGTCACTCTCCTGGTATTTTTGACAAGGATGTATAATCAGGAAAGTGCATCTTTTATTATAAAGTCTCCTGATAACTTAAAGTGATTAAAGTGATCTTTTATTTCCCAGTGGGTCAGTCCTGTTGAGATGGATTGCCTCACCTTCATAGAGATCTGGCATAAGCACTGTTTGAAATACAAGGGACACAGGCAAATTCAGAATACACATTAAGATAGGTCAAATTTCTGTAGTAATTTGGAAATTTGGTCCGAAGGCTGCTCCAGATGTTCCCATTCACTACTCTATTTACTATTTCTGCTCCAAAGTAGCTGAAACAATGAATATTTTTCTTGGATCGTTGTAAATATTGTGTTGCTTTTGTATTGCAATGAGTTCAGGATGCACTATAAGGATCCAGAGTGAAGAACAAAGGAAAAATATTTTAGAGAAACAAAGCAAGAAAACACATTAAGACATGTCACATAAGGCAGAATTGTCTCCTTTTACTATTTTAAGAATTGTCTCCTTTTACTATTTTACTGCAATGCCTCAGCTTAGAAAAGATCCCCACTGTACTACAGTATTAAGATAATTCCTAATCAGAAGAGCTCAAAATATGCAGTCAAAAAGACACATGAAGAAGTTGCCCACAATCACTAAATAAGTGGCAGATGTAAGATCACAACTGTTTTTTTCTGAGTGCCAGATCCTATCTGCTACTGGCAAAGCCTTTTCTAGCACAGGGGAAAGAATCCTTAAATATCACTTAGTTATTAAAAGTTCTCCGGCTGCAGCCCAACTTGTCTGATGGTAGTCAGTCCTTGCGAATATTCATGTTATCTTGGGAATGCTTTCACAGACAGAGAGAATGGAGAAAATTCTTGCAGTAAGTCTTCTGCTGCACTTAATTTCAAAGGGAGGTTTCTAGTCCAGCTCCAAAATGATTGTTATTCTACTCAGATGTTGTCAGAAATCACACTACACTTCTTCATCAGCTATGTTGGTGACAGCAGACATGGTGATGTGTACTTGAATGTAAAGCTACATATATTTAAACAACAAAGAGGAAAATCAGACCACCGAACAGGCTGGATTTCCAGTAGTCAGAACTGAAATTGTTTCTTTTTTCTGCTTTAATATTGCAAACTTTAAGTCTCTGCACCTCACTCTTGCTTTGCATTCACATGATTCGCTGAAGCCACAGAAATGTTTGTTTCAAATCAGATCAATGGTCATTGTTATTCACTGTCGTGCAATAACAGGAATCTGTACTAGATATTCCAGGGGAAGATGTCAGATTTTCCGAACACGGGATTAGTGGTGTATGCTTTATGTCACAAAACTTGTGGGTCAAAATCTTTTATAAATATTTATCCTACTTTGTGTAAATAACAGTGACATCCTTCTTTTCCACAGTCATTCAAAGACTGAGCAAGAACAGTTTTCAGAGAACCAAGCCATAACCTTGCTGTCATGGCTTGATTCTGTGTACATCTGATTTTTTTCTGCATTATGGCAGGGTGACCAGTTCCCTTGACTTCAGCAGACATCCACATTCTGCTGCCATTTGAGCTTGATAATGTATATCCTCATTTCCAGTATCTGTCCTACCTTTGTATTTCCATCACCTATCATCAACCCGACTAAGGACTCAAACAAGGCTTTAAGCTCTGGTTCTAGTGACAATCTTACTCCATGATCACTTTTACTTACCAGTGTGACAGGAATAGGCTAGGAAGATCATGTTGGTGGACTTGACTAAGGATGGGTATCCATGTAAAATGTTTTTGCTGTTAATGACGTATTGGTATCTAAGATCTGTTGAGAGTAAGACTTTATTATGTCAGTTGCAAACCTGAGAACAGTGCTTGATATGCAACTTCTAGGTTGACTAAATCAAACAAAAGGAAGGGGATATAGCAGTGACTTGTCCTTTTCATGGCTATGTATCTCTTCTCCCTTTGGTGTCATAAGATTTTTGGATGGTATGACTTTCTGTTATTATTATCTGTAGGCTGTATTTATATTGCTTACGGAATATTTTAACAAAATAAGTAGATTTGACATTTTCCAGCTATTAAGTGCCAAATTTACTTTTATCTCTCTCACAGTTATGTTTTAGTCATAGTACTGTACTATTTAGTCATTTAGTACTGTGGAACTTTTTGCCGTTCCAGAGGATGTTTTCACGCATATGATCTAAAAGTTTTAGATAAAAGTGCTAAGAGAACTGGCAGGACTTTAAAGTGGTAAGTCAGGAATGGTAGGATGTTCGCTTCTAACAGATGGATCCTGTCCCATAGTGACACAGGGAGGTCTTACCACTCACCAAGATTAAGTTCAGATTTTTAACAAAGTTGATGATGTGTCCAACAGAGCTTTTTTACCTAACTTAACTTAGTTATGGTAGCACCCCTGAAATGCTCCTGAATATTGCCTGATACTTTTAAGAATATTCAGAGTGGCATATCGTATTGCATGCTCTGATACTGGTTTACTTACCTTTTTTTTAATGTTTGAAAGAAGATTTCAGGAGCTCCAAGGACGTTACATATTGGAATCACAAAAATAGAATTCCTCCTTTTTTTTTTTTTTTTTAACAAACTGAAACAAAGCCTAAACAAGAATGAAAGGAGGGATTCTTATACTGCCAGACAGTCTAGATCTGCTATTTCTGGTATCAGTCCATCGTTATTATTAAATATAAATAAGGTTAAAATAAACATGAAGTCCTCAAGGATTTATCAACTAAATTAGATTTGCATGGAGATAAGAAAACAAATACAGACAAAGAAAAAGCAGACAACCTCTAAAATTACTTCTAACGATTAAAAGTAGAGAAATAAATACTTCTGGTAGGATACATTAAGATGAGTATAGCTCATGTTGCACTGAAAATAAGGAAGAGAAATGTGAACTGGAGACTAAGCCTAAGTATAACCAGGCAGCATGCAAAAATGATAGTACCATAAAGACAGAGTGATTAAATTCATGAAACAGAGCTTGCTAGCATTTAGAATTTAAGAAAGATGAAACTGAAAAGGAATATCATTCTGACTCTGACTCTACTGATACGACCGAAATAACATGAAATGTGGTTTCGCTTCAGGGAATCAGAAAGAACATTTTTATTTTAGAGTGGCTGGGCAGCAGCTTCTGGCAGGGGTCTATTCTCTGTTGTAACATCTTCTTCAACTGGTTGCAAAGCTTGGCCCCGCAGTTTCCCCATGTATAAAAACAGAATACTTTTTTACATGTATTTTGACATTTTTACAGGCTGTGCATGCAAAAATGGAACTACTATTGTTTTCTGACACTCGTAAAAGACAAACACACAACAAGACATCTGACCACACTACTGCAAACAAAATTTCTATAGGCACTTTATATAAGTGCATTTTGCTGGGTATTGAGGTGCATTGCTGTTGCACCTCTTCAGAAAATATCACTTCTGTGGTGTAATTAGAGACAGTGCTAGAGCATTAATCAGTCAGCAACATGTCACTTAACAGAATCAGTTCTGGTAAGGAATTTGCTGTTGTGCTGCAGCTCAAAACGGAGACAAGTGTCAAAGGCTGAGAGCTGGGACTTAGCATTGTCATTCAAGTCTGTGCATTCAGAGTGATGTTATTTTTTCTGCCTAAGCAAGTCTGAACTTGCTAGGGATTTAGTCTGTTGACACGATACTATTAAGAACTGAAACTTATTCAAGCTAAGTTGACCAACCCTTTCCAAAACAGGGAGCCATGTGTTGGTTTCTGAAATTTAATAGAAGGGGATAATTACCCTTTTGCTTAGATTGTCTATTTAAAATTGCCTACTCTTTCTTAACACAGATCTTTATTACCGGTATCACATTATAGGGTTGGACTGTTCTTTTACCGGTTGGATTTTCTGAATATGTGAAACATTTTGGATCAGATCCAAAATGACCAAATTACTCATTGAGTTCCAAATCCTGTCTTGATGCATAAGGCTGAAACAGATAAAACCGCCGAGCTCTCTTCTGCTGCAAATGATTTAACTTTCTTTTTTCAACTAGTTCTAAATTATTAAGATCTGTGTATGGAATGCAATTATTCTGCTTCTGATCGGGTACACAGAATTTGTGCCAGTTGTTCTTGTAATTAGATAGTTCTTATTAGATTGAACTAATTCAATCATTTGCCGTACTTGCACACAAAAATCCATGTGCCCTTGAATAACCTCAAATCACATCCACTAACCTAAACACATTACTGTATGTAGGAGATGCAAGGCTGCCACACTGAGCTTTGCAAAAAGGCTGGATAAACAATATGGTTTTTAAAACATTGTCTTTACTACTTACCTCTGAGCCTAGAAACAAACCTTCTCATCTTGAAGTGGATTAAAGCAATTTTATGGCTACTCTAAACATCAATAGTTAGTATCCTGAATGTGTGCTTAAAACAATGCTAGCTCCAATACAAGAATATGCTGGACATATTCTGTGTGTCTCTTTTGAACAAGGTTAAGAAAGAGGGAGAGCATGCAGGGGTTAACTCTCATAATTGTTGGCTTCTAAGGATTTCTTAATAGAGATTGAGTGAGAGATCGTGTACTTGCTAAATCTACCAAAGGTAAAATAGGTTTATATCCATAAAAACCTGCAAGCTGCTTTCTAGTGGATCTGAAAATCAGGTCATAGCAATTTGAGCAAGGCTTATGGCTAAAATTAATCATAAGAAAATGACAACTTTAACTGTGGAATGGTAATAACCAACCATAATGTGCAAAAATTTGGGGCAAGTCTGTCAAGTGAACTGAGATAGTTCCGTAGGTAATATACTATTTAGTTTTTCCATGTATGGTTTTAGATGTGTTTTGTGGGCTTGGAGTTCTGAAAAAATCTGGCTATTTCAGTCTACATCTAAAGATCATATAAATTAGTGGGATTGGTTTGAATTAGATCTGCTCTATCTTTATTCACACATTGGTTTGCTGAGTAACTTTAAACCCTCTTTTTGAACATGCTGACAACACCAACATTCTGAAAAATTCTGGAAATTTTGTTATAGAGCAGCCTTATACCAGAAATACTGGACAGAGTATTTAACATAATACAAAACATAAAAGACATCTGTGTGATATATTTGTTTCATCTGATTCCAGATTCAGGAAGTGTAAAGAAAAGACACGAATTCAGTGTAGGCACAACTTCATTTAAAAGCAAGGAACAAACATAAACTAGAAAAACTGTGGAAAAACACACTAGTACAGCATACCACAGCAAGATCTCCAACTAAAGCAGAGATCATCATCACAGATAATCACCTCAGCATGAGCCCTCACGTACTGTGTTGAAGCTAGAAAGTCTAATGCAATTTTTGGATGCATAAATAGTGATATCCAGCCAGTTAAGGAAATAACCTTCCCTCTGCACACAGAGCTGGTAAAACCTTTATCGGAATATTGTAGCCAGTAATAGAGTCTGAAAAAAATTTGGGAATCTCCATGAAATATTCAGAGAGTCACGAATTTTTTTCAGAGTCTTATGAGGAACTCATTTAACTCAGCCAAT
This sequence comes from Anseranas semipalmata, assembly GCA_013399115.1. Classification (NCBI taxonomy): domain Eukaryota; kingdom Metazoa; phylum Chordata; class Aves; order Anseriformes; family Anseranatidae; genus Anseranas; species Anseranas semipalmata. Next base: position 269,224 of record VXAA01005678.1, on the reverse strand, counting down.
CAAAGAAAAGACTGAGAGAAGAAAAAACTGATCGTTTGTATGTAGGGTACTTAGTTGTGGAAGAATAATCTGAAAGCAAGGGGTTATTTTGCAGACAAATGAAAAACAGGAACTTCAGAATGGAAGATGAGGTTAGACAAAGTCAGCTCTGAAATCCCACCATTCACAGGGGTGAGGGAAGCCCCAGAACTAACTGCCAAAAGTAGTGGTGTCTCCCCGCATGGGTGTGAAGGTTTAGCTGTTGCTGCATCCCAGAAGATGCTTTCAACACACAGGTAGGATGTGAGCTTGAGTCCCAGACCTAACTCAGGCTTTAATTCTGACTTTCTGCCTCCCATAGGCCAAGATCTAACCACTGGACTGGTGAGTGTCATAGGATTAGTCCCTCCTCTCCCTTCAGCAATGAATCTCCTCAAAACTAAGGGAGATTCACAAATTATTCATAACACTGAGCAGAAGGATCCTACTTTATTTGGCCCTGTCAGCCAAATATATCTTATATTTGCCTTCTGGTCAACTCAGCCAGCTTCTGAGGGTGCATTTCATGGTCATTTAACTTTCTGCAGTGTTTCTAGGTTGACCCCAGTAGGTGTGAGGACTCCTAAAGGAAGAAGTTAAAAAGTATATGAATAAGATTACTTAACACAAAGATCAGAGAAAGGAAATATGCCTCATGTCTTTACAATAACAGTGCTTCAAAGCAACAATTCTGTTTTACATCCTAAATGTGTACAGCACCTAACACAATGAGGCAATAGTCTCAGATGTGAACTATACAACAGCGTTTTGTTTGTTTGTTTGTTTGTTTGTTTTTATATATACACACATGTCTATATGATGACAGGCAAATGCATTTTGAAAATATGATTTCATCAATGGAATATGAAAATATTGGGTAATTAAAGCTATATTGCAATATTTAGCATATGTATTGATTTTGACAATCACAATATGTAGTAACACTGGTTCACTGTAGATATGACAAAGTGATTTTCATATTACTTTTGTTAAATGTGATGCACATGCATACCAACTTTTATTTGAATGGGAATTTACATAGATTTCCAGAATAAGATGGAGGTAGTCTTTATGTTCACAAGTGGTCACAGGAAGCTTACTTTTATATTTCTCCACTTATGGGAAAGCTTATTTTCATATACACATTAATCACATTAGGTATGCGATAATTCATTCTCCAGTCCTAGAATGAATTTCTGGGAAACCTGTGAGCAGACAATATGCCAAACTGAAATTAAACTGAAGGGCAGACCTAAGGAAAAAAAAAAAAAAAAAAAAAAAAAAAAAAAAAAAAAAAGAAGAAGAAGAAGAAGAAGAAGAACAAAACCCCTACAAGTGCACCTCATGTTCTTGACAGGGCAGCACCACAGTGAGATTTATCTCAGTGGCTACTCAGAGATGAATTACTGCTGGCTGCCAGTTGACCTAAGAGTGATCCTGTTTACTCTGCAGGAGATGTCTGGTAGCACAGCTCTGCTTTATGGGTAACCCTGCTCTGTGTGATCTACAGTAGCTTCTAGTGTGGCATGGGGCAAAGGTGTCTTCCCCATCTCCTCTCACTCTGGCACTCAGTAATGCAAGTTGATGCCGTATGTTACCTTACACATACGTGTGCAACCACATGACTGAACAGGACTGCTGCCCATTCCCTTCTCAACATCACCGTTCAGTATAACCCCCAAACTTACACATACATTTTACTAGCCTAATTATATTCCTTAGTTGCATGAGATCTCCTGCCCCCTTCCTGAGGCAACTTGAACTAGTAAATAGATATAACATACAGCATATAGAAATGAAAAGAAAAAACATATTACAGTAATGAATCCGAGTCCATGTTGAGTCCAATGAATCTGAGTCGGTGACATTGCAGCCCTATAAATATCCTGGCAAGATTATCAGAATACAATCTGGGGATATAGAAACTGTATTTGTTTACAGATATACTGAAGCAACTTGAATTCATCAGACCAGCTAGCCTTTCTCTTGCTTTTGTTGCTCACATATACCCCTTCTTTCTCCCAGTTAACTTATTGTCTTTCTTTCATGCTTTATTTGGGTATAGCTAAACAGAGTTAAAAGGAAACCACAATAACCTGCGCCTGGTAGTATGGGGAAAAATCTTATCACGAAATAATTCAACCACAGTTCTCATGAGTGAAAGATAAACTGGTTAGATAATGATAAATCAATGCTAGAAAGATAAGAATATAACACTTGAATCTCTAATTTCTTCATAGCATATTATGATCTATTATATTAGCACTTTTTGCCACTGTTAGGAGGCGTAAGATAAAATGTTGCTGCAGAAGTGCGTGATATACACTGTACAGTAATTAAGATGACACGTTGCAGCTAAGGAAAGCTTAAAAGCCACATTTTAGTTACAGTTGGTCTGATGTTGTCCTAAAAGAGGCTAAAATAGGCTTTTTGCTTGTTGCTAGTTCTTTTGTACTAGAGAATGCAATTTTCCATCAATATTCACTGATGCATTTGCCATTAGCTTGTGAAGTTATGAGTAAATCCCAAGTCTCAGAGCAATGGTATTCATATAAAGCACAATAAATCAGGCTGGAAATCTTGTTAGAGAGGAATATGTGTCAGCCATTTGCTGATCTGAAAGGGCAGAAACAGAATTAACAGTGAGATAAGGAAAAATAAAGCTTCCTACAGTACAGCAGTACCATATGATCAGTGATTATAAACAGAGAACAAAAATGCTTGTGATTACATTCACTATATTGTTTTACTGTTATTTCTTCCAGCACCTTTCAGTTAATCTCTTGTATCTAGGTCTGTCTAGCACTTATTGGTAAGAGTTTATCTATTCATTCCTTCTCAATACAAATATTTAGTAACATAAAGTAGAAGCCTAATCACCCCAGGTTCCTCCACAGTCAAAAAAAGGTGGTCATTTCCAGACTCTGATTCAGACTGTAAATGGGATCATCGCTCTCTGGAAGTGATTATTCCTCTCCACTGATTATGGGACTGAACAGCCAAATTAAAATTAAGGGGCATGATTCCAGTCCTGAGCTCTATAAGCCATGGATTGTCAGGCTTTTCTGTGTCATTGCAGTGGTAGTAAATGGAAACCCCGGTCCAGGAATAACCCCGAGGTGAAACAATTTTACTACTAATATCTGATATTGAAAGTATTAACATCTGATGCTATTGAGGAATGCCATTAGCCTGAGGAAGTAGGAAAAAAGTGAAACAAGAAGCAAGATAACAAGGAAATACTGTGATTGCCTTTTTGCAGCAACTAAATAATATTAATATGTGGTGGTCCTGAAACATTTTGTTTTAAAGTTCAAAGTACTTTACAGACGTTAGTTAATTTCTCAGATCACCTCTATAAATTAAACAATTTTTACTATTAAAGCCTGTGCTAAATCTATATGAAAAGACAGGGAGTTTCCATCATTTCTGTCTTTTTCCATCTATTCAGCATTCCTACATCAGAACACACATGGGTTTCCTTTTTCTTATTAATCTATCAAGTCCTCTAGGGCAGAGTGGGCAGTGGGTTATGGAGTTACTGTGGCATATTTGTCTGCCTTGCTGTAAGATGGACAATATGACAAGATAAGAAGAATCCCTTCTTACTTTAACTGCCGCATCACACAAACCACCATCAAAATGTACCAAGCCTCATTTTAGGAGATATTAGAAAGCTAAGGAATACCAAGTTTAAAAGTGTCTTTGAGGATTGTTTTACTATAATGAAAAATGATCATGGAACTGATGAAAGTAAAAATACATCATTCAGGAAGGAATGACCATTCCATCTCCATCGGCCAGGCTGACTGCTTTATGCCATAATGACAGAATTAATGAATAGCTGTTTATATAGCTTTTGTTGTCTTGCTTCATTCCCCACAGACCTATCATAAAGCATTGTGTCAACAATCCAAGACACTGGGGAAACAACCTTAGGAAATCAATGAATTGGAATTAAGGAGCAAGCTGAAAGACAGTTAAAAATATTTTTTCTTTATAATGCATGCTCCACCCTTGAGAAGTGATTTAATCAGAGCTGTGGACCAAACTCGTTCTCTGCCTCCCCACCTGGTAAAGGTACTGAGTGCTGCGTTTCTTTCCAAAAGCACAGAAGTCTGTTTCTAGGCAGAGATGAACTTGTTTAGCCATTGTCCCTCCAGCCTGATAGGTATAATAGGTCTTGTGGTCCATTTGTGAAAGTAATGGAAGCACTGCAACTCCAAGCTCTGTATTAGCTAACTTTTAGGCAGCTGTCTGGTGGGATCTATTATTCCAGCTTAGGGACCTGTGCCCCTGCACAATCTTTAGGGAAAATTAGATATTCCAAAATGCAGCCCACCCAAACTTAGAGCCCCGTTTTGGTTACGGACCTGCAAGTCCAGCAGTCTACTTGATAGAATGGACAATGTTAAGTCTTGAGTTTGCAGTCCACCCAAACTCGTCATCTTTACAACTGTGCTTGCCTTATTCTGACTCAGATCTGTGTATACTAGTACTTAAAAAAGTCCATATCCTATTTCATGTTATCTTCTACTGCCACATAACAGCTATGCCTATTTCGTCCTGTGCAGAACCTCCTGACAGACCCTCAGCTGGACACTACCAACCTCCATGGGCTCTAACCTTCTCCCAGGTTAGACAGTCAAGGCATTTTTAACTGTTTAAGTTGTGCGCAAATGATTTTAAACAGTTAAACATCTCGAAAGCAAACTACAGCCTAAGATGCTGAAGAGCTGCTAACACATTTAAATCCTGGTTGTTTCTACCCAAATGAGCAGGCATGGCAGTATTTCTACTGTATGTATACTGGCAAGGTAGAAATGAGTTAGGGACTGCCCTGTTGTACCAAGCAGATTTTAAGCAGACCACAAAGATGCCGTAATATGCAAGCTAAAACAATTCTATCTCTTGCGGAGATCAAGGACTTCACTTACATGCGACTCAATGTGCTTAATTGAACCAAGCTCTCACGTCCTGTGTACCCTGCTCAGAGGAAACAGGCAGTTAACTGAAGGTCAGCACTCTCATATAACTGTCTCAGTAAAAAAAGATAAAATCACAATCAAGCTGCTAGTTATTTAAGATAGGAAACTATGAGGACTATTGTAGGCCACGTTTAGGTCATCAGAGGAAGTATTCAAGGAGCACATTCAGTACCTGAAAGACAAACTGTTAACCCTACACTTTACTGATTCAAATCACAGCAGAGAAACCTCTTTTCGTTTCTATTTTTGCTTACAATTTCTGCTTCCTTTTTAGACAGATGATACCTTTCATCCTTAAAAAGTCTGATGCTGTTCTTTGTCATTGTGCTCTGGGTGCAGATGCGTGTTTAAGAAACAGCATCACAATGTTTTCTTTAGTATGTCCAATGTAATCTAAAACAACGTTATTCGCAAAGATAGGTAAATAGGGTTCTACTCATTAATTTATATTGTATGGGATTATACAGATTTAGGGAAAGACGTAAAACAGAAAAGAATGAAAGTTAACTTGGGGCTGTTATTCCGGTGTAGATGCTGTTGGGACAGGAAGAAAGCACCTATGAATGTCAGGGAAGTTCTCAAAAGACCTGTCCTGGTGAGTTCTTCTGCGATGGAAGAAGGATGAACCATGTACACCTTCCCTGGGTGTCTATTCCTTCCTGTGACTACGTGAGGTAGTTTTATAGAACAGAAGAAAATAAATTTTAAATCATTAACACAAAGCTGATCTGCTTGTCTAAGGCTAGTTCTTCTCTGACTGTTTCATCTCTGTAAATAACGTCTCAGAAAAATAAAAAAAAAAACAGATTGGCTTAGTGTGTAATCACTATATGTGGTTACTCAACACAAAGTACATAAAACTTGGCTGGATCATACAATCTTTCCCACAGGAGAAGGGAAGAGGTGCCCAACACAGCAAGGACAGGGCCATGGACCTGCAGTTAGTTCCTGCTTGGCAACAGGGCGATGTGAACAACAGCAGCAGCACAACAGGAAACAAAAAAGTGTTAGTTTTATTTTGATCTCCTAGCCTTCTAAAGGTAGTACAGAAATGGAAAAAACGACAGGTGAATAAAGCAGAAACTCAGTACCTAGAGAAGCAATAAAAATAAATAGATGCAGTTAGAAAAAGGGTCTCACCTGAATCTTCCACGTAGCCTACTGCTTTGGGCAGCGGGACTCAGCTCTGGTCAAGCCTTTTACCTCTGTTCTATCTGACATCACTTTGCTGCTCAGAGACACCTTTCCACACTTTGATTTCAGATGATGGAGGGAGAACTGTTTTCTTATCCCAAGCACTTATAAAATGTGAGTTTGTGGTTTTTAAGTGTGTTGCAGAAGGCAGCTTTGTGCAGTTATTTCAGTCAGGGTAGGTCAAGTTTTAAATAGACACATCATGAAAATTGAACTTTTTATTTTATTTTATTTTATTTTATTTTATTTTATTTTATTTTATTTTATTGCTAAACATCCAGTGGTAGAAAACTTTAGAATAACCAAAAAGAAACCAAGCCATAAATCACTTCACAGTTTCAGTCTCAGTCTCTCTCCTTCTCTGAAGCAATTGATACTGTGCTGAAAGTTTTCATGATTCTGAATCTTCAACCACATATTCCTGGGAATATTTTTCACCATGAGGGTGATCAAATGCTGGAACAGGTTTTAGGTTCTCCATCCATAGCAACACTGCAAACTTGATTGGATATGATCCTTACCAACATTTGAGCTTAACTTTGAAGTTGGCCCTCTTTTAAGCCGGGTGTTAGATCACGTGACCTCCAGAGGTCTCTTCTAGCCTAAATTATTCTGCAAGTCTATGTGACTGAGTGAGATTTGTTATGTGAGCTAGGGACCAGGAAAACTAAAAGAATAGTAATGTTTCCTGAGTCTGGAATCTCTGTATTTATAAACTGAAGTTCACAGAGAATAACTCACCTGGAGGAATATTTGCTGCACCAGATAAGAATGACTAAGTATTATTTTAGAAAATTCAGGACTACATCCTGTGTTTGCCATTTCATTCTGAAATTTCATGGGATTCTGACATTTAGTAGCAGACAAGTGAAGAAATCTGAAGGATATGTTTTGATAAAACTGAGAAAGCAATACGAGCTTCTGCCATCCTTCACACTGAAATTTAAGAGATTTATGAGTCATAAGTAGTTTTCTATAACTTATTCCTCTAAACATTAAAAGAATCTTCTTGGGAAGTTGTGCAACGAAAATACAGTTCATGGTTTCAAAATAATAGTGCGCTAATTAGTACAAAAAATTGTTCCTACTTTCAATTAACATCGTTCGAAACCACATCCATGCTAGAAAAAGCACAAAAAAAAAAAAAAAGAAAAAAAAAAAAAAAGCACAACAGATTTATCTCAGTGGAATTACATCAGACATAATAAGTTTACCGAGATTAAATGAATGATAAATGTCAGGATGATGTATGGTGTTATTAACATGATAAAAAGGACTCTAGCCACTATAAATAAGACATTTTGAACAAAGACTTTATAGACTGATAATGCTTGGGATTATCAAAGGAAGACCTTCATTGTGCTATAAAAACCATACCAAAAGATTTCTTTATAACTTTTATATTTCCCATGAACCTCATTGCTGTTATTTAGAATGAGTTTTGTTTTTTTTTTTTAAAAAAAAAAAAGGATAACAGGTTTAAATTGCGACAATTCACGATGGATAGAGTTATAACTAAATTACCATACTCAGCTTAACTGCTGGCCCAGTAAATGCTGCTCTAAAGGGGAAAGTCAGAACATTATGGCAAAGTTTGTAAGTCATCAGTGATCTCAGAGGAAGGGCGTTTCTTCCAGTTGTTAATTTAAACAAAAACAACTAAAGACTATACACTGGTCCTGGAGTAGAACAAAACAGACTGAGTTTCACAAAGTGCACTCTAAATATATTAGCCTAGAATATCTTCTCTGTGAACCTGCCACCCCCATTTTCAGTGTTGGTCTACTGTAGAGAAGTAGACTTGCCACAGCAAAAAGATCTGAAGCTGTAACAGATCTGAAAGTTTACCAAAGGCAAAACCGATTCAGGCATATTGCCTCTGAACAGACTCTATCCGTTTACAGCTCCATACCACCAACTGATCCCACTTACTTGCCTCTAAGGAGTCCCACAGAAAAATAAATAAATAAACAAACAAACAAAAAGAAAAAAAAGGAAAGAAAAAAGGAAAAACACAATTGTTGAACCAGAAACCAGAAGGCACAAGTTCAAATTATATTTTGCCACAGACTTTCTATGTGATTACAGACTAGTCAGTTTCACAGTGCTTTAGCAAGGATAAAATACAGTTTCTTCACAACCTTTACTATATTTTACAGAGATGGAAAACAAATTAGTATCTGAGACCTTTTTACTGCCATGTTTCATGATGGTGGCAGGAGATGAGGAAGATGTGATCTCCCCTTCACTATGAGCATATCTAGCTTATTTCTCTCTCCAGCCTTCTCCATTTAACTTCCCTACTCTGCACTAAATTCTGGACACCCACTTCAGTTTTCTGACAATCCTGGGAGCAGAAGTACAAGTTACTGTATCTACAAACCATACAGATAGCTTCAACTTTCAATCTCCCCGTCATTCCTTTCAGAAAGAGTTTTTACACGGAAAGTTTTATTCGTTTGCAAATTTAGGCAGGACAATCTGGGCCAGGGGCTCTTGCTACATGTAATTATCAAGGGCAAAAATTAAGCTAGGCAGCTTTCTCATGTTTCTTTCATAACCATATCTTCCAGGATTTTAACCATCCTGGAAAAGGACAGTTTTAAAAGTGATTAAAGTGAATAGAGAATGTATTACATTCTGCCCCAAAATGGTAGGACAACTCCTGAAGTCTTCTATCTAGCACTTCAACATTTCAGTTTTTATGATCTAACAACCAGGAAGGGAGAGCTGTCTGCTGGTAGTTATGGATGTCCAGTTCAAAAAGTGCCTTGCTCTCAAAGGACATGCTTTTTTGAACATCAAATCTCTTTAAGGAATCTTGAAAGCAACACCCACTGTTGAAACAACCAAAAAGGATATTGTCCAAAAATCCACCCCTGTCCTGTGGAACCACTGAGGTCTACATGTTCATCAGCTAACTAGAAATGTTCTCATTCTGAATAAGAGCATTCAGTGGGCTTTTCCTGCCTCCTACACAGATTTCTATGTCTGCAAAGAGAGACAGAACGGAAGGGCTGAAGAGCCAGAAAGTGCCAAGGACATGACCAGATTATGTGAGAAGAGCATAGTCAGAAGACAACAAAATAAAATCATTGGCTTCCCTTCCCTTTCCCTTTTGTCTCTCCTCTCCTCTCCTCTCCTCTCCTCTTAGCATGGTCTGAAATATTATGTTTACTTATTTAGTCTTTTGAAGTAGATGTGCTCCTTCAAGACAACAGAAGTGATCAAGATGATAGCAGCAGGGAGAAATAGATAACACTGCAGCTGGTCTATGTGTGCATATACTTCTGGCTGAGCTAGAATATTTCCCCCAGTGACTGTTGTTCCCAAAGTTGCTTCCTGCAAAACTAAAAGAACAAGCTGGTTTATTCTAGAAAAGATAATTGGCAAACTACAGCAGAGCAATTTATTCTGAGTATTTTATCCCTTGATTTCTTTAATTGATTGATAGAATCTCATGCATCCCTCCATTTTTACCTGCCAAAAAAAAACAAAAACAAAAACAAAAAACAAACAAACTAAAAAAAAACAAAGAGAGAGAAATTTAAAGCAGAAAATGTTATTTATTTTCCTTTGATGTAGTTGAATAAATTACAGTTTTGAAAAGTGTCCTGGAGTTTTTAATAACACAGACTTTTAAATGTAGCTTGTAATAAAACAACAATAACTATTTTTTGATTAGAATAATCTGACCGAAGTATTTACATTGGTCACTGGCCCTTTTACTTTGTGATTTGGAGGTACTGAAGAGATAAAGTTTTAATTCTTGATAGAAGAGCAGTTCCTGTGGTAGCAGTTTCTATTAAGAGAACACATAGCTCACACTTTTGAAGAATATCATCAGTTTCAAGTCTTAGAAGTTTTATTTTTTATTTTACAGTTTCACTATCTTGTTAGTGATCTAATGGGACCTGCTTTGAGAAGGGGGTTGTACTCGATGGCCTTAAAGGTACTCAAAGCAGTGGAAAAATTACTATGGGACCAATGACAGTGACCTTATACAGAGATTTTGGTGCATATCTGAAAAGAAATTGTCAGTAAAAGAAAATTATGCTTACTTTCTTTCATTTACAGCTTATTTTAGGTGCTAGAAGTGGATAGTATCATTTAAAGTGTTTGTGTGTGTGTGTGTTGTGTGCTTTTGACTGTAAAATGTACATTAAAATGTATATATACATAAACACTCATACAGTGTGCATGTGTCTATATAGATATAGATAGATATAAACATTACACGTTTTAGGCTGAAAATTACATTGGTGCCAATAAGGCATTTTAGTTGGAAAGTGATACACTCTGGGTTGAGTTAAAACTTAGACATGTAGAGAAATGACGATGCCAATGAGACAATGAGAAAATAGCATCATGGTTTGGCTGGAAGTCTGCATCCCTTAAATCAGAACTGGACGCAGTAAACCCACAGAATTAATATAATCTTTCTTCTATGTGTGCATAACCACATCCAGTGATGGTTATAAAATCTTATGAAGGGCTCATAATGAATTGTTTTGGGTTTTTAAAAAATGTCAAACCAAATCAACATCTTAGTTGGAATAAAACTATTTCAAGTCCTCAGCTAGTCCACACAGGCTCCTTCCCTGTCCCCCCAAAAGAGAAGGCTGATTCATATCTTTGTGCATAGTTATAGCCCCGTAAGTGCCCCATTCAGATATTGTCCAAGCTAGATGCTGTTGACCAAAAAGCTTCTTTCCTCAGTTTCTTTGTTTTCTTTCAAGCTCACAGTAGGTTTGCAAATCAAAACCAGAACAGGCAACTCCTGAGTAAGGATTTTTTCCAACTGATAAACTAGTTCAGTTGAGTTGACAGCAAATTCAGCATGTTAAAGGCAAAGATGCAGCACTAAATGGAGGAAAATGAGTAGATCTGTGCATCAGGTAGAACAGAGAGCTATTGTCCTGATCACAAGTTTTGATAAAGTATTTCTACCTCAGTTTAACTGTTGCTCATTGCTAGCAACAAATAATACCCAGCCCACCCCATGAACTCTCAGAAGCAGCGTGCACTTATGCTTGCTTAAAGCTAGTTAAGAAGGAGCACCTAGCACACCAGTTTTGCTTGATATCAAGTCACAGAAAGCTTGAGGAGATCATAATGAGTAACAACAACAAAGAACTAGTTCTTCAGATTGTCCTAGACATATGCCTCAAACTGTGAAATATATTGTCATGCCATGACAAAAGACTTGTACACTTTACATCTGAATGAAAAAGTGTTACAGACTTTTTACTTTTTTTAATAGAGGTCCATATGTTTATGAAAGATGAGGGAAGCTGGAGGAGCAGAATTTTGAATACATCACTAGGTTAAGGACTGGAAGCATAACCGTAAGAAAAACCAGGACACAGATATGGATATGCTTTTCTCCAGTTCTGTCAAAGGCACTTGAAGCTGTGAGCAAATAAACTGTCTGCTGTTGGATTCTTGCTATAAGGGAAACGGAATTTTATATATCTTCTGTAAATAAACTGAGGCACTTCTATCACCAGTTCTATCACTCATCCTAACTACAACTGGCTGGGTCCCAGATTTTGGACAATCACTTGGGTGAGCAACAAATTCACATGAAAAAAATTAAAACATAAAAGCCTGATGCTGTGCCCTCTCAGAAGGGTTAGAACATTGTTTGTGTAGGTTGTACCTTGTTTCTGGCCTTCTGTAAGCAATTTTGGTCTTTTTTTTTTTTTTCTTTTTCATTCAACAGATTACATCCATAAATAAAAAAAGCACTTCTGACAACTGGCTAAGACAGAAGAACTTCAATGAAGTTTTATGAAACTACTGTAATGACTTCTATCATCCATTGTTATTAGCTACAGTACTGTATGAGAGTATTTCCCCTTTAAATACTGAATATAAAAGGATATAAATATTCACAACAGCATAGAATGAGTAGGAGTTATTTGCTGCAACTATTAAACTAACACTATTTTTTTCTTCCATTGAAATTTTATGTTATTAAGTTATCTTAACATTTTTGTATAAGCCTTTGCACTCCACTTGCTATAAATTCTTGCTAAGTGACCATGTCAGGGTGATAGTCAGGGAAAATCAGACCCAAGGTCAGCCATGCAAAGGGGAAAGATAGGGTGCCGGTGTTCACATCAATGATCTGTGATCTTGGCAGAATTTGCTTTTACCAGTGTAACTCCTGCCATGTGAAATATTGACTCAGCATATGTAGTCAGTAAGGACACTAGTATGTTGAAATACATAAAATGAGAACCACGGTGGAAACTGATGGTTTTTGTCTGTTTGTTTGTTTGTTTGTAGAAGACCACACAAAACAACATTCATTAGACAAGTTCAATTTTGAAGTAGATAGGTCAAGAATATTTTGAGGTAACTGTTTGGTAAAAGAGCCTTCACCACTGTGCTAGGTAGTATTGACAAGAATTAATGACAAAGGAAGACAGAATTGTTTTTCAAGTATGTCAGCTACAATTTTCCTGTAACCCTTTGGAACTAAGGAGGACATTTCTGGATTTAGTGTGTGATTAAGGGAGTTTCTTTAAAACTTCTCTGGATCTGGAGGGCTGACAAGACATCAGAGATGTCCAAGAGTGGTTGAAGAACATGGTGTCCACCCTGAACAATTTTTGGATTCAAGACTGCATTACTTAACACATATTTTGGTTTCATATGGATGAGACCTCCTAGTCAGTCAAAAGGTTGCTTACTCTAGTTGGCAGTATAGGCAAGAATATGTGCTACTTGTTACTGCACTGGGATAAGACAGGAGAGAATCTCTTGCAATCTGACAATTTCTTTCATTTTGATCTTCATTTTTTGAGCATGCAGCAGCTGAGGACCTCAGATGTTATGACATGTCCTGCACCATGGGAGATAAGAACACTAAAAAACTTCTTTAAAAAGGTTCTTAAAAACCTTCCTTACTCAAAAGTCTTTATCAGGTTGCAACCCCTTAAAGGTTGCTCAGGAAGCATTATTTATTTTTAGCAAAATATTAAACTAACTGTGATTTCTTAATTACAAAAATTGCACCTGAGAATTAAACCCAACCAAATGCATTTTTTTTTAGTTTGCAAATCTCAGGATTTTGTCTTATTTTCTCTTTTTCTTTTTAAAACATTCAACCTATAGGCACAAAAAAATATTAAAAACTGTTTCTCCCTTTCCTAACTTTTCCAATGTATAAAATTTCACATTTTTTCCATGCGGAGAATGGATGGGAAAATGTACAGATTGCACTCTGATCCTTAAATTTTAAAAACTTAATTAAATAAAACTGTCTTTTAGAGCCCAGGCAGTCTATTTTGTTCTATTAATTTTCTGTAAAATACTCTTGATAAAAAAAAAATGTATAATGTATGAATGCTGAATTTATACTATTGCCTTTAATAAGAAACAAATGAGAAAAGATATCTCTGAAAGAGTTTCACATTGAACATTTATTTATATAAAATTTTGCAATTGGATTTGGGACAGTGGTAAAATGAAGTCATATGTAAATTATATGCCTATGTATATATAGATGTATTTATGGAAATGGAAATCCATATTTGAGTCATTTAGGGAAAATGCATGGCAAACAGCAAAGCTTTTCTGTGTTTCATTTATACAGAATAGAAACTGAGATAACACAAGTGAAGATTCTTTTACTAAAGGAGTGTTAAGCTGCTGATCAGCAAATCTTCACTGCACTCTTTTCTCAGTTGCTCTCAGTGACTTCTGAGTACAACAACATTAAACAAACAGTTGTTCTGTCAGCAGATGATTATAATAAATGTTTTTATACACATGGAAATTTATTTTGACCTCCAATGAAAAGATTTGATTTTCCATCAGGATTGTTGGATGATTTGATTTGTTTCTAGAAATTCTGAAGAAAAAAAATGTGTAATTTCATATAGAAAAATTTAGGCATTGTCAATTTTGAGAGTTTTTTTTAATGAACTAACCTTTCAACAAAATATTTCAGGGCCATCCAATTTGTGTTGTGAAGAAGGGTGGATGATTTTTATTTTTTTTTATTATTATTTTTTTATTTTGTAATAATAAAAAACATTCTTAACTCCTCTGCATGAAACTATGCAGAGACAGCAATGAAAAGCTATAGGTTCCTTAGGAAACTTCTCTAGTACACTAGAGTAGATGGCAACTGATTTTCCCAAATTGTGAACAGACATTTGAGCTACCTTTCCATAATATTTAGAAGGTGGCAACTGAAAATAAGAGGCACCATTCCCAACTGAAGCACCATAATGCTCTTTCCATATATCCAGTGCTATATCCACTACCATTTTGCTGAACTATTGTTATATGAAAAAATATCCAATTTTGCCTAGCTTGCAGTGGGATTCTTTTTGCAAGAGATGGGGATGCCTGATATCTTTCAAGCAGAATTCCAGACCATAGTAATGAGATTTTGTTTTAGTTGATTGCACAGAACATCTTTCTTTGTGAAATGCAAATTAAAATTAGCTACAACTTGGGAGATGTAGGACTTCCCAAGACTTATGGGACAAAACATGTGCAAAAGAAGGCGGCTTTCAGGGTATTTGGGAGGAAATTAATTCTAACAGGCTTTTTGCCCCTGTCAAGTAACTAGTATTAAGAATATTCCAAAATAAACCCCTTTTAATGTTATTTAAAACACATCTTCTCAGTCAGAAAGAAAGCACAGATGAACTTCTTAGTAATTAATTTTTTTAGCACTCTACCAATTTTGCCAGAGAAAATCATTTTAACCCATTTAAACACAGCTATCTAAAATGGCTGTGGATCTTCTCCCAAGCAGGGAAAAAGAAAAGATAATGGGAAATGCAACAGGAGAAAGATTCTTAGGAGTCAAGAGGATGTCCAAGCCACAAATACATTCCAGTAGATCACTAATGAGTGAACATGTCTCATGTCTTACCGCCTGCTATAATCACTCATTTGATTTAAACAACATTTGGTTCCAATGTGTGTTTCATTTCCAGAAGGCGGGCAAAAATCTAGCTGAAAACCATATTTAGTGTTGTCTTTGCTGTTTTGATTAATTTCTAGGCAGGATGACTGTGGTTTGGGTTGCTTTGAGCCCTGGCATGAACAGTTTCCACAGTTTGGCTCACAATTTACTATGACCAAGCCTTGTGGCAGCTAGATTCTTTGTTCAAACCTGGTTGAAACTCAAAATTTGATCTCCACAGGAAATGCTGACATTTGGGGAGGGGGAAAAAAGGACAAGCTCCGATTAAAATGGAAAACTAATCATTTTCTGAACTCTGTAGAGGAGATTCCAGGGGGTAAAAATTGCTTCAGAAAGAATGAACTGTTGAAGATTTATTCTGAGCAACAACTTGGGTGGCCTCTGGAAAATGGGGACCATAAGATCATCTAATTTCAGAAAATCAAAGATAGTCTGAAACATCCAAAGCATTGAGAAGAAAGCCCAGAATCCCTTGACACCAGCAGGGCCTTCTAGCATTTCCAATTGAATGTCAAGAGGACTGGGAAAGTTAAAAGTGAAAGTCTAAAATCTTCTAAGATTCAAATTTAGTCATGCCAGTGCTGCCCAAAGTTTCCTGACTCATAGCACAGGATGGACTTGAAGCTGCAGATCCTGGACTTTTAGATTGCTAAATATTCTTTTAGACAAATACAGGAACGCAACCCGTTTCAGTCACCATGGAAGTTGAGTGTGTTGAGATATTTGGTTGCAAAGAAAATATTTAGAAGACCTTATTTTCAGCCCTGAAATATCAGCCAAAACAGGCTCACTCCATTGTTGATGTAAATTGGCTGCTTTCAAGCATATTAAGGACCCTATTCAGTAGGATTTGCATTACTCTGCATGACATGTCATTTGAAACTCTTTTCTATTGTAGGAACCAGTCTAGGGAACACACAACATAAATGTACAATTCTTGCCCATGGCTGAAGAAAGAATGAAATTTTCAAAAACAAAGTTTATATAGAAATTGAGTTCCTCCAGTCCAACAGAAGAAAAACACCACTCCTTTCTCCCTCCCAGAAGCACCCCCCACCTCCATTTTTCAAACTTTAATTGAAAAATGCCATTAAATTCTACTTTGGTTGCTGATGTCTTTTAAAGAGAAGTGACCAAGAAAAAGAGGAGAGTAGAGTCAAGGAAAAACTCTTATCCTAAGGCTCCTTTCTGTGAAACAACTGAGTTGACTATGTCTAAAACCAAATTTGTTTACATGCCAGGCTGCAAACAGTAGCTGAAATACATAAAAGTTAGAAAGAACAAATTCTAATCCTAAGGTAGCACACAGTGGATAGCAATTACTTTGATTTTAAGATTAATATGGAAATAGATCCACTGAAGAGGAAAAGGTCACTTCTTGAACAAATAGTAATCCCATTGGTTCTATGCCTACAGCAGAAAACTGTCTCCATATCCATTCAGTTTTCTTTGGTACTTATTCCTCTTTCAGCTATAAAATAACTCCTTGTTCAGAAAATAATGGATTTGCATAGCTTCCAAAGCTACCATTTTTCGCATTTGATGGTGATGTAGTGAGCACTGATGAACTTCCTCACCACAGATTGACTTGCGATATTTTCACAGCAACTAAAATTATTTGAGCATATTGTCTATGCTAGTCCTGTTCTTAGCATTGGTACAAAGTTAGCCACACACTGTGAATGCACACCTCCACCTCCAGCTGTGCCCTCTCTTGCAGAGAAGAAATGAGGCAATCACTCATATAATCAACTCAATGAACAGAATAAGGTCATAAGGTCATTCAGCCTGGAGAATAAGAGGTTCAGGGGGATCTTATTAATAAATATAAATACCTGAAGGGAGCCAGGCTCTTTTCAGTGGTGCTCAGCGCCAAGACGAGAGGCAATGGGCACAAACTAGAACACAAGAGGTTCTTCCTGAACATCATGAAGCACTTTACTGTGCAGGTGACAGAGCACTGGCACAGGTTGTCCAGAGAGGCTGTGGAGTTTCCCGTCTTGGAGATCTTCAAGAGCCACGTGGACATGGTCCTCAGCAACCTGCTCTTGGTGTCCCTGCTTGAGCATGGGGGGTGGACCAGATGGCCTCCAGAGGTCCCTTCCAACCTCAACCATTCTGTGATTCTGTGACATAACTCAGAAAACAGTCTTCCTGTTGAGAACAAAGGGCCTCTTTCTTCTCTTCATTATACAGCCCTTTGCTGGGCTTACTCTACTGTGAGACTGCTATACTACTGCAAAAACAGACCAACACATAGAAGTAGTTGTAGAAAATCCTGGAAATAATACTGAGAGGAATCTTCTTTGTAAGAAAATCCATTTAATTCTTTTTAGAATTCTGTTCTTATCATATTTCATCTTGTTGTCTGAACTGCAGAGACATGGAAAAATACTTACAGGTCTTGACTTTCTATCCCTAGGATAAATTCAGCAAAGTAGATTCACGTTTCATGTTTTGAAGCCACATCCAATCTTGAAATATCCCTTACACTTTCACAATAGTGCTGTATCCAATCCACCTCTAAATACAATAATGATATGTCCTCGATTATCTCCTCATGAAACAGAGAAAACTATAATTCTACCCAGACTGCATAGCTTAGATTAAGTATCTAACTTTGGTATTTTCAGGAGTGGAAATAGAAACTGTAATGGTCTTTAGCAGCAATTCCTCTTAAATTTTGAAGCGTTGAACTCTGTGAAGGAGAATCTCTAAACAACTGAAAAATATATGCATATCTACAGACATGTATGCATACACACACATATACACATACTCACATATATATATATGCAGTATTTATATTGTGTTCCAACATGGAATGAGAAGAGTCTGTAGTACTTGGCTTAAAATCCTTCAAACACATGGATCTTATTAAAGTGTACCTCAGTCTAACTGTGGCTAAGCAAACAAAAGTGGTTCCACATGGCTGATAAAAAGCCCGATCAAGAATAGGAAAGAAAAATGTTTCTACTTGTCTAGCTGCCTCCGGAAATCTGCAGATCGAAGACTGAATTATTTTGCCTTTACTGCAGTGTATGCAATCGCTGAAGTCTGACCATATCTCCATTCAAATGAGAGGGAAAATGTCTGATGTATTCAGCTAAACAAAGCCCAGTGATTCCACACTGAAATCTAATGAGAGCCATAGCTATACATGCAGCCCTGAAAGCTTTCCTCCTCTTACATCTTGCAATCTATATTCTTCCACAGTGCTGTGAGAGTAAAGAATTTGGAAGACAAATTGAGAACTATGCTCAGATATCTTTGTTGAGATGAGTGACTTTTAAATATTATAACATTTACGTGTTACTTTATGCTAATTATAATAAATAAATATAATAAATGTTTTCTATGATTGTTCTTATACTTACATAGTACTTCTCGTAAGGAAAAGAACTTGTAAAATAATTTAAACATTCTGCTGGAACGTAAAGGGATACCTGTTTGTCAGCAGAAAGCACACCGTATGACTGCCTAAAACAGCACTCTCATCTCTTCATTGGAAGCAATTCCAGTTGCACACCCAGTGTATCTCCTCTACTTTCTAAGTACTGCAAAACTGCAGCTTACTGCACCATATATGAGAGAAAATAGCTGATGCCTAATCTGCTGATACAGAAATACAAACAGCTTCTCACATTATACCACTGCTAATATGTGATCAAATATTTCTAAACTTAGGTTATTACAAATAGGGATTCACAAGGAGAGTCTGATAAAGCCATGTAGTGCAAGCAAGCTTGTAAGAGATAGAGCAAGCAGTCCTGTGAAATGAGTGCCATGAAATAATGCAAGAAAGGTGGAAGATATTGATACAACTACTTATCTAAAATTGCACTTCCTGAAAAATGCCACCGATATCAATAGGGATATTTCTAATATTAGACACTCTTCAGCAAGATTAAAGTAACAGGTATATACTGCTTCAAAAACAATAGAATCATGATTAACAACCAAGACGAACTTTCAAATCAAGCAATTATTTTATTTTTTGTTTGTTTGTTCCATTTTAGTTACTGCAAAAGAGGTAGGGGAAAAGGAAGCAAGCAGGAGGACGCACAAAAATTGGGTAGATTGTCCAATAGATCTCTTTAAATTCTCAGTCTCTTCCATTGTTATTGGTCTTCTCCCATCTCCAGCTGTTCCTGAGTTCATCTCTCCCCTCCCCATCACCACAGAGTGTCTTTTTATATCCACCCTACCAGGCATTGCTTCATTCCTCTTCTTGGGACTTTCCCTTCTCCAATATTCAGTACACTTATCCTTGATCTAGCAATTACCTCATCAGGATACAAAAAAGTCTACAGGGATAACATAACACAAAGATAATGAGGTGAAAAACAGTGTGGAGACATTAAATTTTGTTGTTGTTGCTTGTTTTGTTTTGTTTTTCTGGTTTTTATCTGATTCTACATTGTTCTTTCCCTGAAGCCAGAATCAGGGTGGAAAGGGTCAAGGACAGACTATGAATGGATCCTTCCTTGCACACCGCAGGTACTCGCCCTGGGGAGAAAGCAGTGAGACAGAACAGGGAAACTGTAAACATGTCCTGGTTTGGGCTGGGATAGAGTTAATTTTCTTCCTAGTGGCTAGTATGTGCCACGTTTTGGATTTAGGAGAAAAATAATGCTGGTAACACATTGATGTTTTAGTTGTTGCAGAGTGCTTACACAAAGCCAAAGACTTTTCAGCCTCTCACACTGCCCTGCCAGCGAGGAGGCTGGGGGTGCACAAGAAGCTGGGAGAGGACACAGCCAGGCCAGCTGACCCACACTGGCCAAAGGGTTGTGCCATACCATATGACATCATGTGGGACAATAAAAACTGGGAGGGTTGGCCGGGGGGGGACCACTGCTTGAGAGACTGCTGCTCAGGGACTGGCTGNATTAAACTCTCTTTATCTCAACTCATGAGTTTTTACTTTTTTTTTTTTTTTTTTTCCTTCTGATTCTCTCCCCCATCCCACTCAGGGAGCAGGAGAGTGAGCAAATGGCTTTGTGGTGCTTAGCTGCCTGCTGGGTTAAACCACAACAACACAAGACATAGCTCTGCCCTGAAAGTGCTGTAATCCTACTCAGATAAAACTTACCTTGTTGCCATGCAAAGTATTAGCTTCCTCAGTGCAGCTTAATCAGATATGAAACAACAAATAGAAGAATCTGTCCCTGTAATCCATTCTATACAAAGAGTATATATTATCCTCAAGACACTGTGCAGGACAAACTAAATGAAAAAGAGACACCCCCACCCCAATGAATATATTGTTCACGTAAGACATGGTGGTACTTGAGGGATCACAATATTCATTATACATTGATTATCAAATACTTCTTTTCCATTAAAGCATCTTTCATACCAATAGGTATATATGAATATATGTTATGCCCTTACAATAATATTGCAGTTTTGTATTTTAATTAAATTTCAAATTTAATAACTTACAACTCTAGAAATTGTTATTCATCAGGTTGGATAAAGAGGGAAAACTTAAAAAAACAGAAAACCCAAAATATTTCATGTGAGACTACAAGATATACAGGGGAGCAGACCCCTTGAAATATAAAGAAATATTTTTTAAGAAAAGTGTAAATTCAAAATTGTTTTTCGGATTGGCCAGAAACAATTGGCCAGAAACAATTACAGGAACTTTCTGTCACATTAGTAAATATTAGTCTGATCTTCTGCCACAGAAAGAGAAAATTTTGTTGCTGGTTGTGCTGAAGAAAGTAGGCAGAAGATCATGTTTTTGATTCCCTATTCAGATTACAAGGCAGGAGGAATTGAAAGGATGCGGGGCTTCCTCCAAAAGAACTCCATCTTCTAGCACCATTGTCATCAGTGTTAACATATACTATTTTAAGGGCAAAAGAGAAACAGAACATGAGCACACCCACGCTTCCCTCTTCAAGCAAGAATGGGACCAAAGCCATTCAGACACAGCAAAAACTACCATAACTCAGATTCATTACTACTATATCCTTGAAGTTCATTCATCCATGAAAACGCCCCAACTATTAGGGGTCTTTTTTATACTTACCCCTAATAGTTACACAGTTTGCCCTTTATTTCAGCAAGTCAGAAAGAGTGGGAATTATTAAAGCCTAAAATATTCTAGGATCTTTTGTTTGACAAATCCATTTTGATCACCTCAAAACCAGACAAGCAATAAAATAATGCTGTAAGCTGTAGGAACCAGTGATGCATTCAAGGACAACATGAATTTTTGAAGACAAGGAGAAGACTAAAATTTATAATACCTCTTTAGAACACAAAAAAATACTCCAAGTAGGCAATGTACAGAGTATCATGTAACATATAAGACAAATGCTCTGCAGCACATTTTCACCACAGAAATAAAAGGAATGCCAACATCAGTAATGAAAACCACTTATAGAATACTAAGTTGCCTAGAAACAGATAGATGTATTTAAACTTTCATACTTTGATGAATCTGCAGATAATAATAGGAGAGAGAAATGCAACTTTTATATATGTTTATGTATTGGGTTTAAGCGGCAAGGTTTTGGTAGCAGGGGGGCTGCAAGAGTGGCCTATTGGAGAAAAGTCCAGCAGCTGCCCCATGTCAGACAAAAGCCAGCTCCAGCCGGCTCCAAAAGGGACCCGCTGCTGGCCAGAGCCGAGCCAGGGAGTGACGCTGGTTGGGCCTCTGGGAGAGCAGAGTTAAGGAAGGGAACAAACTGCTGTGCCACAGCAGCTGGGAGAGAGGAGTGAGAAATGGGAGAGAAACAGCCCTGCAGGCACCCAGGTCAGTGCAGAAGGAGGGCAGGAGGGGCTCCAGGCGCCGCAGCAGAAGTTCCCCTGCGGCCCGTGGAGAGGCCCATGGTGGAGCAGGCCGTCCCCCTGCAGCCCATGGGTACCCCACGGAGCAGATCTCCACGCTGCAGCCCGTGGAGGAGCCCCCATGGAGCAGGTGGATGTGGCCTGAAGGAGGCTGCGGCCCATGGGAGCCCCCGCAGGAGCAGGCCCCGGGCCGGAGCTGCAGCCCGTGGAGAGGAGCCCACGCAGGAGCAGGAGGCCTGGCGGGAGCTGCCGCCCGTGGGGGAGCCATGTTGGAGCAGTTTGGTCCTGAGGGATGGGCCCCGTGGTACGGACCCATATGGGAGCAGTTCTGGAAGAGCTGCAGCCTGTGGGAAGCCCACGCAGGATCAGTTTGGGAAGGACGGCATCCCATGGGAGGGACCCCACGTGGAGCAGGATCAGAGAGTGACCGTGAAGGAGCGGCGGAGATGAAGTGTTATGGACTCACTGAAACTCCTGTTTCCCATTCCCCTGCACTGCTCAGGGGGAGGAGGTAGAAGAATTGAGACTTCAGTTGGGCCTGGGAAAAAAAAAGTGATAGTGAGGGGAAGGTGTTTTTAATTTGTTTTAAGTTCTCTCTCTGCTACTGTGGTATTAATTGGCAATAAATTAAATCAGTCTTCCCCAAGCTGAGTCTGTTTTGCCCGTGATGGTAGTTGCTGAGTGATCTCCCTGTTCTTATCTTGATCTGTGAGCTTTTATCATTTTATTTTCTTCCCTATCTGGCTGAGGAGATTAAATGAGAGAGTGGCTTGGTGGGCAACTGGCAGCCAGCAAAGGTTAACTCACCACAGTTTAATTTTGGAGAGATACAGAGCAATTAGAATAACAGAACAAAAGTTAGTATTTGGCTATATTTATGGCAAAAATACTTTGCAGTCTCCACCTGATTTCAAAGTTTATTATAATACTATCAAATAATATCAAATGTTGTCATTATAGTTCCCTGATAAGAATAATCAATTTTAAAAATTACTCAGGCACAGTACTTTTATTTAAAGCATTCAGTCCACCTGTGAACAACTGCAAAATCTGTAAATTACACTTCTGACTATTACAGGTGTGCAATAATTTATACATCTAATTATATATTATAGCTATATAATTTATAGATCCAATCATACAGGACAACTACAACAACCAATACTGATACTATTTACAGAATGCTTTTTCCTTAATTAAATATGAGGAAACAACTGCCGGACCTCTGATCTTAGAGTTTTTCTGCTGCATTAACAAACTTACTAATCAGAAGCGACAGTTCATATTTTACAGCTGGCATATCTGACCAACTTTACCTAGTGTGTCACTTTCTTTCATAAAATGAGGTTATATAAGGTTATATATATATATGTCAGCTTGATCCTTTCAGCATTCATTGAGTGCTCTAAGCTTCTAAAACCCAAAGAAATAGGACTAGAAGGGACTTGAGCAATTTACCTAGTCCACTGACAAGATCATCTGCTCCCACATGATCCCTCAGAGAGGCTTCTTCATTATCAGTGAGGTAGATGTCTCAGCTGCTCAGATATTCTATATTCCGCAGATTCAAGGTCGGGAGTAAGGGGAGGAAAAGAAAAAAACAGCCCAGGAATGGAAGGGAATGGAATAGCAGAGGTTTGCTAATGGTCAGCAAACGCACAAAGTGTTGTGTAGAGGGGAGAGGGAATAGGAGATGGGAGGCACATACCTTTAAAAAGAGGAATTAGGCAAAAGTGATGCTTCAGAACTAACAGTATAGGATCTGTTTATGTGTTAGCAACGCTTATAGTCACAACAATGCCAAAAACAGGGTGGAAATGAAAAGGTGATGGACAGAATAATTTCTGATGATAACAGAAGTTAATTTTTTATGCTATTGTCTATTAGAGCTTTCACTGAGATGACTCAAAGGGAAATACAAACACAAGAGCTTGTGTTTACAGTTCAGTTCAATTTTGCTGATGTTCATGGACAATTTCTATGGACTTCAAATAAGAATAATATCAGATCTTTCAGGACAATGTCTGCTTGAGTGTAATCTGGGTTTTTACACAGGTATTTGAAAGCAGCAATGAGCACTCTAAACTCAGAAGTGCTAATGTGGAAGGAAAAGTGCAGCTGCCCTCTTCCCCTTCTGTAAATCTGCATGTGCACCCTACTCTTAGATGGCATACGGTCACCTTCTGACCTTGCTATGAGATCTATATATGTAGGGAGAGTACTATACTGAAGTTAATTTCATTATGCAGATGTGAAGGGGAGAAAAATCTTTTTAGTAATTTTCTAATTATAGGTTTAATTCTATGAAATTGAGTTTCATTCATAATTCAAGAATACAAATATGTCAAACTACCTGATGGTAAATCAACTATGTGCATCTAATAGTGGTTCCACACCTCAGCAGAACCTACCATAGAAATGAGGGATACGAGATTAGGACAAATTTATAGACACTATTTTGGATGGCAGGATATAGATCTGAAGGCCATGCGATCTGTTGGAGTATTACTCCAAGATAATTGGGAGGGGATTAGATAGCTGCACACACTCCTCCATGGACCTGGATAAAAGATCATGCAGGTGATCCTCAGGCAGGTCTGAGAGGGCTCAGCGCTCCTGGCATTCCCTTGAGCCTGTGATGAAAAAAACATTGGCAGAAGTTTGAGAAGAGCACCAAACCTGGCTAGCGTAATGCTGACAATGCAGAAACTGTGGCAAATTTCTCTCCTCCATCTCTCCCCAAGTTTTATTATATACTTATCAGAGGCTGTGAATTTTCAGGAATAGTTTAACATGACAAGGGTGGCATGAGGGGGAAGGCAAAGAATCTTAACATACAAAAGTCTTTTAACCTCCAGGGTTTGATGATCCATCAACTTCGTAGGGTACTACTGAAGTCAAAGGTCATTATGCCTACTGGAGGTATTTAAAGTGTTAAGGAGCATACTTGACTCAGGGCAACAAATAGACTTCACAAACCAAACTAATAGGAAAATGGAGTAGCTTTGGAAACCCTGGGGAGATTTTAGCATCTCAATGATCTTGAAAGCTAACAGGTATTTCCCTCTGGGGTTTCAATTTGTCCCCAGGATATTTAGGGCATGGATCACCAGTTCAAGGATTAGTGCATATATTTCCTCTTCCCAATGCAAGTATCATTCGTACAGCTGCTGCTTTGGGAAACATTCAATAATCTTTCATTCTGAAAAGTCATAAGCACTCATGGAAGCCAAGAAGTCCTTTTTGGACATTCATTGCCTCTTTGCTTTGGCTTTCACACATTTGATATGCACATGCAAGACAGAAAAAGCTTTGTAGTGAGTTTGTCGTGTTCTGAGAGTGAGAAATGATGGAAATAACTGGATGCAATGTTAATGCCTCTTAATTCCCAAGACAGAACACTAACAGGACAGATGCATTCAAAAGAATGAAAGCAGACAAATCTGGAGCTTAAGCAGGGCCTAACATATGGGAATAGATAAACCTGTCTATAGAAAAGAAGGACGTATGGAATTTTGCCAGTAGTCAGCTGAAACTGGCTCTGTTCACAGCCTTGAAACATATATACTATCTCTTCTCCAAGCTTTTCTTTCTGTTTGATTGCTTCTACTTCCAGTCCAGAAGGTCAACCAAATTCCAAAATACTATTGGGGGGGGGGGGTGCCCACCTAGTAACAGGATGATCTGGAAACCTTATGAGAACTGTGCTTTAACTTGGCAGACAGTCATAGTCCAAACAGAGCCCAGCCTGAAGCACAGGCCCATAATTCATTTAGAAGTCTCGTGCTTGCATACAGCTCCAACGGTATATTTGATCAGGGAAACATAATGTGACTTCAGTCAGGCTCCAGCTAGGATGAAGCATGCTGTAGGGATCATGGAGAAATGAAAAGCCAAATTTCTGAGTGTTTTTCCAAGCCAAACAAAGCCGCTGAACTTTCTGGGGTTTTCTTGGCACTTCTAGTGCTACTGGGAATTTGAATGGTGCCTGTCCAAGGATAATTGTCTCCCTCTGTATGCTATTGTGATTCTCCAAAAATGCAGCATTTTTCTCAATCTTTCCAGGCATAGTCACATTATTACCAGAGGCTGGACAGAGCAGGAAATGGAATGGGAAGTTCAATAAGATCTCAATTAGTGGCCATGAAAAAAGCCCATGCCCCTGGATCGCCTCAACAGGTGATGACCCAGTTACATTAATAATTCAGTATAGGATTTTATTCGCCTTATTTACACATGGTACTCCCATTTAGACTCATTTGAGTGATTTAGCCTCAGCAGGAAAGAGGAGATTTAAATCTCTGGTTTCCTCTATGCCTGTTTCAAGAAAGAAATTAACCGTACTGTACAAAGGCAAAAGAACTCCAGGCTACGGAAGCTGACCACACTAAAAATAAAAACAGCAGTGGCATCATAGTAGGGAGTTACAAAGAAGTGACTCTTTACATTTAAACTTTATGCTTTAGTAAGGTACGCCATGATTCAAGTTCTTGAAGTGGAAATTTTCACTTGGTTTAGTTTTGCCATTTCAGTAAGTTTGCCTCCATTGGTACACTCCTGGAAAGAAAACATGGATTATCTCAGGTATTTTTCCAATTATTATTCCAGTCAGTACATCTGATTATTTTGAGTATGGACACCGCGCTGATGCTCAAGTGATTCAGCCTTTTTTTTTTTTTTTTTTTTCAGGANTTTTTTTTTTTTCTCAGTATCAAGCAACTCATTAAAAATCTTATTAATTTTAGGAGTCTTGGATTCCTGTTTTCTCCACTGTGACCTGAATGAGCCAAACCATAGCAGCTAGTGTGACCATTTTCACTCTGTCCAGATCATATTGTTTGGATGCCTTGGCAAAACTACTTTGGAGAAGAAGAGAAAGACAATTTCCTTACCAGTAACTGATGCTAATTAAATTCTGCTAATAAAATTCTGCAAAGAATTCTTATTAAGTCAACAAAGCAAAAGTTTTATTGCTGCTTTTGAGTAACAAACGTTCTAAATATTTTTCAGTCTACAGAAATCCAAACAGTACTTCACCACAGGCACACACATTTATTATTAGGCTGCAAGAATGCTCCAAGCTTGCTTAGCTTTCTGGTTTCCTTTTTCATGCAAAAGAAAAGAGAATGAAAACAATAAAATTAAAACTCCAATAACTACACAAGATAAGGAATTTCTTATGTACCTATGGGCATCCAAACACCACTGTTATTGTTATGGCATTGCAACAGATTGAGAAGCTAGGTAATTGCTTCTTCTCCGATTTTTTCTTTTCCTTTTTTTTCTTTTTTCTTTTTTCTTTTTTCTTTTTTTTTTTTTTTTAGCAGGGAACAGGGAGGGAGGTGGGAAGATACTGACTTAAAATTCATAACATCCCCATGATAAAAGAACTCCCAAAAGGCAACAGCTGTTTAGAAAAGTGAAAACGTTGCATCTTCAGAGGCCATCCAAGCAGACTATGTTTTTTCTTCGTGAGTCTGTCACCTAGACTAACAATGAGTCTAAAAACATCACATGCAGTTGCCAACAAATGCCAAGAACACACTAAAAGCTGCAGAAGTGTATATGCACCGAGTATTACTAATCACAACACTCAGTCGTTATTTAATCTGGGAGAGAAAAAAAAACAAACGCACAACCAAGCAGGAATTCAACATTTATAAAAGAGGGATCCCACAAACTGCATCTGCATTTGTGGCCAAAAGGTAGGGCACAGGGTGCTGGACATGCGACTCCTCCAAGCTGCACATATACTGAGAAGCAGGGAGTCAGCTTAAAGATGAAGGTAGCTAAATGAGTGAATGAAAGGTAGAAGCTAGCCAAAGCCCTTGCAAGGAGGCGGAAAGCCCAGAAGCAGGTGGCTGAAGGCAGTGGTTAACAGGAACAGCAAGGGCTGGGCTGCCAGCTCCCCAGGCCAGCATCAGACCTAGCCCTGAGGAATTCACCCAACCAAGCAGGGTCATTGTGGGAGCATGGTATCTATTACACAGCAGATAAATTCTGGCTGAGAAATACTGAAGCACAGAATTACACTTTAGATTTTAGCTACTCTTTATAAAACCTCATTTCTTATCCAAGTTTAAGTCTTGCCAAAGCAAGTGTCTTTCTTCCCCTTCATCTTCTCCAGAATTTCTTTTGGGTGAACTTATTTAGTGTACTTTTTCAACCTAGGTATGTCTCCAATAAGAAAAGCAGGGGATATATAAGCATCACAGAGAGTCTATGTACCAAAATGTGGCTTAGGGGCACACCAGCTAATGTGGGTGCTAATGATGCCACTCCCATATTTTGGGAAAGTCAGCTCATAGAAGCAAGGTCCTTTAGGAAGCAAGCAGAGGAACATGTCAGGGATGTGGGGAAACACCAAAAATACTAACCTGATAAAATTTAAGCCTCATATTTAGGTTTATATTCACTTAAAAGAGATGCCTCTGGAACGGGAACTATAATTCTACATAAATAAGATGCCCA
Source organism: Anseranas semipalmata (assembly GCA_013399115.1). Classification (NCBI taxonomy): domain Eukaryota; kingdom Metazoa; phylum Chordata; class Aves; order Anseriformes; family Anseranatidae; genus Anseranas; species Anseranas semipalmata. The sequence continues at coordinate 240,790 of VXAA01005678.1, read as the reverse complement.
CAATGCCTACCAAAGGTCTCAGCATGACCATAACCTAAGCTTTCATCCTGCTTGCACTTACACTGGCGTCATCTTCACTGATGCACTAGCAAAGAGGGACATAGTTTATTTATCCTCTATGCTAAGTCCCAGTTCAGAAAAGCACTGTTTTCAAGTATTCAGGTAATGCTGCAAAAATCTGAGCACTGAGCACTTTGCCAGGGACAAGCTAAGGCCATCCTAGGTTAAGTCAGTGCAGATACCAGGTACAGGATGCTGGGAGACCACAGCAGTCTCTGTGGCTCTGATTGCCACATACGCACATCACCGGGACTCCAGCCTGTATAGAGCCAGGACTGAGGCCTGAGTGGGTAAAAGAGAATTGTGTTTCTGCAGAGAGGTGAGGGTGGGAGGAGAGGGATGTTCACATTAGTGTGTCAGGGTGTCAGATGGAAGAATTTCTGTAAGGTCTGGTAAAGTCATGGAAAAAAATAGGTTGGACGGACCTCTGGAGGTCATCTAGTCCAACCTCCTGCTCAAAGCAGAGCTACCTTCAAAGTTAGATCAGGTTGTTTACACAGTAACATCACAGAAGGAGTGACTGCCCAGCCTTTATACTACAAAATAACAGAAATAGCAGGCAATAGTAACAAATTCAGCCAAAATACATAATTCAATCTCAGGTTCTTATGTCTTTTCTTTTTCATTTCAAGACTGGTTCACAAAGTATGAGAGAAGTCCACCCTGTGACACACAGCATATCATCTATAGCTTCATCCTTGGTTTCTGCAACCTTTCTTCTGGCAGTGCAGGTAATGAATGAAGCAAGAGGAAGACTAGGAACTGGAAACTGGAACTCAGAGCTGATTTTACTGCAGTTCACTGAATGGTCCTAGCAGTCCATTGCAGCTAGAAACAAGCCGTATCCCAAACACAAACCCCTCAATTCCCCAAGCATCAGTTTGAAGTTCTATCCTTCATCCCTCTCCTGTACTTTAGACCTTTTCCCTGTCTATAATATAGTGATTTGCTAGCTTACCCTTCACACACACCACACCACAGTAAGACATGCAGTATAGTAGGGAAATGCAGAAGTCTGGCAATGGACAAAAAAAGAAAAAAAAAGGAAGCAGTTTTATTAAGAAAAAACTGTATCCTTTCTATTTTATTTTTTCCCTTACTAAAAATGTTTAATCCTATTTACACGACAATTTACTTCTGCCTTCCTGAATACCATGGCAAGGTATTGGTAACCAAAACTTACATAATATATCCACTCAAAATGCGTAATGAACATTGAATGATATTGCTAATGAAAACTATAAAGGATTGGGTTGAAACTTCATGCCTGCAGCAAAGGTAGGGCACGAATCACACTATCCTGGGAGTGACGCTGTGACTCAGATGTACAGTTCTCTCCTCGACTCTTCCTTGCTCCTAGCACATAATAGTTCACTCCTGAGCTACTCCAGTTGTAAAATATGACCCACCCTATAATGGCTCATCTACTGTTTATGTAACCTTATGCTTTTTCTGTGTTTTCCAGATATGTTGCAAAGGCAGAGGACAGGAAAGTAAAACCAAGGGCTTCACTCACTTCTGCCTGCCTTGAGCAATAGCCAGGGAGTTGACTAGATGAGACTTGGGCATACATTTTTCAGACAAGGCAAGAAACTCAGACTAAGTGGAGGAAGAAATCTTGTTTAACTACATATTTAACAAGGCAGACAGAAAAAAAAAAAAAAAAAAAAAAAANAAAAAAAAAAAAAAAACTGAGCTTCAGAGCACAAGCAAATGAACACAGGAGAGCCATGTAGTTGAAAAGTCAGAAAATATAAAGCTGTAGAAAACACTATGAAATTACTGAGTTAAAAAACAAACAAACAAACAAACAAACAAACAAAAAAACAGCATTGAGCATTTTAAGTGCTTTATAGAAAAAATATTGTTCTAATACCTTTCAGTAGGGAGGTGACATTTAAAGGTGATCTCAGAAAAATGCAAGATTTTCAACCATGTCAGAAGAAAAAGTCTATCTTAAATTATTTCACCTGACTTTCAAATTCATGATTCTATCTTTAACAAGAGGAATAGGAAAGTCTATAAAGGCCATTTTCTGTGCCATATTCAATTGAACCTTTTCCTCACCCCAAATCCACTTCTCCCACTGCAAATTAATTTGACAGGTTCCTGGCAGGGCTTCAGCAACTTTGCGTTTCTCTGGAATTAGCAAAAATGCTAATTTTGGCAGTTTGCTGCCAGTGCAAGTTTTTTAGCCTGGCTGAAGCTCCAAGGCTATTTGAGATAATATCAAATCAAAGAACAAAGGGGCACCTGTCATGAGCCCCAAGTGAAGGAAAGACATAGCACTTGAGGAATTAAAATGAGATTTCTTTACACCAAATGGCTAATGCCGTAAGCGGAGTGCCATAGGAACAACTGGGGCTGCAAACTCTAAATCAGAGTGGAGGGGAGGAGGGAAGAGGGAGGGAAACGTGGTACATTTCTTTCAAACTGCTTCCAGTGAAAGGGTGGGGATGGCCTTAGATAAGCTTCCTGATCCACTTCCACTGAGACACTGGGAACAATGGGGCGGCAGAGCCATTTGCAGGCAATGGGACGTGTACATCCGACTGCACCCCTTCCTCTTGGATGAGGTTATGGCTGCGCTCATCCGGACATGGGACTGCGTGCTTGCGGGGCAAAGTGTCCAGAGCTGACGGCAGCTACAGCACGCACAGCAGTGTGGGCACAACGTAACACCCTAACCCCCAAATCACAACAGTGGGGAAGCAATCAAGCAAAAATCAGCTGCGTGACACAAACCGCTTTCCCCACCCTCTGCTGAGTCTTACAAGTTTTTAGTACCTGTTTGTAGTCCTGCCTGTAATCTTCTCAGATTATCCCAAACTACTGCCTGGTCTATTTCATTTAAACAGGTTTATCCTGAAATTAAGGCCAAACCAGGACTTTTGTGTATATATATAAGATATTTTATATACTTTTATATATATATATACATTCCTGTCACAAAAGTTGGACCTATAAGGGTCCAAGACTATAAGGGGAAGCTGCTAATGCTTCATCCTCTATGGGAGCTCCCAGGGTTTATATCGGCACACACTGCGCTTGTAGTCACAGCCCCAGCACAGCACAGCAAGCACAGGTTATTTCAAGCTAGCTTGTATATTTGTGACCACAATACAGATTACAAAGCAGGAAGAAAAAGTCCCTGCAAGCTAGACAGGTGTTTATCCTACTTCAAGCTCTGTTTTTGAGGCAAAATTGTCTTGGTAGGACAGTTTTAACCCTTGCTGGTAAGTAGCATGGATATTTTCAGATATGACTGCAATAATCACATAGTCCAAAATGTACCTGCTAAACTGCACAAATCTCAGAATAAAAAGAGCAAAAAGCTCATCATTCTCTGCATCACAAAAATCTCCTACCAGAAAAAAAGATTGATGTATATTCTGTAGCGGAGGAACTTATTACACTTCCTGTCATTGGTTGAAACTAGAATATTTTGAAATAGAAATAGTGAGGAGAAAGAAAGACCAAAATATAACTGCCTTTTCTTTCATTACCTGCTGCTGCTTCTCCAGAGTGCCAGTAATATATGTAGACTGAATTCAAATCTAGAGCAAAAAGTCACACTAAGCCAAATTTAAACTCTGACCATTGCTCCAAATGTGTGATATACCAGGGGTTTTCATTAACAGCCAGATACCTCACGGGCTGATCAAATGAAAACAAAAAAACAAAATAAGGTATCTGTTCTACCATTAGGATTCTACAGGCATCCATCAGACAAAAACACACAAACAAACAAACAAAACCAACCACCATTTCAAAACACACATACACACACAATCCTGAAGTTTCCCTTAGAATTTCATAGTTCAGCTAACTTTCTTAGGTGGAAGCCTTTTCCTCCCATCAAACTCATGGTTATGGTGTAGCAATCTCTTGCACACGATATTGTGTGATGGTTTACCCTGCTTCAATCCCCAGGCTGCACAAGGAAAGAGTGAAATTAGGGAAGTATGACTACATTCTTTTCCTGTTCTTATGTACTTCCCTATCTATCTCCTTGACCTCATCATGGTGAAGGGAACTGAACCAGGGAACTGGTCTGGGTAGACTCATGGTCTGCCCATGGCCATTCTTTTGCCAGGTTACAGCAGCAGCTCTAAGGGAACTCTAACTGCCCTTATAGTATATAAAAATCATATCTAAGGCCCTTCTACTTCATTGTTTATTTTAGTTTATAATCACTGTAAAACTGCTGATTCCCACAGTTCCAGAATCCTCCTGGTCTCAGCATGATTTTGGTCTTTGGTTTCAGGCCATCACAGTTGTCTTTCTGTGGTCTTACCCAAAAGCAAAGTCTTACATAGAGGATTACATGTTCATATGACCCAACACTTATATCTATAGTGATTTTAGATAATACCATGCTTGTAAGAGATATAATCCTCATGTTTTGGGACACATGCCAGGGATTTACTGCCTCATGTTAGAAAGAAACTTTCCTTTGGGCAAGTTACGATAGAATTGTCCCTTTGCAGGGATTTTGACACTTCCTTCCAAAGCACCAGGAATTAACATCAGAAAGGAAATACTGCAAAATCCTGCTTTTCCAAGGATTAAAAGATAAGCTTGCCAAATGTCTCAAGAGACTGAAATAGAAGATAAAATCCTGCTATATAAAATGGGATGTAATTTTAAGACAGGCAATGCAAAGTCAATACCGCTTTTGCAAAACTGCCAGGCAATCATGATCTTCGACTTGCTTGGAAAGGAGCACTAACTCACCTCAGGTAGACAAGTTTAAGGAAATATTGTAGGAATGTCTGTCCATTACTGAGGCTAACTGAATGTTAGTGCTGATATTATTTCTATAAAAAAAGAAAATAGTGCCATTCTAACTGTCAGAGCAGTCATGTATCTCATCTTGACAAGCTATGTGGAGGCCCTGCAGAAGTCTTTAACATAACTTCAGTTGTGAAACAAGTTGGAGATGCTCTACTGAGAATGGTTTCTATTATATGGCAAATTAGATGTTATTATCAAAGTATGAAAAGATTCATGTTACAAATCATGCAGTTATGGAGGGGTGAACCAGAATATAAACTGCTGCAGGAATACTAAAGAACTCTTCAGAGTCTGAAAAAGGCTATAGGGCAAGTTTAAGACTGTTTGAATCTACTAGGAAACAGAGTTAACAAAAGTATGGAAACAATACTTTGGACTATTTCGGGACTCAGAGATCCCTTCTCAAATAAATTTATGAACATTTCAGTAGCAGCTATAGATTCCAAATGGCCAAAGTCACATCAATTAGAACAGAAGATCTCTTTATTGGGTAAACAAGACGTTTCAAAGTATTTCTGAAAAACCTCAGTGGCAGAAATAAAGCCCTCACAGACCCCTTCTATCTAGTATTGTGCTGTCAAAACAGAAGAATAACGTGGAGCCTTGAACCAAAGCAAAGTTTGTTTCTGAGAAGGCATGTCCACCTGGGGACAATAATTATGAGAACACAGCCAACCTCAATTTTAGATGTGAACAGCACCCCTGAGAGAGCTCAGGAACCAACAGCTTGGAATGGAGTTATGGGTCTATTGATTTTACTATGTAAACCTGTTTCCAAATTCTGTAACCTGTTGTTTGACCTTTATCTTGGTAGAAGAAACCAAGATATTTAACCTTTAGCCTTAACTTGCAATAAGCATGAAGCAACACTCACAGACTACTCTGTCCTAAGGGAAGAGCAGAAGGAATTAGATTTTTTTTTAGTTTGTTCCATTTTCTTGCTGCCAGGTTCTCAACAGTGGGAATTTATTGCCATACTACCAGGCTGCACTGGGGACTGGTTGTACAAAATGTCACAATCATGGAACATAACCCTTTCCACCAAGCTATAAGTTTTCCATGGGAATGAAAATAGCTTATCAAGCTTCCTCATCTAACTTGAACTCTTGTCTGTGCTTCAAATCACATTAAGCAGGGATCTGACACTAAGTCTCCCTGGTCTCAAGGAAGCACTCTAACCACTAGGCTACTGTGGACTAGCCAGTTTTTGAAAGAAACCTCATGTTAAAGTAAAGAAATAATCTCAACAAACATTTATCAAAACAAACTGCCACAAAAAGTTTCAGTTTCAATGCATCAGCATTTTTGAATGAAAGCATATTTTGTGGAAATATCCTAGCCAGCTCTAGTTGCTTTTCAGGTCATAGGTAGAGACTAAAATGAGACTGAAAGCATTTCTGAGGAAAAGTCATATACAGACAGATGGTTGAGCTGTGACCCAGATTCTCTCTACACCAGTGGAAACCCGAAATAACCCTATGGAGTACAGAAAGATAAAAATGACTGGTACTTCAGCTGTAACAGAACTAGCAGTTAAGAGTCACAGGCTGGGATTTTTGTACTTCACTATTACTAATGCATGTTTCTTACAAACTCTGGAGGAAACATAACTTCCTACACTACACACAATCTCATTGCAGATTGAAGTAAAGATGTTGATGGCAGAACTGAGACACACGCCTTACACCTAATCAGCTCTGCCTCCCAATAGCATTTGTATACAAAAGATCTATTTAAAAATAAGTATTTCTTTTTCCACTGAAGATTCATTAATAACTGGAATATAAACAGCTAGCCCCCAACTTTATATGTATGTTGGCGCAATTTAAGAAAATCAGTGATGACAAACTGCTATTTATAGAACCCAATGGTCTGACCAGAAAAATTTGTTCCAACATGTGGCAGACACAGTACAGAATGAGTGGCATTACCATTGACCTTCAGCCAGCCTGCTGTGAAGCTCAGCACTGGAAAGATGCATTTAACTTTACGAGGAAGAGGAAAGTCTGCATGTTTCTCACATATATCAACTCTGCTTCTGCTCAGTGCACTGTGAAAAGCATTACCTAGATTGATAGTAGATTCTTCCATTATAATAGTCATATATCTCTATGTGATTTGGCAGCTGTTGACAACATTGCACTTTCTTTGACTAATTGAGAAAACAGGCACCTCTTGCCAAAAAAAACCTCCACCAACCAAACAAACAAAAAGCAAACAAAAACAAACAAACAAAACCACCCAAACCTGAAAAAAAAAAAAAAAAAACCAACACAGGAGTTCTACTCTATTAGCTACTTAATTTAGACTAAAAAGTTCCACAAAAACAGCAAAGAACTAGCCCTTCTTTATCCTCCCAACTCCCTGTCAATCTGCCCAAATGATGGCTTGTGCAGCTGAAAAAATATGGAAGATAAGAAGAAGCACATTTGTGCTGTTCTATCCAAGATACCTTCAAATCTGTTTCTGTGATTGGGCTTGCTCCAGTGCTTAGCAGCATAATTACAGAACCACAGAACCATTTAGGTTGGAAAAGACCTCCAAGATCATCCAGTCCAACCTATAACCTAACACTACCAAGTCCTCCACTAAACCATATCACTAAGTTCTACATCTAAATGTTTTCTGAAGACCCCCAGGTGACTCAACCACTTCCCTGGGCAGCCTGTTCCAATGCCTCAACCCTTTCAGTGAAGAAGTTTTTCCTAATATCCAACCTAAACCTCCCCTGATGCAACTTTAGCCCATTCCTCCTCATCCTATCACCTGGCATGTGGGAGAAGAGACCAATCCCCACCTTGCTACAGCCTCCTTTAAGGTGTCTGTAGAGATCAATAAGGTTGCCCCTGAGCCACCTCTTCTCCAGGCTAAACAACCCCAGCTTCCTCAGCTGCTCCTCGTAGGACTTGTTCTCCAGACCCCTCACCAGCTTCACTGCCCTTCTTTGGACCCGCTCCAGCACCTCGATGTCCTTCCTGTAGTGAGTAATACCTACTCTCTCTATCGTTCCTGCTAGGCCCAGCCCAATGAGCAAATTATATCACGCCGATTAGATTAGACTCAACTTAGAACATTTCCCAAAGGACAGACAATTACCTCTTTTGTTTCTATTCTGTGACAGGTCTAGGTTCACATTCTGTTTGCCTTAGACATAATTCTCTAACCCCCAGGCTATCATGGAAGGCTTCATGTTTGTTCAAGAAGAATAGAGAAGCTGGTCGAGAGGCCAGCTTCTCTCAGTAGCTCCGCTTGAAGTTCTTTCACCTCAGGCGGAAAAGCCAAATATTCACTTCACCAAAAGAGACTAGGTAGTAATAAAGAGGACTCTAAAATTACCTTGTTATAATAGCCATAGTAGAACAAGGGCTGAGGCTCTTTTCTACTCTGGACCCTACAAAACATACAAATGTTGGGAAGGTAATTCAGTTCCAAATTCTGGTGGCCAAGATGTCTGCACATGAATGGGTTTCTAAGCTTCCTTTGCAATCAATAATGTCTTGAGAGAAATTTCACTCACCCTGAAGCAGACCCTATCCTGGTCAGCTGAAGAGCTCTTTAAACTCTACTGTCCATAATACAATCCGAGATGCTAAGCTGATTTCTAAAAAGCTACCTCATCCTATTCTGTATATCCAGTGCTTCAGATGACTGTCCTACTTTTTGCCCACCTTGTAGTTAAAGAAAAGCTAACACCACTTGCTCTTCCTTCTGTGTTCATAGAGACTAGTTTGGCATGTATGATCAGAGAACACCTACCCAAATAGGTCAGGAAGCAAAATAAACTACAGGCACCCTACTTCATGGATCTCCAGGACGTTTCAGTTGCAGTTAGCTTTAAAGGTGTGAGAATTTGGGGGGAAGTGAGAAACAGGTTAAAATTCTTTGAGAGGACTTGAGACTACATCTTCTGCAGTTTGAACTGCTAGGGAGAAGAGAGAAGAGGAATAGAGAAGTCAGTTGACCAGACCATATAACACAATATATCATGCAACCGCAAACTTATCAGGTGTCAGAAGTTAAAAAACAGTGATAATAGATTTGCCTATACATTTGTGTCCTGATGAAGCTTTTATTATTTGGTCACATGTTTGCTGAAGTGTGAGCTGCATTTTACTATTCCTTCTAAAACCATTAATCCCTATATGTGGTATCTTCAATTGTAAATACTACTTGTACAAGAAAATGATTCCATTTTATTAAATAATCCCAATAAAATTTTAAATATTTTGCATAAACATTCCTAAAATATCTTTCAACAATACATGCCATCCCAAAAGAACATAAGAATTCCATCTGAAAGATCTATCAACATCTACTTTTGATTTTCTTAACCTCTTCACTGGTTCAGATTTTAGAACTATTTACAGCAATCCCCAAAAATACAGCTATGTACCCCATTACATCTTATACTGTCATATATTCTTTCTTTAATCTATGTTGCCATGTAAATACCACCATTTTATTAACATCATGGAAGTACCTCTGTTCTCATAAAGATTTACTACCCAGGCTAGATCTACACAAGTGCTGTTAAATTATTCTTTTGTGAGACCTTTAATCTTTTCTTGTGTGTTGAGATGTATGCTTCATGCTGGACCCTACGCAACAGTAATCAGTTCATGGTAAGTGTATACCCTTTTATAGATATGTGTAACAGTAAATAAGTTGAGAAATGAGAAATAAAATTACTGTCTTCACAATGTTTCCTAATAATACCAGTCAAAGGTATATTTTCTGCTCAACTTCACCTTCAAGCTTGCTGGACCTTCAACAGAAAGTACTAAATCTACACCACTTATCACTAACACCTTCAAACTCCTTTAATTCTCTTTGTAGAGGTGGACAGAATAAATCACTGCCACATTAAAGCTACTGAGAAAGCTTCACAACTGACATCATTTGGAGACAGTACCTTAAATAAGGCCCTTTGGCAATATTAACAAAATGTAAAGCCCAGTAACAGTATTGAAGATTTTATCCATACAGGCTTAACAAAGTAGCAGAATAGTCCAGCCCAGTTAAAAACAGTCTACTGCAAAATTACTCACTTTGGCTGTCTGAACATCAATCAGGAACACATCAAAATGATTTTAGAAAGCTACCCAGGAGAACACCTGCAATCTGTAGGAAGATGGGACACCTGCTCCACTGTGATTACTGAGAAAGGAAGTCAGCATCTTTTGGTGTAAAACAACCCTTTCTTCAGATCAAAAGTAAAGCAGAAAGACAGTAAGTTATTTGTGTGGAACTAGCATCAGCACAGAGAGAGAAGGAGCACGTTTGGGAGCATTTGTCTGAAAAAAAAAAACACAACACAACCCACTCAAAAACAACCTTGAAATGGAAGCTTCTACCATGATTTCAATAGACTCTTTGTAGTATTGCAAAGAAAGAAGAAAGTAGACTTCAAGAGTAAAATTGGTTTAAACATACACAAAGTAATTTACTCCTTATTTTTACTGTTGATCCTCTGAAACCCCCTCTTTCTTTCTTTCTTTCTTTCTTTCTTTCTTTCTTTCTTTCTTTCTTTCTTTCTTTCTTTCTTTCTTTCTTTCTTTTGTGTGTTTGTTTTTTTAATAATTTGCATAGGAAAAGAATTCTTGTGATATTCATACAAAATCCAAAATTACACGCATTTGATCCAGAAGGGATGGGTCCTTTCCCAAGGGCCTTATATTATGGAGTCACTCTTTCCACCTCTAAAATCCAACTGTTCAGGTTAAACACCATATGAAGTCTTGTAGAACTATTTGTTTTATTAGGTTTAGCTCGTTCAAATCTTCACAGTATGGCAGGGTGTATAAGCTCTCTTCATAGACATTTTCACTTGAAAGAAAATGACAAGCTAAAAAATGACTGGATTCTTTATGAGTCAGTGTAAGTTTTCAGGGATATAATTTTTCTCCTCCTCAAATCAATATGCACCTAGCCCATCCATTTGCCACTTGCTGATTTTTCTGTGAAGATAATTCACATAAGGATAGATTCCATTTCCCAACCTACATACTTATGACAAGTTTTCAGAGATCACCATTCCTCCTCTTTGTGACTGGGTGGATGGATGGTGATTTCTTGTTCAAAGAAAGAAAGTTGAGGAACATTATGTCATGGGAAAGGAAGACAAAAATTATACCAAGAAGATTTTGCACTTCCCTTCCCTTCTCTTCCCTTCCCTTCCCTTCCCCTCCCCTCCCTTCCATTTTCTCTTCTTCTCTTTTCAGCACACTTGACAGAACAAGACAGGAGAGGAATCTGTGGTTCTCTATAAAGAACAGTGTAGTCTTTTGACAAGAACTTAAATTTTTCAATTAGAACGGGTATAGAAAGAGAGTAAAATGATGTATAATGTCTTTACCATGTGATAACCAAAATACCCTGAAACTGAGAAAAGTATTCAGAGTAAGTTGTTTAACAGATAAGCCTTTAATTAGGAGTGGTGATTCCAGATACCTGTGAAAGTGAAGTACTGGCTTTATACTTGGTTTTAACATATGTTATGCAACTTGTCAACTGATATAGATGAAACGTGCTCTTGCTTCATTGGTTATTACAGTCAGGATATTTTTAAACTGTCCTTAGTACCTGAGTGGCTAATGTTTAACTAACTCTTTCACTCTGGGAGGTCTCAGCTACTTCCAACAAAAGCTAATGAAAGCAAGCTGCATTTAAACTTTGTCTCTCCTACTTAACATTTAGAACCTCATTTGCAATTTTTTTTTTTTCCAGTAAAGGTCTACATCTTTTACCTACATAAATATATACATATATACAAGTATATCTGAATCATTATTTTATTAGCATAGTTAAAGAAAACAAAATAAAACAACAACAAGACAGCCACTAGTACTTTGCCTTCAAGGAAGCATTGCTGGAACTGATCATCCTTAAAAGTTATGCTGTTCTATACTGCTAATGTTTGCAAAAATTCTGCCATTTTTAGCTTTCCTTTTGGATAACCAAACTCTGATGCAGATTAGGTGTGACGGGATAGAGGGAAAAAAATGCTAAAATTTTTTTATGATTGTATTTCAATTTTTTTTTTCAATATTATACAGAGCTTGCTACTGTTGCTACTAACTGTAGTGTCAATTCACTGCTTCCCCCCAAAGACTTAGATGTTTCCTGTAAATTTAGACTTGGCAGCCTCCATTTCTTGAGGCTATCATAGCAATGTCTGTGCCCAACAGCACAAAAAAGGGTATTGTATAAGCTCATGTCCACCTGCCTTCACTTTGTTGCCTTGTGTGCAGGTATCCCATCTGTAGCTCCGTTAGCTTTTCACAGATGTTCAGAATGAGGTACAAACTCATGTTTCTGTAGTTCAAAGCAAAGACTTTAATCTTCTACTTAGGGTATATATTGAAGTAGTGAAAATAACCCTCTGGGTCCTACAAAGTTATATGTTCTGCTCTCCTTAATAGCGCCAGGGAGAACATAGCTTATTTAGTGGAGGGTCTTTGAAAGCAGCTGCCTGTGCAGCTCAGACGGTGGTCTTACAGGACTGCACATGATACAGAAACACTTACACTGGGTCAGGCCAAACTGTCCGCTAGCCCAGCACCTGGTACCTTATAGTGGAGGCTCCTGGTTGACCTGCCTGTGGCTGCAGCCAACTTGGCTGGGGCAGCACTGGGAGGAGGAAGCTTTCCAGGAGGAATCCCAGTCACTGCATAGCTCATTTCTGTTGCTTTGGCCTGTGCTGCCCAGGTTGAGCCCTTCTGGGCATTATCTACTGGTTGATGGGATGCCTTCAGGATGGTGCTCTGCTCAGTGTTGTCTTCCGGTTTCCTGTGATTCAACATTTGGTCCCTTTAGTTCAACATTTCTGGTTTATTGATCTTGACTCTTCTCTTCAACCCTCCTCCATTTGGCCTTCTGTAGGTCCAAATTCCTATTACCCCCCTTTCCAGGGGTAAGAGCAGCCACCACACGAGCAGGATGGTGCTCCCCTATTCTCATTGATCTGCAGGAGAGCCCTGCTGCAGGCAGCCAGAGAAAGGCCAGCAGTAAAAGGAGAAAACCCACCAACATGACACTGCCAGAAGTTTATGTTCTCACTCAAACAATGGTGTTACATCCCATATCATCTTTACGTGTAAAATATGAAAGTACCCATTTAATCTGGAGGCATGGACAAACACAGCTCCTTGTGTTTTATCAGAAGAAGCCAAGGTCAGTGAAACTCAAACAGTTGCTTATCTTTAAGGACATAAATTCTCCATCAATATCAATGATACTGTCCTTGTGTTTCAGTTTGGGTGCATGTAGAAATACCACAAGGGATTGGGCCCATAACCATACTCACCACTCAACTTCTCTTTTCAAGGTTCACAGAGCTGTATTTGCCACCAAAGCTAATCAGGCCTGACTTCTCTAAATACACACCAACAGTGACAGTGCATTTGAGACTTCATTTGCACCAAAGGTAGAAATAGTAAAAATACGACTTCTGAAGTAATCAGCCTCAGTCATAGTAATCTGTTTCTAAGCAGGACTGTAATATACGTACACTTTTATCAAGAGTGCAATAAATTGTATGTCTTGAGTAGAGCACAAGGATTAGAACCACTCTGTGTGTTATAGATAGTGATACTTCTTTCTCCTTGCAGCACAATAAATATTGCATCTCCTAGTCAGGCTAATGTAGGCATATCTAAATACCTAATATAAATATGGCCTACAAACTAATATGGGCAAAACCAGAATATTCCATTCAGAGTAAAGCATAGGAAAACAATATTGATTTCTTTTCTGTTCACAGGTAAATAAACAAACTTGGTAAATAGGCAGCACATGTCAGCATCTTTAAGATGCTCTGGACTCTAGTCCAGAGATGAAGAAAACTGCTGCAGAGATTAGTTAAGACTTGATAAGGAACAGGAAGAAAATATCCAAAAAAATAATTGCAATTGTCAAGTAACTAGTTTAAAATAAGCAAGACAGTTTTCTAAAAGCCAACAACATTTTCTCCTTTTTTTTCAAAATAAACTTTGCCTTGACCAATTGCCTTACTGTCAGCTACAGGCATTTCTTAATACTTACCTGGGAAAAGATTCTACAGTTTTAGTCAATAAGCTTTCTCCCTATAACTTTTTGATTGTATGTTTTACTTGGTACAGCTGCATTATTCCTTACACAAATCTCATTACAATAGGTGTCAGGCTACTGCTTAGCCATGCTCTCCACACACAGACTAACAAACTAGAGGAGTATAGGTACACGGACTTCACTTGTGTCCATTGAGTTCATACTGGTGTGTGCCAACTCCACCGTCACCTGTGAGGTGTTTTTTCAAAGCTCAGATTCCTCTACATGAATCACAAACAGAAGAGACGTAAGAAGANTGTGTGCCAACTCCACCGTCACCTCTGAGGTGTTTTCATGAGTAAGTAGGGATACATAGTTTGGAGCTGTAAAAATGGGCTGGTCTGTGCTTTGGAGTTTCCTTCCTGATCCATAGAATCATAGAATCATAGAACGGCATAGGTTGAAAAGGACCTTAAAGATCATCTAGTTTCAACCCCCCTGCTCTGGGCAGGGTTGCCAACTACTAGAGCAGGCTGCCCAGCGCCACATCCAGCCTGTTTTTTCAAAGCTCAGATTCCTCTACATGAATCACAAACAGAAGAGACGTAAGAAGAGCTTTAAACAAATTACCTTATTAGTTCCGTGCTTCCTCTTTCTAAGCATTCAAGTTATCTGCCCAAATGGCTGTTCACTGAGTCACATTCTGCCCTCACCATTGTGTTTATCAACAATTTAGGTTACAAGAGAAAATCCTTTGAGCATGACCTTGTCTCCTGAGGCCCTAATTCAGCAACACATTTAAGTATGCATCAGCGTGCAGCCCTGTTCCGTGAAATACCGTCAATTTCTTTGATAACTACCACACACCTAGTACAAGCAGTTTGCTGAAATGGGACCATAGTATCTTTTGTGTACAGGAGTAATATTTACAAGCCAAGTGAAAACAGAGCTATATAAAAGAATGTACTGTCATGAAAAATACAATTTGTTATTGTGGGAAAACACACAGTAAAGAAGCCACATATTTAGGAATGGCTGACTGTAATTAAGTCATTGATATATTATAGACTTGGAAGAGATGAATCAGAATTACTTTCAGTTGTTGTTAATAAGGTCATGGAAAACCAGAAGACTTCTATGAAAAGGCAAACACAAACATAACCTAATCTAGGTATTCCATAAGATTGATTACTTTCAGGAGTTTTGATTCAAATGACAAGAGAAAGAAGGATAAAGCAAAATCAGACAAGTTCATGAATTTCAGTTATATTTATCTATTTAAATTCATCTTGCAAGTATCCAAGAAAAATAGAATTCAAAGTATAATTATTCAGGTGATCACACAGGGAAGAAAAAAATCCCACACCCCTAAATATAGAATTTTCTTCATTTCTTGCCATCAGCCAGACTGAGGCACACAGGGGTGGCCCAGGCAAAAGACTGAAGTGCAGATCTCAGGTAAATAAAAATCTAAAATAAATAATAATAGTAAAAAAAATTACAAACCAATTCCTGGCAGACTAGAGTACCTAGAGAGACAACGATGAAGATGAGAGATTCAACACTTCTAGCACAGCAGAGTTCAGATTTCTGTTTCACAAGGACAATATTAAGATCAGTGTTCTATAATATCCTGACCAAGATTGATGATTATGTTCTAGTCCTGTTAACAAGAAGGATAATGCTGTCCGTGCATTTTTAATTTTAAATGCAATTTATTCTTTATATAGGTTTTAGTCCATATATAAGCAGTACATCATTAGACACTCAGGCTGTCTAATGATGGTAACTTTCTCATTGTGTGATATTTTTAAACAGAAGTAAATCTCTTGTAGCCTTCCAAGGATAATTTGTAAATTTTGGTATACAGTGAAAAAGCATACAAAGAAATTGTCATCTACTACTTCTTTCATAATAAATGCAATTATCTAAAACAAGAAATTAAGGACTGGAGTGAGCAGACACTTCTTGACTGTGTGTCTTTATTCGTAAACTGTAAAGACCAGTCCTCTGTCAAATCACATAACTTTTTTTTTTTTTTTTTTATCAAGCATCTGTCAGTTGGTAAAAAGTTTCCTCAGAAAATGTGTATTGATGGCACAGCATCAGCTTCAGAAGATGAATAAGGGCAGAGTGAAACCATAAGAACCTGCACAGTGGGGTAACTTTAGTCCTTTCTGACAAAACACCCTTTATGCAGGCTCTACCTTACAGATTAGGATAAACAAAGCAAAGCTCAGTGACACAGTGGAGAAAAATTGAACAGAAGTTCTTAGTACAATACAGTGACAAGTATAATTAATAGTACTGTGTTACGTGTGAAAGAAGGAGAAAGAACTAGGATTAGAAGGATGAGTACAAGAATGCACAATACAATCCTGGTGTCCTTGCTTTTTTTTTTTTTTTTGTATATGACATTATGGAAACTTTCTCACTGTTCAAATTGAAAAAAAAAAATCAAAACAACAACAAAAAATAAAACTTAAACAGCTACCAGCACATTTGTGCAAGTGGAACTGACCTTGGTTTGAAGTACAAAGTAGGTCTATATCACTTTTCTGGCCTTGCTTTCTAGGATCAAAAAGGATCCTGAAAGCTGAAGAAGATTATAAGAGAGCTACAAAGGCAATATCTACAATCATGGTTAATCTGGGACAACAGTACTGGCTCATTATATCAAAATAGTTCTTGCCGATGTCACTACCTCTATGATACATAACATTCCTGCATTTTACTTAGGACTAAATTTAAGAAGATTGAATATCCAAATATGCATGTGTTTTGAAGCTGTCTGAGGAGAAGTTTGAACCTGATGTCCCCAGAATGAGCTAGAGAATATTTCACATGCAACTGGAGCAGACCTCCAACATTAATTTCTCCATAAGTTATCTGGTTTACACACACCACCACCATTCTGTGAAACTGTGTAGCAGGTGGGGCCTATCAGGGGGCTGTCTTCAAAATGGTGTATTACTCTATACCAATCTAACCTACACAGCCAGAATGTTTCAAGGACTGAGCAATTTGCCTTATGCTGATATTTAAAGATGTCCACTTAATTTCTCAAAATGAAGACTGAAAGAAGGCTGAACACAGTGTGAAAGTGATATTTTCCTCTTCCTGAAGCTAAGTCCTGAAGCTAAATATCCTTGAATCTATAAGAAAAAAAGGCTTGATTAAAGCCAGAAATCCTTAGTTTAATCATGAAGCATTCAAATTTAAAATTAAATGTAATTAATCTTTTCTAATATTTTCACTGTTGAAACAAACAAATTGATCCCTTGGGATTTAATTCATGTATCACTAGCCATCTGATACTGATCACATAAGGGTAGTCCAGAAAAAGTTTGCACATGACTTGAAGTATTCTGCACCTTTTGTATTTGACTGCAGCTCTGAGTGGAGTTCCCTTTGGTCACTAGAGGTAGACAATATGAGTTTATATAATATCTTTAGATCCAAATTAAATGTCTTCCAGAGGGTGTTCTTCTGAAAGTCTTGTTTTATTGCGCCCTCTAGATTCCTAATTTCTTGAAGTAGCCTGTGACAGTCAGGAGGTCGGACTAGAAGATCTTGACTTCTCTCAGGCTCTATGAATAGACAGAAGCCATGACATTGGCTCTATTTACAAGTGGCCCACATGAAAGACTGTGCATGTGATTGCAGGGACAGAGAAAGAAGGAAGACTAACAGAATTTTTCTGCAAGAAGGGAGAATGTGGACCTATGACTCCTGCTGATCTAGACAAAAGGATCAGCATAATTAGCTGCTCTTATGTTAGCAGCACCTAAATCCCCTGAGAGTCTTACCCTGTTCCTACATTTTATTTGCTTTAGTTCAAAGATGAGTTAAATATGCTTCAAAACCACCTCTGATCCCAATGAAAGATTTAATTACTGAAAAGTTTTTATTTGTTATTTTTCTTATATTTTTAATAATAATAATAATAATAATAAAGAACAGTTTCAGGCAAAGTTGAAGCTTTCAGAGTAACTCACGTATCTTTAATGCAGGGTGTAACAAGGCCTTCAGTACCAACTCTCCAAGTACACTCCCTGCTGTGGCATTCTCACTGCCTCAAAATAACTCAGTGTGCAGTGCAGAGATACTAGTCTTTAATTAGAGACCAGAACAGTTTCAACATATGGGTCCAGATTCTATTCAAAGCAACTGTACTACAAGGGCACAATCTACCTTTTGTTGAGTTCAGCAGAAACATAACCTCCTGCCTTCAGTCTGGATATAATACATCCCTCCCTGGAACCAGTGTAAGTCACAATGGGGTGAATAATCAAGACTTTGGACTATTAGCTAAAGTAGCTGTTTATTGAAGTTTGTGAAAAACCTTCCCTTCACCCCTTAATAACCAGACTGCCAAAGTCTGGAACCAGGCCCAGTGGTTCCCATTCTGTTCCTACAGGGTATTCTGAACAACAGTGTGGGCAGTTAAAAAAAAAAAAAAAAATCTGAAACGATACTGAGGTTTTTGTGTGTGTGCAATCACTATAAATAAAGTTCATTTACAATTAAAAAAAAAAAAAAAGAAAAGAATCTGCATAACATTAGAACTAAGTGGTATGATGTGAGCTTACAATACTGTAGGACTTTGGCTGTACCAAGACTGAGGGTGGATTTGCTGAGAAAAGAGTCCTCTCTCTGGTGGAGGAGGCATCCAAGGTCCAGGTAACAGGTTTGGACATGTAGCTCCCCCGTTCTTCCTATCATCCCTAGCTCTTCTCCCCATCTTCCCATTCAAAGTTAAAGGCTTTAAGGCAATGAAAACTAAATTGCCTTTGTTTTGGTTTTCTCTCAGAAAGCCAAGCTACAGGGCAGTTGTTTTATTTTGGGTCTGGCAGTCCCATCAGTTGCCCTTGGCCAGGGCACAATGAGCAGCCCCACAGTCTGATATGCTGGAAGGTCTGGAGGGCCAGTGCCACACAGTGACCGTCTGTTCAACAGTTATAGTTCAGGCAACTGGAAATGTAGCACATGCTAGGGTTTTATTTGAAAAAGAAGTTGCTGGTAAAGTCACTAAAACAGGCTTTGTGTGTTTGTTTTCAATTTGACAGGTAAAGGTAAAGCAGCTTAAGGCTTTGAAAATTCCTGACAGTCTTCATAGGGCAACTGTGAAGACATTAAAAGACCCTTTAAATGGGGATGATAGCAGTAAATGAAGCTCTTTCTTTGCTAGCACTGGCTGTTTTAAGACAGCTGTCTGGAAAAAGAGCTGGTTCCCTGAGAACGATAAGTATTCATTCAGATTAACAAGGTATTTTAGGGTGAAATAAAGTGCGGTGAAGTTTGAATGAGGAGAAAAAGCTTTTCTCCTGAGCGACAAATGCAGCATCCAAACCTATCAGGAATGCTACAACTCATGGTTAATATATTTCACACAGAAAAGGATTTGATAGGTTACTTCATTATTCATATTTCTACTAACAAATACTGGCTTTGCCTTCCAGACATCCTACCAAAATTTGGTAAGCTATATACAGCCACAGTGTATGATCTGTTTCATGAAAAACCTTCTTAAACAGACTGGTGTGTATAGCAGAAGGTTTTCATGATGAAATGCAGCCTTCACAAACTGACCTAAATGCAGTCTAGCCTTTGGATATTCAAAACATGTCCCTTTAATCTCTTTTCTTTTCCTTTTTTTTTTTTTTTTCCTATAGCTGCTGTCATCCTTGAAGATACCTTTTAGAGAATGTTTTCCTTAAAAAAAGAAAAAGAAAAAAGAAGACTCCAGAACAACCATCTACACTGCAGAAATTCAATTCTACCTGGATAAAATTTATCTATGTGACAAATGAGTCTATGACGCTCATTGTGCTTTCACAAGACAAAATCCTTCACCTGGGGAGGAGAAAAGAGCCTTTCCCAATGCTGAAAAGCTAAGATTAGAAAACACCTACTACATGAGAGAATAAACTGAGAAGAGCAGCCTACAGTAAAAGCAAGCAAAAACACAAACTGTAATAGCAACTTTGCAAGAGGAATTTTGTTAATATCTTAAGAGATAACTTCAACATCAGCTTGAAATGATTCACTGTATATGGTTTCCATATGTTCTTTGTCAACCCACATCAGATTCTTTGTAAAAGCTGGTGTTTATCAAAGCCTGGTTAAAAAAAAAAAATCTATACCTTTTTTTTTTTTTTATGATAAGAGCTTTCATGCAATTAAAAAAAGCCCATCCTTCTGAAAAGCCTTGTAAGGTAAAAAAGGCAGAAGATTTTCCTTGATGGTGATGATCACCCAGTGTGATACCACTCAAAGTATCTGAAATGAAAGCCTGCATTTTTCAGCTGTGTTTGTATCTCTTCCGATACTCATCTGTTCCCTTGTGGTGCAAACACAAAATGTACAGCAATATGTAATGTCATCCTTTAGCCACAACAGCCATGGTTCATGCTCAAGTAAAGCATTTTCTTTTGTAAAAGAGATGGCATACATTTTCTATACCCAGATTTGCTATTGCAATTGAATAGTCAACAGGTTTAAGTATCAATTTATCAACCTTTCTTATCCTGAATGCACCGCAGGCAATGCTGTGCAGCCATCTGCACTGTGATTCTTCAGTGCTGCATCACTTTGCACAGGATGCTTACATCATTTCTGTGTTTGGGGTGCCTAGCCTCCATTTGCCACCTGGAGCACATTTGACTACGCAGTAGTTTGACGAGGTGAAGAAAAGATCAGATGGAGACTTAGACTGAAAAATTCATCCTTGTACTGAAAGATGACTTCCCATGGGTTATCCTGAAGGGAGTTTCTGCTTAATTTTTAAAAATATCCAATCCTTACCCCTGAATGACCTCAGTTTGGCTCACTTTGGCTAAAAGCAAATCTGACATTATTTGCTCAGAAATGGCAAACTCCTACTAGCTCACTATAGAGCTCATGGAAACATTAAACACCACTCAGAGGGTGATATGGACAGCAAAGTGCAGAAGATACCAGGACAGCCACCACAGCAGATGCCTTTATTAGTCAAGGCATCAATGGACAAGAAGCTGTCCTAAAATGATCACTTTAAATGTCAGGGGTAACTTTTGGGGTACCATGTGGCCAACACCACTTTACCCATTTTGTTTGATGAGTGCTTTTCAGTGAGATGCCTTGTGCCACTATTAGTTGTTAGTCCGTCTGACAATTAGACCAGGAGGGCATGTGGCAAGAAGGGAACAAAATCTAGCACAGGCTAGTATTTCCCAGGTTTTTGCTGTTAACATGTTAAGGAATTTGCACTTGAAGCTCATATGTTTCCTGTTGTTGGAAGTTTTCTGTATTAGAGTTCAAAATTTAATGAACATAAACAATGAAGCAATTTAACTGGAACAGGATGTATTTGGTTTGATAATGTGAGATATTCTCTACACATTGCAGAATGCTACTAGATCTTTAACCTAATGGCAGACTTTTTTGCCATTATAGTGAAATAATGGAAATCTTAGGAGTATTTCATTTGCTTTCAAAGCACCTTTCAAGTCTTTATAAGTTTCTCTCAGCTGAAGCTTTTATGGTTCACTCATCATTGGTTTGTTCCTGCTGTGTTTACCATTCCTATAACTGAACTGCCATGCATGCCTGCATACATCTGTATATATATGCGCATACACACACCTGCCTCCCCTCGGATTTTATTAATGCAGCTGTGTGCGAGTGCATAAAAAGGGATGTCATGCACAGTGTTTAGGCGCACCGCAACTGTACTGGCTAATGAAGAGAGCAACATATGGTGTGTTAATTGTCTCATATTGGAGCAGAGATGAGGAAGCAATGGGGAAACAGATTCAAGTTGACAGTACTGCATCAGTTCTGGTATCCCAAAGTACTCAGCTTCTTAGCTGGCAATCATGGATAACCTGGGAATGGAAAGCATGCTGCAGCAGTCCTTATCTGCAGGCAGCACAGGCGTGCAACACTTCAGTGTAATCGCACATGGATCTTATCTCTTATTTTATTTTTAATCGACAAAGACATTTCTGGTCATTTCCTCGAGGTGCAAAAGCAGATGTGCATAGATTAAAAATACCATTAAAGCTTAACAAAATAGCAGGGAGATGTGGTGTATCTTCTCTCAGTACCTAAGAGCTTAGTCCACGTTCTTCTTCAAACTGTTTTCCTCTTCACCTTCACTACTAATCTTCTCATCAAGCCCAGAGAGGAGCAGATCAGTACTAATGACACTATAACCTTTACAATCTCCCCAATTATCTTTCAGTTCTTATTGGATTCACATATAGGGAATAGTGCTATATAACTAAATCCCCCGTGACAGCCTCAGAGAGGCTCTTCAGCATCCAAAGGAAAAGGTAAATCTAACAGCATCCAATTCAAAAGCTTTCTACTTCTAATTCAGACATACTGAGAGTGGGGGTGAATCAACAGTGAAAACAATTTGTTCAGCATGTTGGGACGCTGCCTGTGTATGCCACTTGCTGTAACTAAAGAGTGTAACAGCTCTCACTACCAGGACTAAAACCCTATGACCAATTATTGAAACAAGTGTTCTGCGTTGGCATTTCAAATAGCGGATGTGCTTTTTGTAATTGCTTTGCCTATTCAGAGGAATGCTGTCATCACTTATGCCCACTGGTGCATAAATTTACAAACATCATGCAAATGCACTATTTGTAATAAAACTGACTAATGAACTTTAAAGGCCAATTATTTGTACATGTCTACTGGCTCCGAGTAATCATGCATCATTCAGATTTACACTTACATGCCTGCTGTAGTGCAATTTTAATCACTTGTTAATCTATGGTTCATGATAAGTATCATGAGTAAAGCTAGATGGAAAATGGGTTTCTCAGACTGTTAAGGTCTGATACTCTGAAGATTATACAGTTAGGGTAGAAAGCAAAATAGATCTTGGAAGCTCTTTCAAAAAATATATCAAATGACAGGCAGCCCCCAAAATCTGAGTGCCAAGGGGTAATCATGATACCGGCCCCTGCAGGACTGCACACTTGTGTCTGCAGGGAGGGCCTGTGCCCAGCCCCCTGGGCAAGCTGGGACACAACGTGAGAAGTTCCTCCTTTGGTGGACCCACATCTGATCTATGGAAGGATGCAAACAGTAGACTGATCAGAGGATTTCTGACAAACTTACTGTGTGCTTGGTTTCTATAAACAGTTTTTCCAAGTTTCTTAATCTGGTATGTTTTTATTTAGCCATTTGTTTTCCTGATGCGGTTCCTAGAAAAGAACATGCAGACAGGTAGATTGACACCCTGTTGGCCCACTTACAGATTTGGGTATTCTTTTTCTGCATTAGTTTTTCCAACTTGACTTTATTTTTTCTCAGCAAAACTGGGGCTATCATACTTGTGATAACAAAGGGCTATAAGACAATTAAATACATAAAACAATTACCATCAGGAGCTAAAGGCTGTCTGCTGGCCAGACAAAGATGGTTCAGATTCAGAGCCAGTTCCCTGCTCTCACCGGTCTTAGACTGGGGGAAATCTGCTGGACAGACTGGAATTACTGTCAATGATTTACGCCAACAGAGGAACAGAGTGAAACCCCCAGAGGCTACTCGTGACTCTGTCACTGACCTTGGATTAGTCCCTTGACTTCTCCACGCTTCATCTTACCTATTGCAATGCTCAGCTGTCTAGTGTAAAGATTTAGAAGTTTAATTAAGCTTTGCAAATACATAAGTCCCTAAATATGAGTCTCTTCTCTTTTTTCTTTCTTTTTTTTTTTTTTTGCAGGGGAGGGGAGATGTTTTCTGATATCCCCTGCACCAAAAATAACAATTACAAGATATAAACTATTAGAAACAAGCACCTAGAAGAAAGCTGCCATGCTACTCCCCTCACTCAGCGTTCAGCATCCGTCTGCCAAGGACCAGAGTGCAAACCCACTCCTGGTGAGGATGCCATTCCTGCAGTGACTGAGGTGACAGTGAGAGCTTGTCACCCAGCTGATGTTATGTGTAGTGACATCGAAGCCCCCAGGAAATTCTACAAGAGAACAGTTTGTTAATGTCACCCCTAAAAACTCTCATTAGAAAAATCATTGCTAGGAGTAAATGCCTTTCATCTTTATACCCCTCTTTCTGTCTCCTTGGAGCCTAGTATTTCCACTGGGAGCCAGGAAAGTACAAGAATCTGACATATTGTCATAATAAAAAGAATTAAAGAACCTGCAGTTGCTAGCTCTGGGAAGCGTTAAGTCTTTCTGTATTTTTTTCTCTTTTACCTAGTAAAGAAAATGTTAAAATTTCACCTCAGGAAAGAGAGGAAGTTAGAGAAGGGCAGGTGGAAAGATATGGGAATAAATGTTGCAGGTTCATTTGGAAGCAATACTAAGAGAATAAGGAAGAAAAGAATTCAGGTGAAAAAGCATTTGAGCCTTTTCAGAAAGCCCCAGGCAAGTGGAAAAAAACCTGCCTCAGTAATACACATAAGATCAAGGGACAATTCATTAAATCAGTTTTTATGTGATTCAGTGTGAATCAAACTGTGCCAGTCCTTGCACAGACAACTGCTTGGTGCAACAATAACAGTTTCAGGGAGGAGAGGGTGAAGGGACATCACATGGACATTATTGCTCTGGATAGCGAGACCAGACTGGGTCTCCTAAATTCGGTGCCTTTTTCCAAGCTGATGTCCCCTCTCCCAACACACTGGTCAATGCCCCTCTTTGCTCAAAACTCTTTCATCTCCTTTTTTATTCAATATCAACACGAAGCAACCCAAGAAGACTGAGTGACACTTCAAATTAAAATACCAGCAATGCCCTGACAGCCAACAGCCCTTATTTCCTTATGTCTAATCACAGCAGAACTGTCTTATGGTGTGCTGCTTATAGCTTCACCATCCTGAGAAAATGCTGATAGAGTTGGCCTCAGGCAAGAGAGGGGTTTGAGCAAGTAAGAATTGAAACTGTTGAGAACTTTATTCAGCTGTGACCTGATTTTCTATTGATCCCACCACGTCACAGTTTTCATGTCTTTCTGGGCATAAATTTGATTTTGAAATGGTAACACAGTTCCAGCTACTGAAGGAGTGGTCTCTGAAGATTGCTGACATCTCTAAATCCCCCTGGAAAGGTTAAACATCACTGCTCGAATGCCATCAAGATCTTTCATCCAAACACTGCATAGCAGCTGTATCAACAAAGTCCAAAATAAAACACAATCTATAAACCAACTGCTTTCTCTCCCAAAGGCCAGGTGACTTCCTTCCCCACCAGGTCTTCCTCTTTCTAGTAGTTCCTTCCCACTTTTTCTAGGCACAGTTTTATTAAGTAAGAGAAATATCAGCTCACATCTAACAGCTCCCTTTCCTCAGATCGTATCCCCACGATCTTTCAGCTTTTGCCAGATGAACAGCAGATTCTTACAATCATCTGACATCCCTGTGGTTGTGTGTTAATCTGCTCAGACTTGCTCTACACCTACATTTAAAGGGACTTCAGAGGAGGCTTGTTGATGCTAAAAACCAAGCATACTCTTCCATTATGGGTCCTACATGTGGTTAACAGATGATGCCTTGCTCTAGCAAGCTGACCTGCTGGAAGTGGTCCCTATGTTTGTGATTCTGTGGAGGTAGCTCTGGCCTGACATGCCAGAAAGTTTGTCTTCCAGAAAGCACCAAAAAGGACATCTAGTCACTACTGATATGTTTTATGAGACCACAAACAACCTTTTAAATATGGGAAATGCATCTGCCCAAGGCAAAAGAAATTACTGAAAAAGAAGTGACCTCTCTCCCTACACTGGGGGTAGGGAGACTCCTCTCCAGCCTTTACTCCATCCAACAATTTCCAGTAGTTTACAAAGCTGCAATAAACTACCTCATCCTTTCTTGGTCCATGGGAAAGAGATGTCTCTGTCACCTCTGCAGTGCAGACATTGCTTCCCTGCACTTCTCAGGAATCTCCTCTTGCGCTGCAGGCAAGTACAAGGACAGGCACATTCCCGGTGAGTACAGGTTTCTCCCTGCTCAGTGTATTCAGGTGCATTTGGTTACCCAGTCCTTCTTGTAGAGGTCTCACCAGGTCCAGAATAAACATCCAGGTCACAGCAAGAAGGTAGCTTTCCTGCCTGCTGCCCAGCTGACAGATAGGAATGAATGTAAGCAGGCAGATAAACATGATGCCATCCATCTGTGTATTGCATAGAACCTAATTTACTAAGGAAATAAGCTGAGGAAAAAAGCAAATCCTAATGGCTCAGAACTGAGTATCCCTTGCACAGCAGCTCTGTTCCATGGTCACTCTGCCAGGACCGCAGTGGCACTGCGACGGACCCAGCTCCAAAACTTGCTTGCAGAACAGCACTTTTATTTCTCACTCTATTTTTGGTGCCTCGTCCAAAGGCATGAATTAGAGAAGCAGCCTCCACTTTGAAGGCAGAAGCTGTTTCAACAGGAAGTAAACAATATCAACAGACCTTTCATCTGTTAAGGTGAAGTTGTAGTGTGCCCTGTCCTTCAGCTTCAGGGAATCTCCATTCTGGAGCAATAAACCCTATAATCCCTGTCCTAAAGAGTTAACACAAGCAAAACAAGCCTCCAGAGGAAAGGACTAGAAAATGGCCAAGTAAATCATTTGTATAACCAGCATATATGCTCTGATAAAGAACACCATTTCATTACTCTTATTATTGGGCTCATCTCTACATAAACTGAATCATCACTTATTTTTTTATTCCGATTCTCACACTTCTGATGTTTGCAGCAGCTACACACTGTTTATGATCTAAGCTCTCTTTGTTATATCTTTGGAGTCAGATTCTCATCCCTTACACAATGTCCGATTTACCACCAGGGATCCATTATGGTTTGGGATAATTCTTCTCCCAACATACAACTATACCACAGCCTCCCAGTGGCAATAACAAGCCACGACAGCACGCACATTACTTCCCCTAACCACTGTCTGTGTGACTCATAAACAACAGTAGCAGTAGCATTTCCTCCCTCACTGTTTGAAAATACATCCTTTTCCTCAGTACTATCAACAGAACTGAACATAAATTTAAGTGTCAATAGCATGCCAGAAACAGCTACATTTCGCAGAAATGAGAATGATGCTTTTGATGCTGTTTTTTTTTTTTTTTTTTTTACTTCAGGAAAGAGTTTTTAAGTAATTTTTGGCATTCAGAAACAATATACAGACATGAATGAGCACAAGTGATTTATGTTTTTTTATGTTTTCATGCACTGGAACAGGTCGCCCAGAGAAGTTGTGGATGCCCCATCCCTGGAGGTGTTCAAGACCAGGTTGGATGAGGCCCTGGGCAACCTGATCTAGTGGTGGCATCCCTGTCCATGGCAGGGGGATTGGAACTAGATGATCTTTAAGGTCCCCTTCAACCCAAGGTGTTCTATGATTCCATGTTTGCTTCTTATTAACATAGCCATTTTCTGTTGCCCTGGGAGGAAAGTTAGTTTGCTTAGTGGTTTTCTTTTAAAAAAAGAAAACTTAATTTTTTGAATGAAAGCATAAAAAAAAAAAAAAACAATTCTTTGGTATTGCTCTTGTGAAAGTTCTATAATGCACATCAGTTTCCCAAAGGTGTGAACATCTCGTCCCTTTTGTGGCTGTTAACACCTTGGTCCTACACTTGGATAAGGGGGTCACCAAAAATATGTGTAAAATTTTATTTTACCTTTCCCTTTAAAAAAGTAACACAGAGAACAACAGTAACATACATTCCAGTAGAAACATTTATAAGACAGTCATTTTCCTCTTAAATAGCAGCTTCCCAGTTTCTTTCTTGCACAAGTGTTTATGTGATCAAAAGAGTTTATATCAGCCTTTCAGTGAAAAGCAAGGCATTTGGGTGCCATACAAGCTACAGAGTGATTCAAGAAGTACTTCTGCCAGCCTTGCACAGACGTCAGAGCATATCAAGAAGGTACTTGCTGGAGTGAGCCCTGGTGCTTTCCCAAATTTACTGCTTTAGACTTTAACGGCTTCTCGGTGGAAGAGCAGAATAAGGAAAGAGCCCTTATGATTTTTCTAAAACATAAGGTCTCAAAAATTGCTTCAGTTCATTTAGTAAGACTGGTAGAAGGATGCTTCTCATCTGCAACCTCTATAGGATACACTGGGAGTGTATCAGTGATACCTACATGCAGCAGAACTGAGTAGAAAAACAACTCCCTACCCTTCCCAAACTTTTAAAGAATTTTTTTTAAGTCCCATTTTACACTGAACCAAAACCAGGTCTGAACAATTTTTCCACAAAGGAAGAGTTCCCAGGCTGACAAATATTCCAATGAGTAAAGTATTTGCCGGGACACAGGAACCCAACTTCAGATTTCCTTTGGATTCAGAAATCTTGTTCTTACTTATCTCAGGAAATGTTCCATACACTAGTCAATCATATTCAGGAGTATCACTTCCTAAAATTTCTTCCAGAAACTCTATCCCAAAACTGGCACACACCTCCTGATGACTCACATCACCCTTGCTACATTCCTGAGAAGAACTTCAATGTCAGTGAATGATTTATTAAGAAAATCGGTTTAAAAAAGTTGCTGGCAAATTTGCTGGTCCCATCATACACACTCAGCCATGAATGAATAACGCTGTTCAAGATTATCCAAGTTCAGGAAAACCTCTTTTTCCACCCAGGGACATGCCCGTGCAGTACAGTCCCTCTCCCAGCTCGCAGGCTGATTCTAGGCCTTCTCAGCCAGCCAGGCTGCTTCTGGCCTCTGCAGTTTCCCACCCAAACCCCGAACCTCTGCTTTTTCCCCCTGTTTCAACGTCTCTTGTCAGAAGAGTACATTTCTTTTACCTTTGTAGCTGGGCCAGTTGTGATCTGTTCTTTG
Organism: Anseranas semipalmata; assembly: GCA_013399115.1. NCBI lineage: Eukaryota > Metazoa > Chordata > Aves > Anseriformes > Anseranatidae > Anseranas > Anseranas semipalmata. The sequence continues at coordinate 212,100 of VXAA01005678.1, read as the reverse complement.
ATGGTTTCAAAGGACAAGTCCTCTGGAATTCATGAGGCCTGCAGCTCCACATCGTGGGTTTTGGATAGACTACTGCTACTTATTGTAATACAGAGCAGCTCCAAAACTTGGAGCTGGACTTGTTGGATATAATGGATTTCTTATTAAAAGAAGAGTAAAGCTGTGCAGCAGTCAGGAACGTCGACCTGGCTGATCACATTTCCTTGGTCAGAGCTGCTCCATGCAGCCAGCCAGGGAGCTCCCAGTATATCTGCCCATGCTTCAGGTAGGCAAGGAGCATGAAGACAAACACGCAGGCTGAGGGAGCAGGACAGAGCTCATGACCTCAGCCATTCTGTACTGACCACAGCCATGCAAGTCGGAGCTGCTCCGCATCTGCTGTGCTCACAGGGCAGGCAGCAGCTCCTTTCCACCTGGGGTGGGCTGCGGCCAAGACCCCATCTCACCTCCCCTCCATGCACACTCTCCCTGCAGCAGTTTCTGGTTAAAAGCAGTTGCACAACATTACAGCTGGAGTATTTACAGTGTTAGGGGAAAAAAAAAAAAAAAAAAAAAGGCAAGAAAGAGGTCAGCATATTGATTTTCACATGATCCTGACCATTTAGGAGAAGGAGTGGTAGGAGGTTTATTTCTCTCCTTCCTTTTAAAGTTCAGTCTTTAAATTACTGTTCTAGTGAGTTTGTTTTGGTTTGCTCCTCAAGGTGAGACACCACAGTAAATTTCCAGTTTAAAAGGTTTATAGTACATGAAGTTCAGTAGTGTACTGTACAGACCTTTGCTGAGCATAGCCAACTCACAGCAATAAACTCCTTGGCTTTGGCAAATTCTGCATCTTTGTAGGAGAAATATTATCAGGGCCTAGTAAAGAGTCACTGGATAAAGAAAAAAAAAAAAAACACGACTGAGAGTGTTGAATGCTAGCAAAAAAACATGTAACCTGAACTGTTAAAAAGGCAAATAATTTAAATACTCATTTTCTGTATGGAGACAATTGTGTAGAAGCAGATATTGCAGTCAACATCGAGTGAGATGAGACACTACTCACAGTGCTCATTCACGGCAATTTTCCAGTGTCCCCACTCCAGTCTCAATGCTATCTGGTGATATCAGAGATGGCTTGGTCCTGGCTTTTGTGTTTAGTTATGATGTAGCTGGAGCAGCATTGGCCTCTATTAACTGAAGTTGCCTCCTTCTCTGGCAGGCTTTGCAGTAGTGACTGTGCCTGGTAGGAAAGCCCTATAGGCTGCACAGCTAGCCTCACATCCTTGGTATATCCCATGTAATCTTGTAAAATGGTTAACTAGCAAGCATAGGCATACCAGCAGCAGATGATGATTCCTCCTGGCATAGTATCATCTCAGAGCCATGAGGGATAAAAGGCTAAATGAGAAGTAGAAGCCCAGGGAGAAAATCAGCAGGCTTAAATAGATTCAGTAGAAAGATGCAAGCAGTTTTTCAAGTTGTACAGCTCCCATAGGGCAAAGGAAGTTGCATGGTACAAGCCTATGGTTCCACCCAGCTGCAGCTGATTTCTTAGTTTCAGAGCAAGGAAAATGAGAAATAGGGCCATCACCCCCTCCAGTACACCCTCCCCTCCCTGCCTCCCCCCTCTCAAAAAAAGAAAGAAAGAAAGAAAAGAGATCAAACACACCTTTGAAATGGTCAGATATCTGGTAGGTATACAGAGGAAAAAGCATTTCTGAGACTGACTGTTTTAATGTGTTCCTATTATTTTTTATTTTCCAAAGTTCATTTTTAGCCTTCCGTTCTTATTCAAGTTCGGATGCTGCACAAACAATGAAATCTTAGGCAGCCACTCAAAAGTCTAACAAAAATATAATAACAACCCAAACAAACAATGGCTAATAAAAATGAAGTCAGATTCAACTGGCCAAATTCAGTTTGCTTACAAGAGTCTAATTTTTTGGATTTAAACTAACATAACTAAATAATAATTGGCTTAGCACTTTTGAAAGTCCTTTGGGATACACTCTTAAAATGAAAAATTAACTTGTATGTGTGGTATCAGGTGTGGGTTTAGTTTATTAGAAAAGAAAAGCACAAAGGCCCTGGACCTGCTGTCCTGTAGGCCAGGACATCTACCTGCACAAAGAGCAATTAAAGGTATAGCATCAACATGCAAATAAAGGAATCAGCTTGGGCAGGTCACATACTGAGACGGGGGGACAAAACCCATATGCATTGCCTATAGGTTATTACCATTTGTTATCCGAAAACTGAGTGACACACTTATTTTCTTAAAACAAAACAAAAAAAAAACAGTAAAACAAACAGATAGACCTGTTTCCAGAAAACTAGAACCTCTCTGTGGACTAGCTCCTTCTACCAACCATGTCTCCTAGGAGAAAGAGAGATCTCATACACAATGCACAGATGAGATTGTGTTTCATCGTCTCTGTAGCACTTGTAATCAAGCTTCCAGTCCTTCCTGTTTTGAAGAGAGTAATTTGATGCAGCTGTGCTGTTGGCGCAACATAGTGATGTAAATCTGAGCTTGCCTGGTTACTTTGGCCCTTAGCTATAACTGAACTGCACTTTGCATTTCCAGCCCAATGCTGGCTTTTATGTAAGCACTTCTGATGAAGGCTCAATTACTAGGCTTTCCAGAGGAAAAAAAATCCCAAAATTTCCTGTTGCTGTCCCCAATTCCTGACCCAACAGGAGCCTGCTCCTCTCAAATCAAGATTAATATGGAAAGTTTGGTGTGGATGCCAAAACCAAAATATTATTGTCAAATATTTACTGTGTGAAAGGTATGTAACAGACTACATCTGACATATAACATTAGCTTAGATTCTTGTTACTAGAAATTCGTGGAAGGAAACAAAACATATTATAGGTGTGTGTGATCACTGAATTGTATATGCATTTTAGTTTGGACCAGTTATGGACCCACTGATACATCAGTAGCAATAGCCAGAGCTGCCAAGACGTTAGGGAACTAACACACTCCTTTAAGGCCAGCATTCAGAGCATGTCCAGACAACCCCTTCAGTTCTCCTCCCCAACACCAATACCTCCTAAGTGTAAGGAACTGAAGAAGGCAATGGTTAAGTGACAGAGAGAAGATGTAATATTAAACGGGACTGCTCGGAGAGGCCCAAAAGCTGTGTTTTCTGGGTCCTCAAACTCAACTCTCCTGACTCCAGCACAGCTTCTGACCTGATTTGTCATCCAGAGGAAAATCCCTCTCTGAAGGTGGGCTATAGCTATACTCAGATTTATTCAGATTTATAATGTAAGAACACAGCTAAACCTGTTTTTGTTTGTTTGTTTGTTTGTTTTTTAATATCTCTACTTAGTACACAGGGCTAAAGCCTAAACTTCACAAAAAGGCTGGGGTCAGCAATTAAATAAGCCTCATAAAAAATAAATTAAAATAAAGAAATTCAGCAATGAAATATTTCTCTATTCCCAATGTTGGAATCCCTCACTTCCTCCAGTTTTGAGCCTGGCATTCACTGCTGTCATTACAGGATAAGTTCTCTGGGAATTTGCAGAGCTCTGGCACAAGGAGAACCCACTGCACTGCACCATGGTCTTCCTTTTGCATTTCAGCCCTTGAGGTTCTACATGCTTGAGTCTCAGAAGCTGTGAAAGCCATTCCTCGCTCAGTTTTCCGAGAGACAAGCTCCACTCAGAGACCACGCCTAAGCAGTTTAGGAAGAAAGTTCTCTGCTAGTGCCTTGTGAACTCATTCCAGACTGACCATGACATGGGCTATGGTCGCTTTTCTTGTAAATGATGGGTACCTCCAACTTTTGAATGGTTGCATGCCCTTTTGCCTGGAGTAGAAGTGGAAATTCACCTTCCTTTTACTTGCTTTAATTTTCTGTGGTTTCTATTTATTTATTCTTATGTGAGAGATATTGTGCAATATTGGGCAATACCTTCCTAGCTATGTCACCATTCTGGCCAGTTAACATTATTAAGGTTGCTGTTAATTTCTTCCTTCTGCTACGCATTCCTGCCACTTTCGGAGGTGAGGTGGGAGTGGAGGCTTTCTCCAAGAAGCAGGGGTTGGTGCTGTGCAGAGCCGCATGAACCACGTTAGTATTTCAGGGGACTACTCACATCAAGTAGCTGTTCCATCAGCCAGCAACACGCTTCTCAAACATCTCTAACAGAGCCAAAAATATACTTGTGGATCAATTCAGCTCCCACTGAGTTTGATGGAATGTTTTCCATTGATTTCTAATGAGATGTGAATGACAAACATTTCTGTGCAGAAGGCTTTTCACTAGGCTATAGGGAGGAGAAACTATCATGCAGTTTTTCCTTTTCACATAGTGCTATTCCTCCAGATCTGGCAAATATGTGAGAATGTGGCTTGCGTAGCAAAGGGGACCCTCTGGGCCATAGACTTCAACACTGGAAGTGTCGGCTCCCCAGCCCCATGAGTGTAGCTATTCAGTATTATAACATTCAAAATAATTATACCTTTGAAATACTTCATTTGAAGTGCAATGACTTTCTTTCATGAACTGTTTCTAATTATTGTACTTCAAGTGACAAATTAAATGTCATTTGAAGCAATTATACCAAATACTCAAAAAAATTATACATAGGTATGTCAATTAATATAATCAAGTCAAAAGTTACATTTCACAGCTGATTCAGCTTTTCCATTACAGCCTTGAAATTGCTCATGAGTTGAAAGCCACATTTGAACAAATCTGTAGCAAACCTGAACACTAAAAGACTTATTTTTATGCATTTATTAGACAAGTTTGGAAAAACGTGAGTGATCCTACATGAATAAGAAGGAATAATATAGCATTCTTTTTCAGATACTGTATTTTTCCCGTTTAACTTCAATAATTTTGTTTGTCAAAGCCCTATAAAGGAACTCGTTGTTCCTGAGCCTCCACTCTTGCTTCGTGGAAAAAGCAAACAAATGTATTCTAAAGGGATTTATATGTTAGTTTTTGTTTCACAATAGATATAATACAGAGCTTCAAAAGAGGCAGCAGCATGCTAACTTGCTGTTGTCTAAAGAGCCCCTAAAACACTGCTACCCTTTCTTGATCCACTTGGTTAACCAGAATCTGGGGGCAGTAGACTTTTCTTCCTTAGAAAGAGAAACACGTGATGAAGCCTTATATCTCTGATGTGCCCTGGTCTCAGAGAAAAGGCAAAGATCTCTAGCTCTGAGCCAGGCAGACTAGGGGAGTACAGTTTCTTTGCTCATTGCTCCGAGAGTCCTTCACTCACCACTCTCTCACTCAGCTTTCCTTGGGGCTGTACCACCAGTGTGCCTCCCTATCTTGTATTTACACTTCTCAGGCTTGCCCTCTTGAACCTCATAGAAACCACCTGGTCTACCCAGTTAAGCATTTGCTCAACCTTGCCTTATTATGGTAGTCTGGTTGACATCACCTGGAAGAATTACATGATCTTTACTGAATGCAAAAGTGCTGATCAGTCCAGTCTTTAGCACGTAGCAGTCCTCAAACCCTTTTAGCACAGCTGTGTTCAATGATGTTGGTAGAGAGCAGCCAACAGATACCTATACCTGACAAGTGGTGCAAAGGTACAAGAGAAAAGCCATGATACTGCATGGAGAATGCACAAGTTGCTTACAGGGAAATGCAAGGCAGCAGAGAGCCCCCCTCAGTCACTTGGGGAACAATATTGCAATAGCTGTGTATGGCACAGGTCCCCAAAAACAACACCGAAGAACTTTGCTGGTAGAAGCAAATTTCTTCCAGTAGCTTTTTTACAGCATTGTCAATTAACAAGATAAAGCCAATGATAATGATAGCAAATATAATCCTGTGACCTTTTCAAACCTCCTATGATTTCTTAAGGTTTTCTTACACTATAATAATGCAACCATGGTCCAAAAAAGCCTAACACAGCTCTGAGAAAAAGTACTTCATGTTAACAAAGTTAAGTGGAGAGAACATAAGCCATAGATAGAATCTAGAGATCTTGAAAGGTGCTGAAATTACAGCACAAGAGACAGGTGGTACTCATTTATCCACAGATCAAATACCATGTGTTTTGTCTTCTCTCCTTGATGGTTAGTTTCTGTAATCAAAAATAAAAATCATCTAAAAGGAATGTATATTTTGCTCTCGCTTTCTTATGAAAACATTACTCCCTTGTGCTCTTTGAAAGCATGAGTTACAACGTTTGACCTACAGTTCATGGCCCAATGTGGGATGCAGGTGCTGAGATATCATAATAATGATGGCCATGATGTAAATACCCAGATAGAAAAACACACACAATGGGGAGCCCAGAGACAAAATGAATGTTTCAGAATTCTAGCAGTGCAAGAAGCTGTGAAAGACCAGGGATTAATTACTTCAACATATACAACATTGATAGCCAGATTCTCATGTTGCCACAGTGGTGATATGAACGGTTTAAAAAATAAATGTAAGCATGTTTTCTAAGTGTGAATGGTACAGAAGATTCCCCTAAATGGAAAATGAGAGCTCTATGCCCTTTTAAATGATAATAAAGAAATGTGCATGCATTTGATTTTTCTGGAAAGCTGGCTGTACTTGCAGTTGATTTGGAACAGTGCAAAGGAGGGAGGGCAAAAGACTCCCCTTTAAACAGTCCATTGAATGAAGATAAATCTTACTGACTCCATTATATGCTGAATAATACCAGGGCAGCTAAGGAACTCACACTGCAAAGAGTGGAATATGACACCTATATTTGTTTTATTAAAATATCATTAAAAGTAACTAAAAGTCAAAAAGAGAAAATAGAGTCAGGTTATAATCAGGCAAAATATAAGGCCTTAGAAAAATATCTCTGAAAACACAAAGGTATTGATGTGCAAATTAGCATACTTTCATTAACAGATAACTAGGATAAAAATTTTATAATTAGTCGCTGGAGACTAATAGGATGTTTAGCTATCTCTTGGACCCATATTTCTCCTCATGATTTGTCAAAGCTACTTAGAATAAAAAAATCCAAACAAAAAGAAAACCTAATAAATCAACATTCCTAACTAGTGCGTGTCACAACATTGTTTAAAAGGCATTTATTCATTAAAATCTGGGAAACAATAAAAGACAGATTTTTAAAAGGCATTTTGACACGCATTTGCCTTTAAACACCTTACAATAATCCTGTGGAAGGTTGCTTTCCTTCAGTAAGATGGAGAGAAAATATTCTGAAGGAGCTTTTGGGATTCTGTGAGTTCAGGGCCAGATCTTCATTTGGGCTTATAATAACCAAGCGAAGACAAGTAATGAAATCAGCAGCAGAAAAGCATTGATATTCATGATACTGCACTCATCATTTGGTGGTCTGGGGAGACTTCAAATGCTTCTCTATAATGAAATGTCTTTTTATCATCATGCCATTGTTTCAGTTCCAACTGAATAGCAAACGGTTTGCTAGAATTTATATATGTAGTTTTTGTGCATTTTTTAATTGACAACACACTGATTTGTTTGATAGAACAAATCACTTGTTCTTGAAACTTGAAAAAATAGCTCATCTCTAATAAAGAACAACTGGGAAGCTGGGCCATGCTAAGTTATAGACTCAGTCACTCTATACAGCAGAGCACACACAACAGAGAAAAAAAGACAAGCCTCCCCAGCCCATTTTTCTTCCACAATTTAAGAATGCTAGAATGTGTTTTAACATACAGAGTCTTTCCCATCCATCAGCCAGCCATTATCATAAGGCTTTCATTGGCCTGACCCCCTAATATTCAAAGAAGGCAAGGGGTTTGGGGCAATATGTTCACATAACTAGAAGTTCTGCACAGACATAATATCAGAAAGGTCCAGCAAGCCAATCTGAAGTCAGCTGGAGCAGAACAACTTAACTCTTCAGCCTTGCTAGGAAAAGCATTCACATTTAAGGAATTCTCAACTGATTTTTTATTCATGACGGTCCTGATACTACACCAAGCTCTCTCCATATTGCTCTGCCAGGGCAAAAGCAGTCCTGTGGTTGGTCAAACTTAGCAGAATAGGAAAAAAGCCTTTTACTGTCCTTCATTTCTCTACTATGCTAAAAATATGTTTGCTTCCTAACCAGGTAGGTGTTGTGTACATAAGAATAACTGAATTAGTTATGTGTGAATTTAATTATAATGGTTACTGGAATTGGCTAGAATGTCTGACAACATTTGTCCATTACAAACAGATCCTCTTTCTCATAATATTTATAGAGGCATTTTATCAAGTTAAAACATTGCTCCTCCTTGCTGAAAACCCAGTGGACTGAATGTCATTCCCCCATCTTCTGACTGGCTTTGATGATACCCGCTAATTATAGATTACTTCATAAACATTTAATTAAGACTAGAAATAGTCCTACATGACAGACATATCTCCTCATCCCTACCTGGAAGATAGGTATCTAAAGTGTAGATAACGCAAACAACTTAACCATGAAATCAGAGAACAAAATTGCGATTGTCAAGAACATCTTTCATGTCAAATTTGATTCTCAGTCATGCTCATATAAAATGGGTAAAATACTGGAAAATAAATTTCAAGAAAATATTTCATAAATAATACTGTCAGTTTTGTAAAGCTTTTTATTGGATAAGTGGAGTGCCCCATTCAAAATATTATACCATTATCTGAATAAATTCCTTAATGAGAAGTTTGACACGCATATCTCATGAACAAACTGTACAAATTGACTAGCCACAAAAGGAAAATTTGGCTTCTTTTCCCTCAGATAACTTATTTATAAAACATATCAGTCATATACCACACATATGGACTCCAGTACAAACTTAAGGTTGCTTAATTAAGTTTTCTGGCTTTTACATGCATGAGCTTAAGTGTAAATATGCTACTCAAATTTTTCCTCCTGGTGATGCTGGTGAGGTATGCACACTTTTCTTCAGAAAATTATTTGGGATATGTTTACCAAATGTCTATCTAACTGATATATCTGTTAAAGCACAGGAAGATTTTTCCAGCGTTCTTGCTGCTGTTTTCTAGTCTGACTGTATAATTGCCTGGCCCATACTGTTTGTAGGGAATTTCAATGACTGAGTTATAAATAGTGGAGTATAATGAAATTCTGATGGACCATTACCTATGGTAATACTAATGATCACCTGGATGAAGCACAATCTTCAGCAACAGTGGCCTTTCCTTGTACCGTTTTTAAATTTTAAATGTCTTTTCATCTTGATAGTAAGCCAAACTGATTTAATACCAGCAAGTTTCATAATAGAAGAACCAAAAAGGTATGTAAATGTAATAGTCTTATCTCCTGTCAGCCTTAAACAATAATCTATTATCTGAGTTGCTCTGAAATTCTGATTTATTCCAGTTCTCTGCATCCCAATGGATTTTTCAGATATTGATTTGAATATGACTGCACACAATTAAAACAAATTATTTCCCAAGAGTCTATGAAGCTATTTACCATTTTACCTCAACAGCTAGCTGCCACAATTTACTAGTCCAAAACCTTGCAATTTTTTTCATTTGTTAAATGCATTGAAACAATTATTATTGTTTCAGTTGTCAGCTATAAAGCTGACATCTATTTCTTCCTTCCTTGGTATTGTACATTTGTTCTGTTATGTGTTAAATGGCAACTGCCATTTTATATTAAAATCCTTTTCTTCTATGGCCTTTAAAGTCTACTTTTTCACACAGGCTCAAAAAGTTTCCAAACAATCTTCCTTAATTATAAAGACAATCAAGCAAAAACTGACTGTGTTTTGAAATGAATATGAGCAGAAAGAGAGTAAGATGTGGACATAAAGAAAGTAAGAAAACAGGTAGAAGTTCAGCATAGAGTAATTCCTGGACACTTTACTGAAGCAACTAAAACTTTGGTTCTTAAGAACTTTTAAGTATATATCAACTTTATCAAAGATGAGGTGGGACTCGGCCAGTTTAGATGATCATCTAGCCTGAGCTTAAATGCTAGTCTACTCAGAACCAATCTTTTTAAGCTTTCAGCTTCCTAGTAGAGAGGTGAATGCCTTTGAAGTTCTTCAAAGAGAAAGTATTTTTCATAAAAGTAGTAGCCATAGTTGTTCATGTTTGAAGGTCTTGAAATTAAGAAGCCTTGGCATCTCCATGAATCAGTTGAAAGCTCCCATATGATAAGTAGCAGTATATCTATCTGACTTGCTCAAGATTTCTCAACAGGAACTTCAGTCTGCTGAGGATTCAGACTGCTACGTTCTGTAGAGAGTAAGCATATATCTTATGATGCCATAACTTAAACTGTAAATTCAAAGGTCCAGAAGAAACAAGGGGAGACGTAAGTCCATGTGACCCAGAGGGATAATAAGATATGTAGATAGCACTTTGGAATCAGATGGATGAAAGCGCTAAATTTGACTTGGAGAGGACTGGAGATAAATATGCATAGAGTACCAAAAGGTAGATTCCTACACATAGCCATGGAGCGTGAAAGGGACGAAGTGCTAAACTACAGTAGCCATAACTAAGACAAAAAGAATAATAATCATAGAATCATAGAATCATAGAATATCCTGAGTTGGACCTACAAGGATCATCGAGTCCAACTCCTAGGTCCCTAAAGGGCAACCCAAAATTAGACCATGTGCCTGAGAGCATTGTCCAAACGCTTCTTGAACTCTATCAGTCTCGGTGCCGTGACCACTTCCCTGGGGAGCCTGTTCCAGTGCCTGACCACCCTTTCGGTGAAGAACCTTTTCCTGATATCTAGCCTAAACCTCCCCTGATGCAGCTTCAGGCCATTCCCTCAGGTCCTACCGCTGGTCACCAGGGAGAAGAGATCATCGCCTGCCCCACCGTTCCCCCTCGTGAGGAAGCTGTAAACCGCGATGAGATCTCCCCTCAGTCTTCTCTTCTCCAGGATGAACAAACCAAGAGACTTCAGCCGCTCCTCATATGTCTTGCTCTCTAGGCCCTTCACCATCTTAGTAGCCCTTATAATGGAGAATAGTCCTTATAATGGAGAATTATACATAATAATGGAGAAAACAAGTATGTTTTATGTACAAATGTCAGGAGTATGAAAGCTAACAGAATTACAAGCTTTTATTAAAGTGTGATGTACATGACACCAAGACTTGGTTATACAGATCACCAGAACAGTTACTGGAAAATATAGCTTGTTTAATAAATGCAGATAGAAGAAATGGGAGGAAATACTGTGTCATCTAATTAAGATCATATATAGCCGTTATGGAGTTCAAGAAGATACAAGAAGCAGAGTTGGTGAACATCTCTGAGTAAAGACAATCAGTGAACGGAAAAGAGTTATCAAGGTAAATATCCACCATGGATCACCAAATCAAAAAGCTACGAAAAGCATATTAAGGGTAGTAGCTGGAAGTAATGGGAAACTCAGAGTCAGTTCTGGACTATAGGAGAGGCAGAATGGAATGAGATAAACCATTCTTCAAACTCTTAGGAAAAAAGTAGAGAAAATTTATATTTGGAAGTTGTAAGACCTTCTCAGGTTCACAGTAACACCCTGAAAATGGGGAAGAAAGTTTTGATACTCTCCTCCTTATGCAGAAAAATTGGAGGTACTGGCTAGTAGAACAGGCAGAATGTCCTGCTTCCCCATTGTGTGTCAGGCTGCAGTCCCATTCAATCTCTGTCTTGAGCTAGGAGGAATAAGCTACATTATTCTTGCTTATGTGTGTATACAATATGTTGTTCTCAAATTATATTGAAAATGTACTGACATTCAACATCTGTCTATGTATAGGCTGCATCTCAAAAGCATCTGTAGATGTCAAAGGTAAATAGTATAACAGAGAAGAGTCAATCAATATCCTCATTAAAGTAATTGCTATGTTTAAACAGGAAATCTTCTATGGTATTTTTATACTCTGTGTGGTCCCCACTGTGAAAGCAGGTATACATATATATATATATATACATATATATGTGTGTGTGTGTGTATATATAATTTCAGTTCAATAACTTTGTTCAGGGAAAAGGATGCCTGGAGAATGTGATTTAAATGATTTTAAATGGTCGGATTCTAACTCTAAAACTATCCTGCCAGCTATATAGTTCATCTCTCAAGGGGCACTCAAGAGCTTGCAGAGTTCCTCTTCACTTAACTGCAAAAGCCTCAGTATAGGCTTGTGATGGGATGATTGGTCAAAAATACAAAGTTGGGAAAAACAATTTTGGAGAAAATGACCATGGAGAAATAAAATCATTATTTTCAGGAAAAGAAAGTGTCAGAAGAACAGAAAACTAATGATATTTAAAATAAATAAATAAATAAAGACTTGTAAATTTGACTCATCAATAAGGTAAACTGAAAATTAGTGCCTTATGTGAGACCAGACTAATGCTGTACAATGGCGAGCTGTCCCGAAATAAACAAATAAGAGAGAGTAATCACACAAGCAGACTTCTATTACAGTATTAGTGACTCTTTGATGATCTGAACATTTTTTAAAGCATCATTTAAACATTAGAAACAAATCTAATGAGGAACAAGTGTAAAATGGAGGAAATATGTCAAGTTAAAAAAAAAAAAAAAGAAAATAAGAAAGAACAACATTTTTTTAAGAGTCAGAGTATAACAGCACCAGAAATAAGGGGAAATCAACAAGGAAGTATAACTACCTGTATCCACATGGAAAATCATAACACTGGGTGATGCAGAGAAAGTTATAGTGCTCCACTCTTTATTTGCATCACTTAAAAAAAAAAGGGGGGGGGGAAAGAAAGAAAAAAAAAAGGAAAGAAACTATATCTTAATTAGATAGGTAATAAACTTACTGTCATCCCAGCAGAGAGGAGTGGAATCATGAGTTCAAAAAGAAAAGGTGAAGTCACTGCTTTATTCAGCATGGTTTGTGGTAAATTTGTGACTACAATCTTGTATCTTCCATGGCAATTTTGAAAAAAACTTAAAACTTAGGTCAATGAGAACAAGTGACTGTATTACTACAGCGCATTATTTCCTGAAAACTGATACCATGGGCTAGAGACAACTGAAATGGATAGCTTTTAGATAAGGTAGTTGTGTTAAGCTCAGTAGACCCTAATGGGCCACTGGAGCAGTCCCTAAGACATTGACCAAAGTCCCAGAGGACTGGAGAAAGGCAGACAATATATCTGTGTTTAAAAAATGGATCATGGGAGGCCTGAGGAATTATAGACTGGTGTAACTTAAAGCTCCTGGGAATTTTGGAACAAATTTTTGGAGACTATTTGCAAGTGACCCAGAAGGTAGCAAACAGATTAAAGCAGCCAATGCAGATTTGGCAAGAGCAGATCATACAAGCAGATTTTGTTATTTTATTTTTTTGATGTTGTAACTGGCCTAACTTGTATGATGGAAGCAGCAGGTGGGGTGTATCTCAATTTAAGAAGGCTTTTGACGTTGTCCCATATATCTTCCCCATATGCAAGCTAAAGAATTGTGTTCTGCTCTTAATCTCTATCAGACACAACTGAAATTGACCAAAAAATATCTTGGTATGGTGTGTATGCTGGGGGGTTGTTGGTTAGCCATTGTTTAATCTATTGTCAATATTGTCAGAAAGATTTTGGAAAACATAATTCACATATAAAATGACACCC
>VXAA01005678.1:179196-193744 GCA_013399115.1 Anseranas semipalmata | reverse complement strand
GGGGGGGAGGGGGGAACGACACAACATGACTAGCAGTGCTGGAAAATGTGGATTTTACTGTCACCAATACAGGCTGTTATTCCCATGTCCAAGGCATTTTGATTGTTGTTATATATCACCTTCACTTCTGTCTCTGGGAAAACTATGGAAAACTAGAAAGGAACTTTGCAGTAAAAGACCCAGCAAACTGAGCAGCAGTCAGCAGGGTGTCCTTGCAGCAAAGAAGGTGTCTACAGCCTGGGCTGCATCAGCAAGAGCGTAGACAGCAACGCCAGGGCAGTGGTCCTGCCCACTAAATAGCACTTGTGAGACCACCTGTGGATACCGTGTCCTGTTTACAACTCATTGGAAAAAGTGTTGCCATACTGGAGCAGGTCCAGTGAAAGACCGCCAAGCTAGAGCATATAGGGTACAAGAAGCAACTGAGGGAACTGGGTTTCCTCAGCCTTAGGCAGAGGTGGCTTAGGGGGATTTTGTTGCTGTCTGCAACTATTTATTGGGAAAATGTAGAAAAGACAGAGATATAGGTGTGGACTAGAAGGATGAGAGGCAGCAGTCACTGGCTGGAACACAGGAAACTCCAGTCTGATACAGGGTAAAATTACAAGGATAGTGGTCAAATAGTGGAGCAGATTGCCCAGAAAGACTGTGGGAATTCCATCTTTGGAGATACTCATACCCTGACTATGCAAGAACCTGAGCAATTCCTGTTGTGCTGGACTTGCTTTGAACAGGAGGTAAGACTGGGGATCCCTCTAAGGTCTCTTCCTAAATGATGCTGTGATTATCACATATGTCATTCTGTTTTGTTGCAGTGATGATATATTCCTTTTTCACTATAACAGTTTATTATAACTCAGAGCCTTTCACAAGGCTATGTAACACTGTCTCTCATTCAGACTACATTATACTTTCCATCCTTACAGCAATTTGCATATCTTAGGCTACATCTGCATTGGGTAACTGAACAGTTGTGGGCCATGCTCTGTCCCCAGGTCCATCTGCTGCATTTGATCCCCAGCCAGATCCCAAGCTCTCTTAGCCTCCAGAACAGGCTGATGACACCCAAATTGCCTTTTGTTAGTTTTTGGTCTGTTCTGGCTCCTGAGTCACACCTGGGAGTTGTTTGGCTGAGTGCAAGCTGGGCTGGGCCAAAACTGCAAGGCCTTCAAGTTAACAACAGTGCAGATGACCAAGTCCCAGCACCTGTGCTTGATCCCTTGCATGGTTCAGTTCGGTCACATAAGCTGTCTATGTTTTTTTTTTTTTAAAAAATACTTCTCTAGGTTGTTGTGCAAGGGAGGGTGAACTGTCCATTTTACCACTCGAGAGAGAGAGAGAAATCTACTGTAAATAATGCAAAGTAGAAAAACAAGTTCACCCACACAAAACCGATATAGGTATCCCTGGTAACTCTTTCTCCGTGTGTGTGTGTCTGTGTGTGTGTGTGCGCACTTTGTTGTTGTTTTTTGTTTGTTTTAAGCAAACCAGATGTGCATTGGTGAGAGTCTCTGTAAATATTGTCCTTTCAGACTTTTTCTTCATCTTGTTCCCCCTTGCTGATTTATCCTATCTATAGAACGTTGCTTGAATTAGGAATGTAGCATTGTTAACATCCAAATTATGTGATTATTCAGGTTGCTCAAAATACATAGAAAGTGTCCTACATGAAGACACCTGTAGATTAAGTGAGATGTACAGAAGGTTATCTCAAGTTTTCTTATATGTGCAGAGCTGACACTGTATTGCGCAAGAGTGAATTCTAGGGGGAAAATATGAAAAATAATATTACTGAGACATCATTATATTTCCCCATTTCTGGTAAACTGACAGGGGATGGTAAAGAAGGAAATATAGCAAAGCTCATCATGTTTTGGGAGACATTATTAAATTACACTGCAACTTGAGCAATAATTAATTAATGCAATGCGGAAGATGTAGGGTGGAGATCTCAAAACACATCCACATCAACCTGACTTTGTTCTGACTGAAGTCAAATTGACTTGTTCCCAGTGACGTCAATGGGAGCAGAGCTAGATCAGTACTGAGTATTTCTGACAATCCAATCTTTAATATGTATTGGCCCAAATTGTCAAGAATCATTTGAGGGTTTGTGTGTCCAACATGAAGCACAATAATAAGGTCCTCCTTCTGAAATAAGCGTTCAGCACTAACAATCCTTGGTTCATTAGAATTCTGGTAACCAAAAATATTTAGGACCTTAACAAAGTATTTGTTATAGTGTCCAAGTATCTGAGATAAACTGAAATTATATTTGTGTTCAGTTCAAGGAACTGAAGTGCTTTGATTTTCAATAGCCTGCAACAATGTACATTGTTTAGATTCTTTCATTTCTCTCATGGAAAATTACAATTTCCACAGAAATTGCTTTTTCTTTTGAAGTGATTTTTCTTAACAAAATTCCCAAGCAGCTCTATTAATTAGACATGCTCAATCATACCAAGGAATATCAACATGTATTACAAGTGCCCTTGAAGTCAATATGCAGAGTAAGTTATTTTTTAAAGCAACTAAATGTTTTGTTCCTTTCATTGCAGTGACATTCAATACAAGCTAGATAGTCACCAACATCGAGGCAGATAAAATTCCTTCTCCATGTATTATTCAGTCATAGCAGATCTCCCCCTCCCCATTTCTTAAGACTTTCCCTTTCAGTTTTCAAAAAAAAAAAACAACAAAAAAAACTGTTTGACATTGCTCTGCGTTCTCAGCCAGTGCAAACAGACTAATCAAAGCATGACCTCTTGTGTAAAATAACTTGTTTATTCTCATTTGGAATTGGTGCACTAGTGCACAGTCCTGCTGACTTCTCCTGGCAGTCACAAGAATAGATACACAAACGAAGCAAGGGGCACTTCAGAGTATTTCATAGTTGTTTTTTTTTTTGTTTTTTTTTAAAAAAAAAAGCCATACACACCAGCATTTACATCTCTTTACAAAGTACAAAACCCTTCTCTTTTGGTCTCCATACTTACAATTCAATAAAAGATCCATCCAAAAGTTAACTCTTCAAGCCATAACCATGAAATAACTATAGTGTTAAACAGCTGATGCCTACTCAGTAGAGTCCTATCATATGAAATACAAGTTTCAAGAGAGGAAATGCATTTGCACTGGGGAAGAATCCATTGCTGTTCTGCTAATGTCACAATCAAACATGGAAACTTTTGTTCCATCTACTGAATTTGTTACCCTTACTGTTAGTTGTGTTTCAGCTTTGTTCCTACTTGGATTAGAAAACAAGCTACTGATGTGACAACACATGTCCTAACACCATGACATTTCTAAGTGCAAGTCACGCAACATGCATTATAGGTGCAAGATTGATAAAGTTGTCTCTAGATATATTTGTGACTCTTACAGGGCCCCTCAAAAAGATTTTTGCTCTTTCCAAAAAGCAGCTTTATCTACAAAGCATGTAGCAGCTCAAACAGCAGAGGGTGCTTTGTAAGCAAATACAAAACACTTGATCTAAAATTATTGCTGTAGATAGATCCTGCAGCTGTGCGGATGCTTTACTACCAGTTCTATTCATGAAGTGGCAGATTCAACAGCTCTCTCCTTATTAGAATTGTTTCAGATGCTCCAATAAATCTCCTGTGAAAACCACCCCCAAAATTCTACATATAAGGGATAAAAAATGTAGATGTTTAATCATGGATCTCCGTGTTTTTAAATAAGGTGAACAGTGTGCTATGAAATAATGCATTATTCATAGATTCATACTGTTTCAAAAGCTTAATAAAGAATTTGATTAATAGTCCAGGCACATGTCCCGCATATTTATATCCTGGTATGCATACAAATGTAATGTATAACATTAGATACTTGTAATATCCTCTTGTCTTTTATGCTTTTTAAGCACTTACAATGCAGAGCAATTGACTCAAATTGCAAAACAAAGCCAAGCACACCAAATTATTATCATTCTGGAAAGAGGGTGGGTGGTCATCCTTCACAAGGAGCTGTATTTCACCACCATTGTGCTGATCTGCAACAGTTTTGGAGAAAAATAAAAAATCCTTGCATGGCCAGAGCTGCATATTATGAATGAGCTGTGATCATAGGACACCATCTAAAGTATAACAATGAATCTTCATGCAAAATGAAAAAAAGCTGCTCTACCCTGCCAATAAGATTAAATATTTTTGTGATGTGCAATCTGCTGCCATGTAAGGCATTCAGCTACTGTGGTGGAAAAGAAAACACTCGTTCCTAGGAAGCTGTGAGCTTTTGAGACAGTTGTGTAGACATTCAGTAACGTGCTGTACATACTTAGGAGTACTATGGGTTGTCCACAAGAATATGTGGACTAACATTGTCCCCAATATCATAAATGTGCTGACCTATGTAAGAAATAAATTATAGTTTTGAGGAAGCTCTTTTAAGAGACTGAGGTTTTGAGAATGCAAGTATACAACACCTTTCAATAATTGCTGCTGCCCATTATTCTGACTCCACAACATTTCTTTCATATGTTGTTGACTGGGTCCTCTTTTTTATATATCTTCATTGAGTTAACTTGTATTTTTCCCTTTTTTCTTTATTTAATAAATTCACTTTCCCCTCCTTAACATCCTCATTGTTTTTGTTTTTGTTTTTTTTTTTTCCATTGCATTCGCCTTCCAACAAGGGAAAGGGAAGTTCAGCACTGACTAATGGCAGTGTTCTCAGGCATGGAGGCAAACAGGTGGAAAGTAGAGGACAGTGTGAGGGAATCTTTAAATCTTTAGTGCTAACATCATTGCAACTCTGCAATTAGAGCTTTGAAACTACAATGACATTCACCAGTTGAGGATCTCATCCAGAAAGCTTTTGAAGAAAGGGTGAAAGAAACTAAGTTTTGGGCCTACCCATTTCACCCTGTAACAGTGATCACTGGGATAGTATCTCAGGTAGAGAGCCTGAATGAAAGGAAAAACAGAAGATAGCAAGGACATAGAGAAACCCGTTTCAAAGGCATCACTATGGAGTTGAAGTCACATAAATAGGAAAGATTGGTGAGGAACAAAGGTGTGAGGCAGAAGTGGTATCAAACACAGTTCTTAGAAGACAAGCTTAGAGCAACAGGCAGATTCACGCTGGATGTCATTGGGAAAAAGCAGTTACTGAGGTAGAAAGAACACCACAGAGTACAGAGAAATCCTGGGCAGTGAGCTCTGTCACATCTAGACGTTTTAAACTAAAGGCTTCACTCACAATCTCACATTCAGATTTCTCTTAAACTTCTGCTTGCAAGGTCCATTTCTGAAATTGAATTTCCATTGAGTTGCAGCTTCTATCGACACATGCCATGACCATATCATGACCCTTAATTCCAGGACATCATGTTTGACTTCTGTCAGCAGTACATCCTCAGCACAACGGGCCTGAATTTCTTAGCTGTAGATTTTTATTTTTTATTTTTTGAAGTGATAATAAATGCCTTCAAGTCCCTAACTTCAGTTATTGGCTACTTCTCCTCATTAATAATATTTTGCTGTACATTTGTAGCCTGAACTTGTCAATTTTTTTCCAGTCATCTATCACCAGAAATTTCTTAGGGAAGCAAGAAAATAAATCTTCCATTGCAGACATCTTACATATATATATATATATATATATAAAAATGTAGCTCTTTTCAACTTGTTCAGGTTAAATAATTTTTGAGAAGCTGATGAAGCACTGGCTGCAGTATTGCACCAATAAAATTTCCTCAATCCTGTTCTAAGTCCTCCCACTCTTACATCAGAAAATACTGTCAGCATATCTTGAGGGGTTCATATCTGATGGCTACTGCTCCTAAAGTCTTTTGAGCTTTTCTGCCTACCAAGATTTCACCTCCAATTGTGGAGGAATAACCCACTCTCTATAATCAACATTCCTAAGAAAAAAGCTTTAGTTAGTATGGAGACAAAAAAAAAAAAGACTAAAGCAGGAAAATTTACTCCATTGAAGTTTCTCCCAGTAAGAGAAAAGAAGCTAGAAGGAATTAGAAAAGAAAAACATGATACTGAGTAGATTACTGTTACAGGGAGGGAAAGAAGTAATGATGTGTAATCTGCATTGGACTCCATAGGATAAGAGTGATGGGAAAGGAGAAGCAGTAGAAAGTAGTTACTGCTATATACAGAAAGAAAAGCCAATATATTGCTTTGTCCTATTGCTAGACAGGGTCGAAAAGTGATAAACACCACATCTGCATTAGGATGAACACTGAGTACAAAACCTTGGGGAAGCTTCAAATGGAGGAAGTACTCCAGACTNATTTTTATTTTTTATTTTTTGAAGTGATAATAAATGCCTTCAAGTCCCTAACTTCAGTTATTGGCTACTTCTCCTCATTAATAATATTTTGCTGTACATTTGTAGCCTGAACTTGTCAATTTTTTTCCAGTCATCTATCACCAGAAATTTCTTAGGGAAGCAAGAAAATAAATCTTCCATTGCAGACATCTTACATATATATATATATATATATATAAAAATGTAGCTCTTTTCAACTTGTTCAGGTTAAATAATTTTTGAGAAGCTGATGAAGCACTGGCTGCAGTATTGCACCAATAAAATTTCCTCAATCCTGTTCTAAGTCCTCCCACTCTTACATCAGAAAATACTGTCAGCATATCTTGAGGGGTTCATATCTGATGGCTACTGCTCCTAAAGTCTTTTGAGCTTTTCTGCCTACCAAGATTTCACCTCCAATTGTGGAGGAATAACCCACTCTCTATAATCAACATTCCTAAGAAAAAAGCTTTAGTTAGTATGGAGACAAAAAAAAAAAAGACTAAAGCAGGAAAATTTACTCCATTGAAGTTTCTCCCAGTAAGAGAAAAGAAGCTAGAAGGAATTAGAAAAGAAAAACATGATACTGAGTAGATTACTGTTACAGGGAGGGAAAGAAGTAATGATGTGTAATCTGCATTGGACTCCATAGGATAAGAGTGATGGGAAAGGAGAAGCAGTAGAAAGTAGTTACTGCTATATACAGAAAGAAAAGCCAATATATTGCTTTGTCCTATTGCTAGACAGGGTCGAAAAGTGATAAACACCACATCTGCATTAGGATGAACACTGAGTACAAAACCTTGGGGAAGCTTCAAATGGAGGAAGTACTCCAGACTAAACTGAGAGGGAGGATCTAGCATTGATGCTATACTGTGGTGGTGGAAAGGCGTCAACAAAGACAGACAACAGTGAATCAAAAGGAGACATTACAGCTCTGACAAATATTGGGATTAAGAAGGAGGAGGAAAGGCAAGGAAAGATATGAGTGATGACATAGATGGGAAAGGGAGGGGGAAGTAATGGGACACAAAGGCAGAGGAGAAAGCTTGTTATGGCAGGAGTCACCAGATGGCATTGTTACACATAGTCTTAAAGGTTATTTTCATTGGCAGGTAAGCAAGATTTTGTTTCAGGAAAAAATGCTGTGTTTTAACTGCTATAAATGCCTACAGAAGGAGTCATAGCAAGTGATGGATCTTGAGACAATATTAGAAATGGAGACTGTAGAGGAAATGGACAGGAGGGTTTCATCTTTAAAAAAAAAAAAATTATCAGATCATCATGGGTGACTATGTTGATCTACGACTTACATACAGGCATAAGAATTAGCTAGTACTAAAAGCAAATCCGACTTTCTTCTCTCTCTCTCTCTCTTTAAAAAAAAAAAAAAGTAGTGCAATAATCTATAAGGCCCTGACAGCTCCTATCCTTCAGTAGAAATGTAGTCTGATGATATCAGGGAGGACATAAGGTCTGAAGACAAGAATCAAGTAAATGGAGAAGAGTATGAAGTGGAAAAATATCAACATTGGAAAAGAACAGGGAAAACATTAGATACAATCAAGGGGTAGTGAAGCATATCTGCAAGTCAAGGCAATCAATAGAATAGCAACTGCAGAACAATGAAAATAGCTCAAAATACCATGTAGAAGTGCAATGCAGCCAAAATAAGGTAGGAGCAACTTTAGAGTGTTGTTTCAGCCCATTCTAAGAGTGCTACCAAATTTAAAAAACAAACTGCACCAGAAATAGGGAGTGGGAGAGAATGGCACTGCTGGGGATTTTGGAGCAGAAGGTGTAATCAACACCTGCAACACACATGATTTGCATTGCTGCTGAATGGCAGAATTTTGTTTTGATAACTTTAATGGAGAACAAAGTGATTTTATTTAATACTATTGCTGCCTGGTTGTAAATCTTTCCTGCTTCTGCAATTCTTGTGCATAGTCCAGTGATAGATTTGAATTCTGTATATATTAAACAAACAAACAGCTTTTAAATGACTGCCCTCTCACCAGAGAGCAAATTCTGTAATGAAGAAGTCCAAGAGACAGTCTCTGAGGTATGCTGCTTACTATTCAGAGAGGAAGCCAGGGAGAGGATGTAAACAAGTGTATTCCCACCCTTCTCTGGGCAGAACATAGACAGTGTGTTCATTCCAGATTTCCCACCTTCCTGTGTCTTGACCTTTATGATAACTCAGACAACAAAACAAAACCTTAAGAGTTCTTCACAGTCTTGACTGCTTGCGGAGCTTCCCAGAGAAGCTTATCTGTCACAACTTGAGGCTCTCTAGTACCAAGCATCTGTAAGTTCCTCTACAATAAAAACAAAATCCACTTACTTGCACAAGGTAGTAACAATTCACCTCCTTTGAGGTGAAATCCTGGACACACTGAAATCAGATTCTTACTCTCATCCTCTTGATGGGCAGACTCTGCTCCAAGCTTGAATTGCAGTCCCAGGTCCCTACAGCTCTGCAGCTTGCCCATTCCTTACAACAAAACTGGGAGCCCAAAGGCTAATTTCTAGCAGGACTAGCTAAGCTAACCTCCACAGCTAGCTGGGTAGCAGCTTTCCAGGGTGATGGCCTGGAGCAGACTGTGCAGTATGTGTATAGATACTTCCACAAACTGTGGAGATAGCTCTGAGTTCCCCAAGTTGTACTCCCCCTGTGGCCTAACAGATAGGGGTCATTCAGCCTAACCTTCAAGTCACTCTTAACTTGAAGCTTTCAACCTTCAAACACCTCACAACAGGGAATAAAAGTAGCCAGTAGTTGAAAGTAAGGTAAAAGAGTAGGAAGAAAAGGGAAGTTTCGGATAGTTCAAGGTATCAGTTGGAGATACTGAGCCTCTGGAAGATGAAAACAAGTTTGATCAACAGAGAAAGACCACAGAACCCACCCCCAGTGATAAGATGGGCTGCTTGTAGGTGAGATGGGCTCTCAGCTTCTGTTAAAAGGACTCAGCTCTTATAACCACCACCAAGCTTCTTTCCTGTCCTCATTCCTATTCCTTTTGAGCTCACTACATAACAAATTTTTTAGGAACATACTCAACTCAGCAAATCCAGGACTGAACCCAGGATAATCTTAATTGTTTTCAGAGCCCTCTTATGTTACTGAGCTGTACATAGCCCTCATTCCCATTCTACTCTGGGAGTCCTTACAGAACTACCTGCTCTTAGGAGGGCCATGTTTTTAAATAGCATTAGCTATTTTCAGCTAATCAGGGCCTGCTCTAGTTAAAGGCATATTACACCTGCTGGTATTTAAAGGAACTTTAAAAAAGGAAACAAAACACTAATACATGTCTCTGCCCATCTGTTCTCACCTCCACATGCTCATGGATCATTTAGCATCTCTTCTTGACATAACAAGTAAGAAGTTATCTTGTTAGGACAAAAGACTAAAAGGAACTGTATCATATTTGGAGGCTCTTTTTTGAAAGAAAACATTTTTAACAGTGTAATGAAACTGGTCAGCCAGCAAAATTTGAGAGAAGTGGTTTATATTTCTGTAATAGTGCTTTCCTGGGTCTGGATTCCATCTCATCATATTTTTATTCTGTTTGGTTTAGCTGATCCCAGTTACATAACTGTTCTTTTTAGTCAATAAACTTAAAGGTCAGTATAACATAACGTCAAAATCGGGGTTATATCATGTGAAGGGGCAACATAACAAACTAATGTCCTTTGGGCTGGTGAGCCCACATGATGTAGCTGACTAGTTTCCCCTCACTTCCTATCTGCAATTGTCCAGTGACTTGTATCATACTTTACAAGCCAGAAGAGATGTGTTTTTGCCACCACTTGGAGTAAATGTTTTGAGCTGACATTAGTTCCCAAGAAAGGAATGTTTTTTCAGATTACTGGAAACTGGGGAACCAGGGTATTTATAAAAAAAAAAAAAAATACAAGGGAAAAAAACAAGGAACAATGGTTGCTAGGAAATTCAACAGAGTCAACAGGCATGATCATGCTCTTTCAACCCTCAAAAATGTATCCAAATAAAGTACTGGATCACATCCAAACAAAAGTAATTGTAACAAGGTAGTACAATTGTACACCTCCTATATATTGTAGAGACCACTTCCACTGTATATGTTTGAGGATGTCCAAATTAAAAAAATATATATATATTAAAAAAAATCAAAAAGCCAACTAGAGATTTTTTAAGAAGCAGCACAATGAAAAGTCAGTCAAGAAGCTCCAAAGAGGCATTAGAAACTCTCAAATCCTGCAGGCAAATGATACAATTTCAAAAAGAAAATTTGCAAGCAATAATGCTCTGTATGAATTAAGAATCTTTGCCTAAAAGGAAAAGTATCAGGATATAGGTAATTTCCCATTTCTTCCAGAGGATCAATCCCATGTCACTTGGACTTTCACAGAGGAAAATATACATTGGCGCATGTAAAGGAGATACCCATTGGTTTAACTAACACATTGCTACGTATCTGCAAATTTAGTTTCAATTCACCTTAATTTTGGCACATGCTTTTCAGACTTCTTAGATTTTACTAGAATTTACCTATGGGTTTAAAAGTTTTGCAGTATTAAGAAATAAAGCACACTAGATAGGTTTCATTTCTTTCTATGAGTCTTAGGGTTCTAGAGTTACTAGTTACAACTCACTCATTCATTTCCATCAAAGTGTTAGAGATGGCCATGAGCAAACATGAGCATGGGAAGATGAGATGTAAAAGACAGATGGAGAACAGATCTTAAACAGACAGAATTCTAAAGATAAACTCAGTCACCATCACTGCTACTTAGTTACTCTTTGTGGTAAAATACCAGAACCAGTTTTCCATGTGTAAAGTACCGTTCATCTTCCAGCATAGACACAACACTGTCACATTATAGTCTCCAAATCATTGCTATTAATCTAGTTTAACATCACACTTGCTATCTTCCAGGAACAGGAAAATTTGTCTGTGACTTTTTCCACAAAATGTTAAATTCCAAACACGCTTAATTTTTCATGTATTACAGACAAATTCTTAGCAAATTAAATCCTATTTTAGCCTCTTACATGAGGTGACAGAATTATGGCTCTTCCACTGTGTGGGCAGAGTTTTGGTTGACTATGATTTCCAAGTGCTTGACTTAAAGCTGAGACAAATCATCTGATGGTAGGCCTATTTTGTTATTTGCTTTAGTGTGCAACATAATATTTGCTTAAACTAATGATTTGAAAATATATGCATTGAAAATAATACATTGTCTGCCTGTGAAATTTGTAATGAATCAGCCCCAGATCATAGCTCTTGTTTTTGTTCGCTCTTATCAGGTGAGAGATGGAGTCCATAGAGGCAGATGATGACAATAAACTCTCTAGAACATACCAAGTTGGGTGATTCAGCACAGTGTCTCCCCACACTGTAATTAAAAGGCAGGCAGCAAATTAAAAAAATATATGTAGACACACATTTTCAATAATGTGAAGGAAAGTGTTTTCTAATTGCTGTTTTTTTTCCAATTGAAATACACTTGTACACAATGGTTAATGTATGCATTGTTTAACCTATAGTGCAATCCATCCCTTCCTACCATGATGTGTCATCAGTGAATCTGAAGGTTTATTCATACTCTGTGTTATACTCCCCTGATCATCTCATACATGGAAGTTTTAAAGCATGTGTTAGCATTCTGCAGAACTGTCTCAGACAGTCTATTGAGGTATCTTCAATATCTTTACCAAAAAATTCAGAAGGGATGGACAAATCCATTTGAAATCAGGTCCTGGAGAGTTTAATGATTATAGATGAGAATCTTGCTATCATCAAGTCCTGTGTGGAGTATGTGCATCTATTTACACCTCCGTATGTAGGCGGTGTGGTTTGTTGTCACATACCCTTGCAATGATACATTTACATACAGAGCCTACTCACAGTCCATATCAACTCTGAAGCATTTGGCACCATGTAGCATTATATTTAATGCTAACACTTATGTTAAGGAAGGATATACCAGGAATACAGAACAGTAGTGTAAAAGCATTGCTTTCTTTCAGTTTGTCTCCCTTTCTAGCTTGCTGTCACCATATTACTGCATGCCACACAGAACACTAAGTTATATTAAATTTTAACTTTTCTTTCTGTAGAGCATAATTAAAGCTTTTTTTTTTTTTTTTTCTGGTTCTCAATGTTCTAGTTGCTTTTTAGTCCTGGGAAGGTGCCATTATTGTGCAAAAATTTTTTTTTCATTCACTAGTGTCTGTACACATGAATACATTTAGTTTCAGACTCAGTCTAATGTTCTAGAGCCACACATTTAATGACCTGTGCTGGAGCAGTTTTGTCAGCTAAATTAACTGGACAGTCTTTGTACTGTTGCTGATTCAGGGGATCTTGAATTTTCAGCCACTTTTTAGCATAGGCCCAGGACATACTTTCTAGATTGAGATTAGGGCCTGAAATTAAATTCAGAAAAGGGCAGTCAGCACAAAGATAAGTATACCATTTTAGTGATTTTTTTTCCTCTCAAGTGCAAAATAAGCATTGCTTTTACGTTAAGAGATTCTTTCAGCTGTAATTTAAAGCACATAGAATAACCATACATAGTCAAAAAAGTAAAGGGTGAGGAGCTACCCAAGGAGGAGGAAAGTTCAATAGCGGCATTTTGACATGCATTGATAGTACTTAGGTTTTAACAAAAGCCTAATAGGGGCTTCTATGTTTAGAATACTTTGTCTTAAAGATAATTTTACTGAGGAAACCATAATGGAGCTTAAAGTCTTAGTAAACATTCCCATTGTTATTTTTATTTTTTTCTGATGATTGGTGTTGATTGAATAAAGCTCTAGGTTGTGGATAAACCTGCACTGAAGAAAATTTTGCTGCAGCTTATTTTGTTGTTTCTGAGGGGGTAAGAACGCTCCTCTGTAGGATGAATTCACTTAGTTAGAGATGTTCAGGTCCAGGCTTTTATTGAAAAAGCCCCAGGCTGCAGAGCTGTAACAGGTAGATTAGGTGAACAGACCTCTGCTTAGCTTCTGGTGCCTACTTAGTTTACAGTCAGCAATAAATATTAAACATCATCCTGGCAGGTCACACAGACAGCCTCTGGTCTTATCTATAATGGGGATTTGTTCTTTTTGCAGTCATCGGTAACCATCCTGAGGAGCAGCTGCACCCACACTGTCCGCAGGCTCAGCAGACAGGACTGGAGCCTGAGCGAAGGTTGCTGACACTGAAAGAGCAATCCCTGCTGGCATGTAAAGGGTTTGTCTGGGTCTACCTGTCTACAGACCCAGAGGGAAAGGACAACCCTCCCCCACCCATATGAACGGGGACAGAGACCCAAGCCGGATCTCTCTTTCTGTTCACATAGATTTACCTCTTGATTCATAATTTTCCTGGCAACACCTCTCCACACCTTTGAAAGGTTGAGAGTACCTAATTCTGAAAGCAGGCTTGGTCCTGCTCCTAATGAAATCATTAGAAGTGTTGCCACTAACATTGATAGGTGCAGGACTGGGCCTGTAGCAAGCATGCATCACGTTTCCTGAAATATTAGCTAGCCCATTAGTTGCAGAATGCCACACAGCATCCCTGCCAACCCCTGTTCCTTCAGGAGCTGCTTATAGAGCAAAGAAATCAGCCTGGCACTCCTGATCTGCTTTGGCTTATCAGTGGTGAAGGGACTTCACAGATTTCAATTGAATGAAGTCTATAAATAATTATCATTTCTTGCATTTGGAATTGAAAAGGTGACTTGGAAAGGATTTTTTTTTTTTTTTTTTGTAATTATATTTACTTTCTGCTTGGCTTCTTTAAGAACATCACAGTGAAAAAGTTGAAGTTTTTATTGTATTTTAAAAAGTTGAAGTTTTTATTGTATTTTTAAATCATGATATTTGACAGCTCTTTTCGTTCTTATATGTACAGGGAATTATCTACTGACTGCCTTGCAGAATGAGAGTTAGCTACCACAATTCAGCACCTAAAGACTCAACATACCCAGTGACTTTCTTTCTCTGAAACTCTACTGAAGTAAAATAGATGTGAACGAGAACACCGAAAGGTGAGAAAGCAAGAAATCTGCCTGCTGCCCTTTCCATTCCTAACTGTGCTTGAGCACATACCTCCCTGAAAGTCTTTTCTTCTACCCTATGTGAGCAAGTTAGGTGGAGTAAACATGTCTGTGCAGTGACAATACAAAGAGAGCCATGTATCATTTCATCCCGAGGGAAAGAGCTTCTGGTGCATCACAGATTTGTCAGGAATTAGGTTGGGAGTCACAGCACTACTTT
>VXAA01005678.1:153827-171104 GCA_013399115.1 Anseranas semipalmata | reverse complement strand
TTTTTTTTTTTTCTGTTCTGCTCTTGGCCATTGCAGACAGAACACCAGTCTAGATCAATCTCTGGTGCGACCCACTACAGCTGTTCTTAATATCTTAATTTGATTGCATGACAAATGCATTTCTGGTCTCCCAAGGAAGGCATGCGGCTTGCACTGGCCAGAAGGGTGGATACCCACTGCTCTGAGCCACTAAAACAGTCAAAACTCACTGAGATTTTCTCTCTCAGCTCCATTTCAAATGTGAAAAGAGGGAGAAGTTGGAACTGAATGACTTGTTTATTATTATTGTTAATATTACTATTACTGATGCCATTTTTTTGTGTGTGTGTGTGTATTTGTGTTCCTAAATGAGCGTTCTTTGCAGACTCAGGGTTGATTCTTCTTTCACAGAGAATTCCACAAATAACTTCCTTCTTTCAAATTAACTGTTTTCTCTCACTGTTCTCAGGGGAATGAGGTTGCACAGCTGAAAAGGTTTTTTTGTTGTTGTTGTTGATCCACTTGTCCCCAGTTTCTGAAAACAACTCACCTTTGGAAAATATGGCACCTCAAATATGTAAATATATAGAAATGTGCAACTATGGTATCTAAATATCACGGACTTTGCCACACGAGGAAAAAAAATCTAATGTGTTTTTAAAAATTGGTTACATTAACTTTGAGACTACAGACATTACTACATTCCCATCCTAATTGCATTGCTATTTCTTTATGTCACCACAACGCAAAGCCCAGGGTATTTGGGCACGCTGCCAGTCCTAACTTGGTTAGATGTCTTTTATGTTAACCTCACTTCTGATTTTCAAATGTTGTAAGGTTTCATTCTGGAATAGTTGTTATTTCTTTGCATTTGTGTTTCTCTGTATATACTGAACTTTCATGTAGTATCATGGAGATCTTATCCAGGAATTTTTATAGACTCTCATGATCCTCTTTCACTACTATGCATGCACCTAGCATATACTTTTCTAGCACAGTCTGGAGTGATTCTTTGCTTGAAGGGCTGCTCGTTGTCCTATAGCAATTCCAGACTCTTTGAAGGCTAAGACAGATGCTTTAGTTTTTGAGTGAAACCTCTGCAGGTCTGCAGACTATGTTAGTGACAGCTGATGAACTCCTGATATAACTGGTAGGTTTATATATGGATCATGTTAAATCTTCCAACAGAAGAATAAAGTGTTCCAAAACTTTGGAACTGCATTAACTTTGCACTATCTTATTTTCCAAAAAACTTCTTGTATTCATTCTGCTCATCATTTTTACCGTTGGCATGGTAACTGACTAAAAATGTGCTAGAGGCATTACAGCTCTGAGCTTTTCTTGTAGCCTATGATGCTTAATCAAAAAGTTTGCAATACATCCCAGTACTGTAAGTGGTAAAGCTAAAAATATTGGTCTCTTCAGAGCACAAACAACTACAACATGCTTTCAAAAAGAGTTTGTGCTTATAATGAAACAGAAAAACACTAATACTTACCCCTTTATCAATTTCTGCATTTTAGCAGCATGCAGAAATCTTGGAAGTCTTGAATGTCTGGTGTTGAGTAGATTTTTCCTTTACAGTACTATATTATTTTAAGATTGAGGTAAGTATGTAGGTTGAAAGAGTTTGCTCTCTTTAATATGTGACAAAGATGCTATTTAAAGCCATGATACTGCAAATGCATATACATGGGGGATTTGCACAAAAGTGAGTAGTAGCACTGAACTCATGGGGATTACTTACAGTAGCAGGAACCTGCAAGTTCAAATAGCTACAGAATTTGGCCCCAGCTCTTATAAATCATACAGGTGACCAAATATTTTCTTAACAAATTACTGGTATTGTAGATATTCAATACTTCTAAGAAGACACAGATGTAGACTTAAAGAGGGAAAATGAGGACTGTGAAAACACCACAATACTTGATGCAGAAACACATAGTGCCAAGGAAGAGCTTAACTGCACATAGCTATATTCCAGATAAATCCATGCCTGTCTAATTGACAGTACTGAAATTACAGCTATCATAATCTTAAATTGTATGAAAATGGGCTATCAGTTGCTTGAGTGAGATTCCTTCAATTATTAATATACATGAGGTGGTTCCAGCCATTGCTCCAGCACACAGGGCAAACATCTCCTTGTAGGGGCAAATGATAGCCCTCATATGGCTTGTATAGGCATGCAATGTGGGTGACAATTTTACCTATGGTGAATACATGCCTTTGTGATTTGCTTTTTCTCCCCCTCTACTCTGCCCTGGTGAGACCACATCTGGAATATTGTGTCCAGTTCTGGGCCTCTCAGTTCAAGAGGGACAGGGAACTGCTTGAGAGAGTCCAGCGCAGAGCCACGAAGATGATTAAGGGAGTGGAGCATCTCCGTTACAAGGAGAGGCTGAAGGAGATGGGTCTCTTTAGCCTGGAGAAGAGGAGACTGAGGGGTGACCTTATTAATGTTTATAAATATGTAAGGGGGGAGAGTCAGGAGGATGGAGCCAGGCTCTTCTCAGTGACATCCAATGATAAGACAAGGGGCAATGGGTGCAAGCTGGAANCCTTCCAATCCCTAATGTTCTGTGAATCTGTGATATTAAATACAGGTCTGTAAAACCAGGAATTGCACCACAGTTTTTCCTAGAAGATTATGATAGTACACATTTATGCACCCTGAACTGGCAGTGAATTGTGCACTCAACATGAGGCCAGACCAACCCTACTACTTAGCAAGCACAAGCTTTTAGAAGGTGTGTGCTTGGTTTCTAGGGTTATGCTGTGATGACCCAGCCATGCATTCACGAAAACACAGTGAAAGTAATACAGCTATTTGCAAGGCGCATGTTTTCTTATAAGATGTTGTTTTTTATGTTCTGTCTTCTTTTCAAACAGGTATCTTATGTCTGCCTGTGTGAGAGGCATGAGTAGCAGTGCATTGGTGGCAGTAGTGGTAATGGCAGTGACAGCAACCAACACTGTCTCTGAAATCATTGCATAGATTTGCTGGAAGATCTTATAATGTAAAGCCTTACAGTCTTAATATCTGGTAGTCAAAATGTTTTAATGGGAGCCAGAGGTGCTCAGAGCTTCTGAGGATGGTGTTTTTTCGTGGAGGTGTTGTGTATGAATGGGATAATCTGTATTTGAAAACCTTACTTTGAAAAGTTTGGCCTCCTCACTCACTGTTGTACTCAAATGAGAATATGAAAGGCTCTTTGACTTTCCTGTACAGCTACAAGGAGGGTATGTGTAAGCCTGAAAAAATGTTCTTCTGGTTTCAAGTGACAAACATTTTAGTTATTTAATAAAATTACAACAGAGGAAAGCCATTTTTACAGTCCCAGCTTTTTGGATTACAGTTAGTTACAATTTCCTTCTCTGTCTATCACCAACTTCTTGCAGAATCTTTGATAAGACTGGGAGATAAAAAGGACCACATCCACAAAGATAAACAAGTTTTGTCTTCCACATGCTGAACTAAGGATACATACATGAGTGATGGGCTTGTAGACTATAACCACAGAAGCACTCAAAACCTCCGGTGTTTAATATGTTTACTTTTGTTAAGGAAACACCACGTGCTTGTTTGCCAGAGAAACCTTCATTCAAATATATAAAAGGTAATGACTGTACTGGTGTGAGTATGGCCTGTTTATACAGGATTGTAGCAACAAGCTCAAACAGCATCTTTATCCTTTTTTAAAAAATCTTAGGTCTCTTTTAGGAACAATTAAGGTATCACTATGTTAAACATTTTGAAAAACGGGAATAATGCTGTGCTTTATTAAAGCTATAAAACTGCTGAAAAATATTTATTATTATTTATTTCATAACTTTTCTATTTTTAAATCTAGTTTTCTAAGGAAGAGATGCCAACGTGACCATGATGCACTTACCTGTCCATCGGTCTTGTTGCCATTCTATCTTCCTGGCGTCACACATTAGTTTTGAACTTCTTGGGCAATTTCAGAGAAATAGAAATTTCAAAGTTATCATATTGCTAAAAGTGTTTTGAAAATATGGAATGGGCTTGGACAGAAATATGATGTTAGCTGTGCTCACTGGGGGTAAGGCTGCAACATGAGCTCACTCCTGATTACATATCAGAGCATCCACAAAGCAAAGCAGAAGTGTGCCAACCATTAAATAAATTTCAATGTGCATTTGTCCCTTAGTTGATACTGGGTGATCTATTTCTCAGTTATTGTCTCACCTGTGCAGTTTCACTGAGTTGTAGTAAGGGCTGAGCTAGTGCTGCAATTTTAGTTGAACTCTATTAAAATTTTTATCTCAGTTTACTGTTTATTGTCATAAAATATTTCACAATTTTCTAAAGATTTTAACTGTAGGCCCAATTTGATTGTCCAAAAATTTGTCTATTATACATTTCTCTCCTGTGACCCTGATGGACATTACTGCTCCAGCGATTTGGGTCTCTCTTGCAACTGCATGCACTGACAATAAATAAATAAATAAAATCAGTAGTCATGTAGGCACCACTCCAGCTTTGAGCTCCATCCTGATGATGGTTATGGCTGAACTGAGACCTCAGCTTATTGCTTCTTTGATTACCACGGCTTGTAACACCATTCAGTAGAAACTATAGAAAAGGAACTTAAAACAGATGTGAGTCCTTCCCAAATAGGTCTTCTAAAATCAAAGAGAATATTTATGGAGAAATTTTCATGATGTTGGGCTTCTGCTCTGACCAAGAAAGATAGCATTTCACTTTGGAGGGAAGTGGGGACCAGATGACAATCATGTTTTTCCAGATCTTATCCAATTCACTTCAACACCCTGAACACATGGGTATACAGTACTTTTGACTTTTAAGACGAAGGATGTTTCACTTTAATTACTGGTCATATTTTACCACTATTAAAACTATTAAAATTATTTCAAGCCAATATTAGAAATACTAAACAGAAAATAAAGGACACAGCTAGAAAAAATAGAAACTTATTCTTAGGCCTCATATTGTTTTTAGATATTTCACCATTCCTCACTCTGTGAAACTACTATTTCATGACAATGAGCCACACTTTCCAGTTAAACTGCTCTTTTAGCAGAGGAAGTTCCTAGGAGGAGCATGTCTAACCCAGAGGTTGAATTTGAGGTGGTGGCTCCTCTAACTTAAATGAAATAAAATGGTGGCTCCAAAGATGAAATGAAAGGTGGCGATCCCTTCTCTCCTGTTGTCTGACTGACCATCCCAGTCCTGAATGAGCACTGACAAGGGATGACAATGCTTTAATACCACTGCCTTTCATTTATATACACCTAAAATACACCCAAAATACTAAAATAAAGATAATTTTCTAAAGATTTAGTGATTATGCTTGTGAATATATATTCTCCTTTTTAAGTATAATTTTATGTAAGGAATATGTGGAATATTTTGACAAGGGGTTTGCAGGTGTTATTTTAACTTCTTCACTCGATATTCAGCTCAATGTATTTGTTTTTTTTTTTTTTTCAGCCATTAAGAATTTAAGGAGCATGACTTTCTGTTAAACACGACCTGTGACATGTTAGCCCTGAAAGCCTCTTTCCTTTGATGGGTCTGATTCCTGCAAGAGAGTCCAAAATACCTGTGGCCCCAACTCCTTCAGACACTTAACCAGCTCTACCCTTCACAACATCAATGTGAAGTTACATATGCAAGTAAAATATGTGGATATGGGCCAGGGTAACATCTAAGGACGTTTGCCAGATCCTAATTGAGCAATAAGACAGGGTGTAGACTCTGATCCCATGCTTTGGTATGTTGCTAAGCAAAGGGCAACAGCCCTGCACTATCACTCAACAAGGTGTGCTGTCATTGCACAATAACTCCTTACTGCATACTGTGATGATTATAGCATGCTATTTTCAGTGTATAGGACATATTTTATTTATGTATTTTATTCTGCTGATATGCGGAGGAAATAGCTGCTTGGTAAATGCCATGTTATACTAAGTGTATAGTATATTTTTAGCTGGACAATAATGTGAAAGGGATGTTGTTTATAGGTCACTGTAGGTGTGCATGGTCTCACATGCAAAGGCTGGGTGAAAGACTTGAGGGCCTGACAAACCAATGCCTTGTTCCTGACTAGAGTTTTGGGCATGCAGAATCCTACCTATACATGACACTGAGGGAGCGCCTTGCTACCTCTAACACTGAAAATATAGAAACAAAATTCCCAATGCATTTTGTGAGGAAATCCAATATATGCAAAAAGACAACGCTGCTCCTTGGAAAACAATTTCTCATAGGAAGTAGCATGAAATCGTTTTCAGCTTCACAGTTATCTTGTTTGTTTTCCTAATCCTCACAAAGATTAATAAAGGAATGATGAGACAACAGCAAACTGTAAGCACAGGAAGCGACTATTGCCTAAAGCATCTGGATATGATTATGTAAACACAATGTAATAAGAAAGCTGAGAGATTTAACTTTCGAAATCTCTTCTATTCCCTCCTAAAAAAATACCCTCTCAGAATATTTACCTTGTTGCCCCAAGTATCCTGAGAGCTGCTAAAGCACAGCAATTTTCTCTGCAAGTTCCTTGCTACTGTGTTGATCAATCTGCCTTAAATTTGATCATTTACCCAAACTTTTCCCAGTGTGTATTCTGGTGTCTGACCCATAAATTTGAGAGAGAGAGGTAATTATAATTTGAAGGGGCTGTTTAGGATCTAACTGCTGCATGTACTATTTTCCTCCTACCTGCTGGCAAATACAATCAATACTTTGAACATTTATTACATGTTATGGCTTCGTTTTTCCTGTTACTGAAACAGTGACCTCTTCTTTAAAAGCCAGAAGTTGAACATTACTCACAGTGAGCCAGGCTACTCACCCCAAATGGCAACTGTGCTACTCACTAACATTTTCAAGAGATAAACCTAATTTTTAAAAGTAATGGGTTCTACCATATATAAATATTAATATTTTTAATAGTCATTCTAATACAGTTTTTAGCTTTTTCCTCCCTCAGCAGTTCCATCTTATACACTGAGTGCTAGCTATACAGATTTTTTAGCCCATTTACTCCAGCAAGGAGTAAGGACTCCAGTTTTATTAACAAATCACCCTAAAATAGTACTTAGTATAAAATATATGCTAATCTCATTTTGACCTCTTTGTGGTTCTCTCTCCACAGATAATCATTACAGAGCTTATCTGCATCAGGCTTCTGAGAGATTCTGTGATACTATTATTCCTATCATCTGGCAACTGACACAGAGACACCTGATAACACCTAAATGCGGTCCTTTGCTCCAACCAAGTGATTCAGATAAACAGGGGCAATAGGAAGAGTTTTGCGTTTCCTAAAGCTGAGCCACAATACCACACATGTGGAAGGAGGCTGCCCAACAGGATCTCTCACCCAACCTGAGCCTGTGGCACTTCATGCTGGAGCTAGGCGTACCTCAGGCACGTCTGCATAACTCACCAAGCCTTCTTTCAGGTGGTACTTCAGGTAAGGACTTAGCAGTAAGAAGGGTGCTGGTTTTTGCAATCTACTGACCCGAATGTGTGCTTGGGAAGTGGGGGATCTGCAGACCCAAAGGCTCCACAATGGAGGACAGTGCCTTGCCCAGGTCATGCACAGCACAGGCTCATTCTAGAGCTTCTCTTGAAGCCAGAAAACTGGAAAACTCCAAACACAAAAGACATTGAGAAAGATGCAGAGGAAGACCTACAGCTCTGTAGCTGGAACACTTCTTTAAAACAAGAAAATTATGCACCCATTCTGTGTTTTCATATCCATCATATTATGTAGAGTGACTGGACAGTCCAGAAAGGAGAATGAGCTGGGCTGGCTCCTGCCTGGCATTACTGTAGCATCCACTGTAACGCTCAGACAATCCTGCTTAGCCTTGGTAGCTCTGGGCAGAACATGATCATTGCAGAGGCCTCTTCAGGTCTCATCTCTACTAAACATATGCAATGGAGGCTAACAATTTGACCAGGGCCATTTGGTGGACCACTTCTCTGGTGGTAGGACCAAAAAAACCACTCTCTTTTCCTCTAACTTTTGCTTTTTAAGCATATGTCTGTACGAATCTATCAATGACACACAAGGCCAAACATAGTCTCCTTTGTCTTTTTCTTTTCTTTTCTTTTCTTTTCTTTTCTTTTCTTTTCTTTTCTTTTCTTTTCTTTTCTTTTCTTCTCTTCTCTTCTCTTCTCTTCTCTTCTCTTCTCTTCTCTTTTCTTTTCTTTTCTTTTCTTTTCTTTTCTTTTCTTTTCTTTTCTTTTCTTTTCTTTTCTTTTCTTTTCTTTTCTTTTCTTTTCTTTCCAAAATATCATTTTAGCTGAATTTTTCCCAAAGGAAACACATAAAAAGAGGCTGAGACAGATGTCTGGCAGGGATATTTTCAATTCAGTTGGCTGGAGTTTGATAAGGTTATAAACAACTGAAAACAATGTTCCTCTTGACTAACCCAGTTAGTCAACCTTAACAACAGACAGTGAACTAACTTTGCTCATAATTGTAATAAGGAACTACCGAATGCCAGAGCATTGCAGTCTTGCCCATAATATTAGGTTATAATATATAATTACAGGTATCAAGATTGGCAGCTGTTTTTCTGAATTAATTGTGTCCTTTCATTTTTTTCATTTTGATAAAACACCAAAAATGCTAAAAATGAGTAGTCATTCATTACATAAAGCAGCAGCTGAGCGGTAGGTGGAGGAATAGTTGTTTGTTCCTACTCACAAGCAAACATGATAGAGTTTCACTTTTTAAAATCCTTTTCATTTTATTTTGATGGCAAAAAAGTGATTTCTAATGACACAGAATTCCGACTAGTAAATCTTTGCAGTTTTTCCTGTTTGATCTCTGAAAGCTGATGTAGCTCATTCCAACTGCCCGCAGCATCAGCTTTATTCTCTTGAAATAACTTGATCCATTTTAGTTTTCCCTTAATGTTTTGAGCCCTTACCAGAAGTGGCAATCTTCCTGAGGTGTTGGTGGGAGCCACACAATTCACCAAAACTAAAGCTAGTGCCTAACCAAATATCCTGTTATCAGCACCACCGTAGAGATCCAGACAATATATTCCTTCATATGAGCTTCTAGGATCAGCAAGGAAAGAGAAGTTGGGGTGTTGATTAGTCAGATTAGAAAAAGGTTCTGAAGACCATCTTACCTTCTCATTGCTTTGGAGCAAATACACTCAGGTCAATTTGTTCATTACAGCTGGTCTACCAGGATTATTTCATTTCAGGCAGACATCCTGGTGTTGGGCCCATACTTTGCACTGAAGAACTTTTGATAGTTTACAACCAGCCTTTGCCCAAACTCCACTCTCCTTGCACGCTGGCACTGTGCTGGGTCCTACGTGAGAGGGAAACCACAAGGGAGCTGTGAGGTACTACTGTACCTCTCAGTTATAAACTTTCCCCCTGACCACAGCTTTGCAAGCTGAAGCCACAACACGCTGTGCGGGCTGAGCCAGGAGGTGCATAGCTGTTACCCCCCTGATGGCACAGGGAGGGCAGAGCTGGTCCAGGGATGGCTGCTCTGTCCTGCAGCAAGAGTCCAAAACTCAGGTGTGCCTGGAGAGGAAGCGTGAGCCTCACTTTCACTGTTTATTTCTCTTTTTTAGGGAAGTGAAAGACCAGAATGGGAATGACTCTGGAAACTCTGAAGCATTCGGTTGTTTCAGCATAGGTTGGGAGTTGCCACTGTAGCACCTAAAAAAAAAAACAAAAAACAGTGGTTTGCATCACAAGATGAGATATAGTGATACTTGAGCTAAGTCACCACTGCTTCTCAGCACAGTTCAAGGTGATGACTAGTCCCAGAATAGCTGGCATCCCACTATAGGGAAGATCATTTCTTTCACTGTCTCATACAGTGGTGATTATAATCTGCTAGATCAATCTTTCCTTTACTGGAGCTGAAATCTCCGTGACTGACAGAAGATCATATTTGGAGGCTCCACAGTTCTGAAATTGGCTTATTCTGGAAACCTGCCAGTGTCACAGCCTGGCAAAGTGCAGGGATCAGAATTACACTTGGCTATTCAGTCAGTCTTACTGGCTGTTGCATCACCGCTGCAGGATGTTACAAGCTTTTGAGTTTAAGGGACAGGTCTTTGCTTTCATTTTAGGATTATTTCCATTAATTTCCACATATCTAAGAATTGAGAAAAAAATATACATTTCTAAAGTTCATTGCATTTTGACAGCATAAAATGACATCATTTCTCTGCTTAATATTCATTTACCCATCTTAGCTGAGAAAGCTAGGGAAACAAGTAATGTGAAATGCTCGAAAGCTGCAGACAGGGGATCAGCATTGAAAGATTATATGACAACGGTGATTCATTCACATCTTGCGAGACAGAAATAAAACGACTTTATGTTCATTTCCTCCCCACACCTCCACCCTTTTCTAAGGTTAACAGAAAGGATTTCTGTAGTACACAGGTTATTTTAAGATCTTGAACAACTTACAGATCTAACATATTTTTCCCTGTGTATAAATAACCCCACCTGTTGCAGTATCATATATATGTGATCATTAAAATAGATGCTAGTAAAAAATAGTAGTATACTACATTTCAATCTAAAAATGATTCTAGGAACAAAGCACAGATAAGAGACACAGGGTTTTCTGTGTTTCAGAAAGATAAAAGGGATTCTCCAGTCTGACGTGGATTTTCCAGAGCCAAAAATGTATTATATACTCATCAACATTATAAAAGTTACTGAAAATTGGAAAAAAAAAATTTCCTTGGCCACGTTGTTGAAGATCACCAACAATATTATGTCACTGCACCTAGCAGAGGTTGTGAAAATGCTACCAGCGATGAATCAAATGTGTCTCAGCTTCACAAATGCACACGTCCCCTTTTACTGCTGCATCAGAAACAATCCCATTTCTCCAGGAGTTAAGGAAGTGCCTTTTTCTTGTTTTTCAGTAGGGATCAGACACACAAATGGAGAAATTTCAAAGAAATTTTGTGATAAAGTATGCACAAGACACAAGAAGAAGACACAATTTCTGCTTCAAACTGTTTGCAGGCTGATCCTAAGTGCAACCCTAGAGCATTGTGCAGTGGAAGAGCCATATTTCAGATAAGGAAGAGATCTGAGACCAAACTTCCTGCAAACTGTTCCCAGTGAACTAAAAAGCCATGTTGCGAAGGTGGTTATTTTTAAGGTGATATTTTGACTGCTTTGTTTGGTGGTCATATCACATTTTCAGCACCTAGAAATCCTCCGCTTATGATAGCGTCTGAATGAAATGTTGTTACTGACGTAACAATTATCTCCTCACCCCATAGCTTTCAAGTTATGACTTAATGTCGAGAAAACTGTGGGCTAAAGTGAGTGAAATAACTTCAGTACCTTCAAAGGATGTGGTTAGAATAGTCTGTAGGGGTGGTAAGAGAGTTTTCCTTTGCAGTCGGTGAGCGGCAACAACAGAGTGGCTTTTCAAGTGCTTCTGTATTGCAGCTCAGGGCTTTTAGACCCTGTCTGCTGCACCCACACACGATCTGGTGCAGTCACTTAAAAAGCATACAGCAACCTCTCAGCTCAAGGAGTCCTTTCAAAGCAAGTTTCACTCACCCAGGGGACCAGCAATCTGTAGAGGCTGCTTTTTCTATCCCTGAGACACAGCATCACATTGGCTCTGCTGCACTGGGACCACCCTATGCCCATAGTAGAGAAATAGGATTTGCTTTTCATTAATTCTGTTACTATAAAAAATTCCTGTAGGATATTCTGTAGCTAGAGCACTGAATCATTTCTGAAACTTCCTATTCAAATATTTGTTTTATATGGCAATGGTATTAGTAATGTGCAAGTTTTA
Source organism: Anseranas semipalmata (assembly GCA_013399115.1). Classification (NCBI taxonomy): domain Eukaryota; kingdom Metazoa; phylum Chordata; class Aves; order Anseriformes; family Anseranatidae; genus Anseranas; species Anseranas semipalmata. Next base: position 159,303 of record VXAA01005678.1, on the reverse strand, counting down.
TGCACTGCTATTTCCTCCCACACCCATTGAAAACTAACAAGAGCCAGCCTGTCAAAATAAGCATGTGAATTATAGATCCGCTATAACATGCTTCAAATAGTCAGTGTTCCAGCCTAGGTGATACTATATAACTCTGCTTTCCCTGTGCTTGTAAAATTGCACAGTCTACAATTCACCAAAAAAGCCTACATACTGAAGTCTGGATTTATCCCATCTTGTAGATTCCCCAACTGTGTGCTTAAGAATGGAGAATTTTCTCCTATGGTTGATGGAAAGAGACAGAAAACTTCATTTTAGCTCACCTAGGATTTGCCTTGTCCTTAAGGAAGACCATTGTTGGCTAGTAATGAAGCCCAAAGTGATTCTGATTTCAACTTAGGTGCCTCAGTGACATACTTCAATCTTCTTCAAGAGAAGAAAAGGAGTCAAGCTCTCTTCACAGCCTGGCCCCTTTTTGAGAGGCTGCACCCATATGCTGACTTGGAGGTTGGCTCTGGTGTTACCCTGTTGCCAGCTGCTCCCAGTATCGAACACCTAACGCATACATTGCCCTGTAGGCTATTTCCCAAACGATCAGGAAATGGGAGCAAATAATGTGTCTGCAATGTTTGCTCATGTGGGGTAATAAAAACGAAAGCTGACTGAGGAGCTGCAGAAAAGCCTTCTGCTACGGAAGGACTGGGTAATAAAATGGCAGAGGCAAACCAATGCTGATAAATGCAAAGCAGTTCACATATGGGAAAAAAATAACCTTAACTGCATGATCCATCAGTGGGCTCCGATCTGGTCTTAATCACTGAGAGGACACAGAGATCTTGGAGTCATGACACACAGCCATAGCCACAGACTGTCACATTCAGCAGAACAATTAATAGTGGTCATAAAAAACAAGTCAACATCAACAACTGTTAGAAAGGAATACAGAACAATCCAGAAGCCAACAGAGTGTAACTATAAATCCATACCGCTGCTGCATCCCAAATACTGTGTGGGATTCTGGTTTCCCATCCCAAAGGGTATAACAGAAGTAAAAAAGGAACAGTGAAATGAGATCTTTCATAAAAGGAATTAGTAAAAAGACTGAGATTCTTCAGCTGGGAAAAGAGCTGGGATATAATATAGGGTCTACAAAATCATGAATGGCAAGGAGAAAGTAAGTACAGAATTACTGTTTGCTGTCTCCTCTAACACAGTAACAAGGGGGTATCAAATGAAATTAGGAGGCTTGAATGACAGAAGTTCAAACAAAGAGTTACTTTTTCATATATACAATTAAGTTATAGAATGCCTGGCCACAGGATGCTGTGGTTGCTAACAGTGTATGAAGGTTCAAGAGCAAATCAGGAGAATTTGCTGAAGAAAAATCCGCTGATGGATATCAAACAGAAAGGCATTGCTGCTGGTTCACTGAGCAAATGGACTGCAAATCACTGGGAGAGGGGCCTGAGAGACTGCTTTGAGGGGTTATCATTATATGCTTGCACTGTTCTTATCCTCTCCCACAGACATTTGCTGTTGCCCTGTATCACTGAGAAGATACTGGTCTAGATGGACTATTGGTCTGACTTTGTACAGTCAGTCTTACGTTGTTAACATGCCTGCTTGTCTCCTCTCCTTGAAGATGACAAAAGACCATTCTAAGTAAGATCCTATACCTTTTTGTCTGGTTGAATCACCATTTAAGCAAGTGGAGGGGAAAAAATGCTCATGGAAATCCAAACAGGAAGCACTTTGCAAACAAAGAGGCACAGGCTGCTGCCTGCAGAGCTACTACTCTTCATGCTCCACAGGACCTGAAAGAGACCTCTGCTACCTGCAGCCAGAGCACAGATGCAGACGGACAATGAAATGATCTCATTCTTTTTTTTTTTTTTTTCCCCAAAATTATGGCGGATCTGATGCTTATCTTTTGAAAGCTAGGACACACCTGGGCAATAGCAGCATAGCACTGAGCCAGAAGCATGACGGACAGTAACTCTCCCTTGCTAATATGTTCTGACGAAACCCAGGCTAGCACTCAAGGAAAACTCTGGTTTTAGTGCTCTCATGGACTTCAGTCTTCAGTGCCAGCAGCATGGCAACACTAATAGTATAGCATGAAGCAAGGCTTTGTTCCAAACCACCCAGAACTGGTTCATCTAACCAGCTCTACCTCTGGGTGTAGGGTGACCTTCCAGATTAGCCTTTTAAAAGCCTTTCACTATATATGGCACTTTCAGTCTTGGCAAGATAAATCTGAAGGGAGAGCAAAGGGATGTCTCATGATGCAAGTACTAAAACATTCTTGGATTTTCAAGAAAAAATATACAAAACAACTTCCTGACTCAAAAAGAGCTGTATCTGGCATGGGAAACTTCTACTTTAGACCTCATCCTGACAGGGAAATATTAATCACAAAATTTAAAGTTTGCTTAGGTGGAAGTGGTAATGACTTGGTTTTATGTTTTATGTGTTTTTTTAATGCATTTTACGTGTTTTACATGTAAGCGGGATAAAGTCCTAACCAGCAAAATTTATACTTTTGCCTTAAAAGATCCGTTTCCACAAAGCTGAAAACAATTAAGAGATGCATCAGCCAGCCTGGAGAAGAAAATTTAAATGAACAAAAATGTGAATAATAATTTAGAGCAACTCAGAAAAATTTCACTAGATCTTCAAAAAGCTACAATTAAGAAAGAAGCCCACACTGGCTAAAACCTTTTTTCGAAGGAAGGATGGGAAGAAAGTTAATATTTTGCCAATATTTCTACAGACAAAATAGGACAACCAGGTAATTATAGGCCTGTCAGTTTGACGTCTGTTCCAGGCAGAGTGATGGAGTTGCTGATAGGAAAGTCAATTAACAAAGTATTAAAACAGTGCAATTTAATTAATGGCAATCAACACAGATTAATGGAAGAAAGATCTTATCAAATTAATGTGCTATTTTTATGAGACTACAAATTTGGTGGATAAAAGCAATTGTGGTAATATCATATACTTTGACTTTGGGTGCATTTGCCATACAGTATCACAAGAGACTGGCAGAAATCAGAACAAATATGATGAACACACCTGGCAAACCAAAGTGTTTTCAAGCTGGCTAAATTTATCAGGCTAACATGGGGTATCAGATTGGGTTCTGCAGGGACTGCTTATCAGCCTTGTGCCAATTAATAATGCTATTGGCAATGCAGGAGAAAATGGTACCACTGCAAATGGTATTTTTCAATGAACCAGTATTTGGAAGTGGGCATTTCTTGATGAAGGCCTTTTAGGCATTGCTTGAAGAACAGGTGCAAAAGAAATAGTAGGCGTCTCACGTGTAACCGAATGTAAAGTATCTACTTAGGAACAAAAATCTCAGGCCTTACTCACGCAAGACGGGTTCTCCTTTGGGAAGCTGAGACTGAAAAACGAACTGGGAGCCCCGGCAGACAACCAGCTGAGCCCAAACACCCTCTGAAATCATGCTGCTAAAAGGGCCAATGCAAACTTCTTCTGTGTGCAGAGGATAGTATCAAAGTCGAGGTTGTATTACTTTGGTGTTTGGCACTGGTTAAAGCTACTGAAATATTGTCAGTCCTGATGTCAGCAACTCAGGAAGGATGTTGGCAAACTGAAGGTAGTTCAGAGAAGAACCACAAGGATGTGAATGAAAAAAACATAAGGCTATAAAATGGAGCAACTCCACAGGGTAAGTCTATTTAGATTGTGTATCACAGTAAAAGCTAAGGAATAACTTGATTATGGTTTGTAAGTGCTTTCATGTGGAACAGACACTGTCTAATAGGGGACTTTTCACTCTGGTAGAAAAATATACAAGGAAATCCTGTAGAAAGCTGAAGGCACATAATTTCAGTTGCATTAAGCATAGGTAACAACTGCAACCATTTACGATGCACTGTAATAGATAGAATTGAATGTCTTTTCTAGTCTTTCTCAAGTCCTGCTCTTGTTCAAACAGGAATCAATTCCAGGTAAGCTCATGACCCATGTTGAAGAGTCAGAAATGGTCATAAGATGGCTTACAGCCTTAACATCTGTGAATGCCACTGTGCAAAATATATCAACATACATTTTTAAATAAATAAAATAAAGACATTTCTGAGTGAAGAACAGGATCCAAATTTAGCTAATGGGAGTTTCTTGTGAGCATAAAGGTGCTTTGTGAATGACAGGAGCGGTGTTTCATTCTAGTTCTGTTTTGTGAACATTTTTCAGTGCTGCCCAAAAAGCTGGCAATGCAAGATTGCAATGAGGTTTTGGAGAACATCTCCCAGAAGCACATCCAGTTGTCAGGTTTCCTTCTCACATTCGCCTCCACCAGCTTCATGCTGATGAGTGCAACTGAGGTAGCAAAACGTGGCCTAAAAGAAACCTGTTCAGCTTGTATACTCATCTGGAAAATAACTTCCCAAGGCAGCTTATTCCTAAAGTGACAAATGGACATTAGACCTCCCTAAAAGAAGAGAGACCTTAAGGGCAACTGGGAGTCCACTTGAGTCTGTTTAATCCCAGAAGGTTAGGAATAAATAGTCATAAATTCCGTAACTTCCCTTGCATATAAGGGTTTCCCCAGAACGTGCAAACATGGCGTTTCTCTTACTGATCTCACACTCTCGGGTGTGCTCTGCTCACTTGGCCCATTACAAAAGAAATAAACCCACCCTTTTTTTCTCTCACGTGTGACCAGTGAAGGTGTGCTTTTCCTACAGGTATTTTCATACTGCTAAAAGAGCGGGTTGGAAGCCCTGTGAAAAACAAAGGCTGTTCAGAAGAAAACTCCACCACAAGAGATTGATTTCAATTAGTGAGGGATAACATTAATATGGATATACATAACACAAACACTTTTTAGCTTCTGGGAATGGTGCCATCTGCAAATAATCAGAGCTAGTGGTAATAGAGAGATGTAAGGTCTGACTGGGGTAGCCAACAGCCCACAGTTTTGACAATCTGATTTGGAGGGCAGTGCTGTGATTTCTAAGGTTGATTTGCTTTTCCTCATGCTATCTGAGACCCATCAGCAAGGCAACCAACATACAGATGGAGCTTTCCAAACCACCAGGATTGGCTAGGCTGGGAACATACTGTGGTCACAGCCACAGCTAAAACCTGGCTATGTGATAGTATCACTTTGAAAAATCTAATATGTTACTGGATCCTTAACCAGAGACAAGGATTGTTGATTCTTGAGCCAAAGACTGGTTTACCTTCTAGGCAGAACGCTCTCCTATACACAGAGATTTGTCCCACAAAAAACTAAGACACTTCTTAGATCCCAGATGAATAAGCACATGAAGATAAACCTCACACTTCAGCTAACAGCTTTTTTTCTTTACAATTTCTGTACAACATAACAAGAAGGCAGTTTGCAGAAATGTTGGACCTGCTTCTCTTTACCTCATTTAACAGGCTTCAGTACATAAATTACTTTGCGGAGTGCTTTTTTTTTTTTTTTTTTTTTTTTGCACTGTATTCGGTTGTAAATTTT
>VXAA01005678.1:132789-148781 GCA_013399115.1 Anseranas semipalmata | reverse complement strand
CCCCCCCGCCGCTGCCCCCACCCCGTGCCGCCACCGGGGCCGCTCGGGGGCTCGGGGCCGGGAGGAGGAGGCGGGGCCGGGCGCTCACCGCGGTCGAACTTCTTGCCCTCGGGGTCGATGTCCTTCACGTCGAAGATGTCCTCGAACAGGATCCCGGCCATGGCGCCGCCGCCGCCGCGCTCCCGCCCCCCCCCGGCACACAAAGGCAGCCGCAGCTGGACGGGCGAGGGACCGCGCTCCACGCCAGGGCTCCGGTGCAGCGTCTCGGCTGGTCTTCTCCATACTCATGAACATACAAAGGTCAACCCCTATCACGATAGCACGATATGGGAGACCGCGGAATAAAACCCAGGATTTTGAGGAGCTCTCGTCCATACGGTCCATCGAGCCAAGCCAGAGTTTTAGCCCGAATCTAGGCTCGCCGAGCCCGCCGGAGACCCCGAACTTGTCGCATTGCGTTTCTTGCATCGGGAAATACTTATTGTTGGAGCCTCTCGAGGGAGACCACGTTTTCCGAGCCGTACATCTGCACAGTGGCGAGGAGCTGGTTTGCAAGGTAATACCTCTCCTCGTTATTATCAGCCGGGGCTAGCCTGCTATCGCGTGTTGATTTCCTGCGTCTTGCAGGAGGGCCGAGTACGGTCGTGTGGTTCAATTATTGAACAGTTTTAAAAATAAAAGGCGGCGAGGCAGGATTAAAGGCGCATCCTGTAACTTTTCCCTCTCTCTAGACAATGGCCACGTTATAGCGGTGGCCGGGAGCCAGTTCTGCCTCTCACCCCGGGGATATTGTTCTGGAAAGAGCCGTCCTTTAAGTAGGTCTTAACGGGAGTTCAGAGCAGGAGAAAACCTCGTCTTCCCCACTCTCACTTTTCAAAATGGAGTAGGGAATCCCCAGTTAATTTTAAGGTGTTGGGACCTGCTGGCTTCCTCGATTTTTTTTTTTTTGCCCCGTCCCTTGTTCTGTGAGTTGGGGTACGGAAGAGGATGCAGAAGGGGGAAGGTTGCAATCAGCTTTGTCTTAAAAGTGATTTAAAAAATCCACATCGAATTAATCAGCCTGAGCTCCCTCACCGTGGACGTTGTTTGCAAACAGCATCCTCCCCCATTGCACAACTGAGCAAGAATAAAACCTGCACACCTACGGTTTTCAGAAGAGCAGACAAAATAGCTATCCCACTCTTTGTAGCCTGCCTGCTTTTCTGTGCCTCCTCCCAGTTTGCTCCTACTATTCAAAGGTGAGCAGTGGGAAAAAGAAACCCACATGCATGCACGTCTGTCCAGAGATGTTCTCCTTTCGGGCTGAGGGAATATTTTCCTTTGTTCCTATATTGTGATTCTCATTGTCTGTAGTGAGCCAGACTTGTGCCAGGCAAACCGAGGCAGTACCCAGTAGTAGTTTTTATAACTACGCAGCAAATTGCGACCTTGCAACAGCCGCCGCAGTGTTTGCATTGTTCCTGAAATATGGAATTGTGCCATTTAGCTATCTTGAGCAAATGTCTAGTGTCCAACTAACTGCAAAACTGAAAAGTAGATGTACTGTAGCTTATTCACATTCCTGGGATTAATGGTAGTATTGCTGACGGTTTCATACTTCTGTACTTGATTCATAAGAAGTTATGGACTAGCTTGTAGCAGGGAAGTGAAAATAATTGCTCCTGTTTGCTATTTGTGAAGGCTGGAGTTCAGAGGGCAATTTAAATGTGCTCGTTGATTGAGTTATAAAACCTGATGTTAAGGCAACCTAGGATTTTGTGCGATTATTCAGGGGAAAAAAGGGCCCGTGACTTTGCAAAGGACTAATATTGCATGCTGAAGTGAATGCTTTGTTACTAAACTGAAACAGAACATGAGAATTTCTAGAATGAAAGCCCTGCTTGGTGCAGCAGTACAGTGCTGCACTCTAGGACATTGGCATCTTTTCATGAAATAAACAGATCCCACAAAGCTGCTGCTCTGCGTGAAATTATAGGTGAACTTGCATAGCAAGTAGTAAAGTGGGGGCTCTGATCTTCTTTGTTTCCTGTTTGGTTTGCAGGATTAAGGTAGTGTTTTGATAACAGTATGAACAGCATGACGGCAGCTCACAAAGAGTGGACTTGATTTTTTTTTTTTTTTTTCCTCCCTTTAAGCTGTATGTTTTTAAGCTGATCTTGATGTTTGAATAGTGTCAGTTTTTCCGTATGTGCAAGGCACTACTTCTAGCTGGGCTCCAAAAATACGATCTTAGCTTGAATTGCCAATTTGTGAATACACAGTTGTCGGTCCTGAACTCATCTTAATTTAATGCATTCTTTAAAATGCCTGCAGTATCATGACTACTATTTGTCAAGTAGCCTTCCGGCTAAGAGACCTGCTATCTGGTATCTTATTGAAGATGCTCTCAGAGATTGCTTGCACAAACATTGGGTTGGATAACAGACACATACTGATGATTCTCAAGATTCATTTGGCTGCACCCACTGACTGTACAGATGCCGTTATTTGCTTCGAGGCTCTGTGGCATCCAAACAATGGTAACTTCTCACTTCCAATTTCCAGCAAGAACTAAATCAAACTGCAGCTTATTGGACGTTTGCTGAATTGAGGCCAGGGATCTTAAATGCTGGGATACAAAGAAGCCCTTTATAAAAGGTATTCTAGACTGTAGCAGTGTGATAGTACTTCCCGTCTCCCCCCTTTCAAACACAGTACTGATACATATCCAGACCTACTTACTTAACAGAGGACGGGAACCACAAAATGTAACTAATTTATATCAGGATATTCTGGTTAGGAGAGAAATCTGGAAAGGCTTTTTTCACATGAGGGTTTGAGCTACATGAATATTCCTGCTTAAATTTTATTTTATAGCAGCTGCTTTGTAGTAGAGCCATTCACTTACAATGTAGTACTTTTGAGATCCAAATGTCAATGAATTCTCCTCTGGAATGAATTACACACCAGGGATTTTAGCAACACCCCCTCCCCACCCCAATTCTGCTTCCCTGGCTCACCATGTCACCAGAATGCCTCAGTGTTAATCTACCCCCTGTAAAATGTGTTGGATCTGTTTGGCAGTCTGCCTTTAAGGTTGTTTTTGCCTGTGCTGGAGTATAGCACACAGGTATGGGGTGGGGGGAAGGAGGTGTGTGAGGAGGGGGTGTCCCAGTTTCATGGGTTTGGGGTCCTTTTCTGGGGAAGGAGTTTGTTAGGATTGCGCTCAGGTTTTGAAGCGTCAGGTAAATTTGGATTGAACTGTATATGTCTGACACTCTGTTTTGAAAGCTTTATATAGCTGCAAAGAAGCAAGGTTTGCTTCTTGGAGAGGATACAAATACCCACTACTGGAATACAAAGACCGGAATACAAACAAAAAAAAACAAAAAATAAACAAGTGCATTTTAAACCAGTTGGTTTGATACCTTTACCATTTCTTCATTTTTTGTGTTCAATTAGAACGAGACATGACTACCTTAAATTCTTTTTACCAAAGTAACAAAACACCAGAGAGTGAGTTACATATTGATAGAAATTTTATGCTGGTGGAAATGCTAATCCCTTGTTTTGTAGTACATCTGGAGCAGGTATAACTGAAAATCAAAATCACTCCCATCAATACTTTGCTTATATTCTCCTCTAGCACACTGACTTCTGTTATTCTTAATGAAGTCTTTCTTCTTTGTGTAATATGGGCATTTCTCAATTGACTCAAGTACTGATTCATTCGTCATCGCTAGATTATAGTAACTTCTTATATTTGGGTTTCCCAGCAGCCTTTTAAATTCCTACAGCTCATTCATAAGATCAGTGATAACATACTTACTATTAAAGGGACACTTTGCTTTTAATGGAGCACTTGACTGAAATATGGAGACTTTGGGGTGGTTTTGTCTTTGCCTTTTGAAGGGTGTTTGTCTGCACTCCAACAGGCAGGGCTATTTCCCCAGTTGTCCTTCTGATCTTATAAACGGCCATTGTAAATCTGAGACTTTGAAAGTGAAAGTGACTTTGCTGTTTGTGGGAAGCGAAAGAAATGCAGGAAGTAAATATGAATAGCAACAGATGATATTTTAAACCTGAAAATCCTTAAAGCTTTAATGGGTTAATAAAATCAAGAGAGAGGCATGTGGATCAGGGTGGATTGAATTTGACAGCTTCTCTCAACACAAAGCTACCGGTCATGTTCTCTCTGAGTTTATTTGGACGCAAAATAGAAGATAAACAAGCTTCCTTCCAAGAACTGCCTCTGCGTGTCTCTGGTCTTTACAGCTTAATTCAGATTACATTCTAAATTTGATCAACTATTTGCTAATGAAACTACTCTTGCTACAAGTTTTTGGAGACTAGCCTTTCCCATAAAGGCTATGTGTATCTGTTGTGTGGGGTTGTACAGTCTGTTTTGTCTCGTCCTCTGTGCCGTGAGCCAGTGACATCCTGTTTACATCGGTACAGCTTCAGCAGCAGCATAAACTGTACTCAGAGGTGGTTCTGTTAACAGAATTAGATATACCATAACTTCACTGTCCTTTGTAGTGCTAACCTTGGCTTTACTGTCATTGTTCCTGCAGGTGTTTGATATTGGCTGCTACCAGGAGTTACTAGCACCATGTTTCTGTCTGCCTGCGCATAAAAATATCAACCAAATTACTGAAATAATTCTTGGGGAGACAAAAGCTTATGTGTTCTTTGAAAGGAGCTATGGGGACATGCATTCGTTTGTTCGTACCTGCAAGAAGCTTAAAGAAGAGGAGGCAGCCAAACTCTTCTATCAAATAGCTTCCGCTGTTGCACACTGCCATGATGGTGGACTGGTACTGCGAGATCTCAAGCTGCGAAAGTTTATTTTCAAGGATGAAGAAAGGTAAGAGACTCCCTTACATTACAGGTGGGGAGTGTCTGAGGTCAGATTCAGAATTACAGGATGCAGTGCTCTTTGTTGTCACAGTACAATTCATTTGTGGTACACAAGGTGTTTCACTTTCTTTACTTACCTCTGCAACCTGATCATGGGGTGGATGTGCCATTTTACCTTCTGGCTTAGGCTTTGGAGTAAAGTAAGTATAGAGTGCCATTTGTATGTGTGTCTGGTCTCTGCATCTCCACGCAGAGGAGCACCCTTATTCCTAAGGAGGGGATGTCTCCTGCGGGAAGGCTTTGCATAGATGTCTGGTGTAGGAGCTCTGCTAACGTAAATACAGCTGGTGTTTAAAGAGGGAAGGAGTAAAAGATATAGTGTATTAAAGAGGGCTGGGGACTGAAATGGCTCATTCCAGTGAGGAGGCATAAAGAGGAAGGACAACCAAGTGGTTAATGCTGACACAGGTTGGAGGGAAGGGCCACCAGTGCTTTGAAGGACCACTTTGAGGACAGCATCTTGCTCTGGTGCTGGAAGAGTCTGGAGGCTGCTTCTAAGAGTATTATGTGGTCAGGAATCATACTAAGACTAAAACTGCCTTGCTGCTGTGTGGGTACCTGTTTTTAGTATCAGCTGTTGTGGTACATGGGGAACTACCTTTTTTTCTGTGTGTGGTGGTTTTATTTGTATCTTCTCCCTGCACGCTCTCCTCTCTCAGTAATTGACTGGTAAATGATTTTGGGAAGGATCTGGAAGACAGGGAATAAAGTATCGTGGGATGTTCTAGGTACACTGTTGAAGTGCTATTTCTGATGCTGAACCATAGTTATAGTGTTGAACCTGTGGAAACGCCACGTCTCTTTCCTTGTGGTTGCCAGTTTTCATTAATTATGTTACATCATGTATTTGCTTGCAACTTCCACATAAACCACCCGAGTAATCAATGCTGCCAAAGTAATGTCAGGCTTTCACAGAGGGATTAAATTGGAAGATGACCGTCAGAAGAAAAAACTAAATGGGGACAGAGCCTGCCTTTGTGCTTCTTCATGTCTTGGTTGAGGATGGGGAGGTGTTTTTTCCTTTCTGGTTCAATCCTATGAATTGTTTGAAAGCTTGTTCAAACTGTTGCACAGTGAAGAGGATGTTCTGGAGACCTTCATTAAAAATGACTGATGCATATCAATTCCATTTGGGGCTGTTTGCAAAGTTATAAGCAAAAGCAGGCACACATAGGTTTTCTGCAGTAAGTTCGTGGTCTGAGAATGACAGAAAACTAATAGACAATTCAGTCATTTAAAGTTCATAGCCTTAAAATAAAAACGGCAACATCTATCATGTTTAAATATTCTCCATGTAACTTTTGTTAAAAGCAAAATTTTCCAAAATGAACTTCTCCTTTTAATCTCTTTACAAGCAGTAAAGTAGAAGACATCTCTTCACTTCTTAATTCAGTTCAGGCAATTCACAGCTATTCCCTATTTTTCTACTGCACCCCAGTATATATGATGTTTCCTCATCTTCTGATAAAAAAGCCTAAAATGAAACTAGCTTAATGTCCATTCAGAGAGAAATGCAAAGCAGTCTATGTAAACTGAACTTTCACAACTTTTACTCTGAGTTTAATAATTAGACACCATTATAGCATCTTTGATGTAGATTACAAAGAAACTTGTGTAAAGTAGGTGGGGTTGTTTTCTGTTGTATCTGATAATGTCCTAACTTTAAAATGGATTTTTCCTGGCCTTTTACATAAACTTGTGTGGTTTTGTATAAAGGACAGGGCTAGAACTACCTTTCCACTCTGAGTGAAGCCAGCGTGAGCTCAGAGCAGTGTAGTGGGAGCTGACGCAGGCCGTGCTGAATACTTTTGAACTCCTACCCTGCCGCTTACTAGGAACTGAATGCAGCACACGGCACGAGGCCAAATCCTGCAGCCACCCAAGAAGAGTGGTGCGTACTATAATAGCAGTGTTTGCGTTCATGAATGTTTTTAACATAACTAGTCTACGAAATCACAGTTACTCACTTTTGAACAGTCTCTTCTAATTATACAGTAATTCATTTCAAAGATCAAATATGACTTGCTGGTTATTTTTAAGATAACCGTAATGTGGTTTTCTTCTGAATGTGGTGTTGATTTGTAAGTATAGAGGTATTGCAATCCTTTCTCCACTAAATAAACAGAGATGCAGTGAGATGAAATAGTGGGAGATGGAAATAGAACCAAACAGCGACTGGCTTTTTCACATGCTCTGTTCATCAGACTGTAATCAGTCATCACTTTCAGTCTGTTGCTATATTTAGGCTGAAAAATCTTCCCGGTCCTTCCGGGTTCACGGAGGTTTTTGTGCGTTGCTCACACCCATCTGAGCTAGTGTTTCGGTGAGCCTGCCGGCGATGCCCGCGTGCTGAGCAGCCTTGCATTCAGAAACCGCCGCCTGTGGGAGTGCCTGCAATATGGGTGCTGCAAAATCTGCTGTTCTTTGGTACCTGTAGTGATCCAGAGAGGAAGAAAAGAGTTGAAAATGATGCTTTAAGAAATGTGTGTGAACTCCACTGCCGCATGTCGTCTGTTCCTCACTGTTACTTGGTGGAGGTCTTTTTCAGTAGTTCTTTTCCTATTTCTTCCAGCCTCTAATACCTACTGGTTTGAGACTTTCTCTTATTAAACACTCACAACTTTCATTTTAGGAGAAAAGATGGGAAATCCAGCATGCAGGCAACACATGAATGGAAACTTTTTTTTTTAATAGGATTTGTCTGCTCTTAGGTGTGGGCTGCCAGACTGACTGCAAGAGCCAGAGAGAATGTGAAGGATACATGGAGGCAGTTCCATTTGTTTAAAAAAGAAAATCAATTGAAGCATTTCTTAGTACATATTCCTTCCATTGATCCTAATGCTACCCTGGTAGATGGATATGAAGTCAGAGCTCATGGAGTTTTGCAGACAGGTACATATGGCATTGAAACTCTTCCCACCTCATTCCCATTATCTAAACTACAGATGGAATTTGCAAAGATTCAAGATCTTGATCTAGCAGCGTCAGGAGTGCTCTTTGCTCCTGCTGATGTCACTGCTAAGAATGCATGTTATTTGGATGTTGCGAATTGCAGTGCCCTTGCGATATTGATAATGAACCAGGAAGCAAGAGGGTAGAAAAAAAGAAATGTTGGAGGCTGGTGGTGCTGAGCATTTTGTAGGGGTCCTAATCTTACTAGCAGTGTTCTCTTGATGTGCTAAATCAAAGCTAGACTGTGATGGTGTGTTACATCTTGCTATTGCATGTATGTAAATACATCAGCACTTGAAATGAAATGCAAAATTCCACAGTGTGGAAACAAAACAATTCATCTGTGTTTCAAGGTACTTTATCTTATAGCTTCCTTTAATCCTGAACTGCAGAAATTTTGAAGATTGCATTCCATGAAAATGATGTGTGCTGTTGGCAAGCACCTTAGGTCTTTTATGTTTTGTTTTTGTTTGTTTCATATAAAGGAAGATTAGGGGGTGATGTTTTGGTGGGGAGGAGGGGGGGGATTATGTCTATGTTTTTCTATTTGTAAACTATATGTGAAATAGGCAGAATATTGAAATTTCAGTTAAGCTTCTTAAACATGCAACTGATCTTGATGAAGCAGAACTTCTAAGACATTACCGCATGGCTGGAAATGTTTTTCTAAGACTGTGTTAGCAAGCAGCAGCACATCCATTAAATGAGGGCAGTGACTTTCAGAGTACTGAAAACATGGAAGACACTAACTTGCCATGCTGGATCTCTCCAGACTTTTTAAAGTATCTATAGGATTCTTGATTATTTAAAAATTGGATCCTTAAACTTCTAAATAAAATTTGAATCCAAGACATTGGAGATGAGCTAAGATAAAATGTGCTTTTGTATTTTTTCTGCTTCCATGCGTGGTGGTCACTTTTTCTCATCCTGGATCTTAGGTCAGCGTTGCTGCTGATCTTTGTGGTGCTCTTGCTTTTGATTATTTTTGCTCTGTTCCTGTTACGGTGTTTATAGTTTTTCTTTTACAGTCTGCCCTCATAGTAGGCCCTTGGGCAGAGTTCCTTCTCCTGGTGTCCCATAATGATGTTGCAGAATGGGCAGGGCTTTTTGGGTTGTGCTAAAAATAGCACTATCCACAGTGTAGCTAATAAAGCAATTCATCAGTGTGATATGTAGCAGATGCTTTGAGAGAGAGCCACCTCAAAGATCTCAGAATTAAATCAAGCATTTCTGGGTTGGTTGTTCCAATGGCTTTCTTAATACAAGAACATTTCTGCTGTCAGGGAATTATTAATTTCTTTAGTCTGTTTTTAAGCCTTTAATTATATTAAAATATTAGCTGTCATAATATTTGAAGCTTAAAGACCTTGTAGATTCGTCATAGTTGTTGAGGGGAAAATTAAAATAATTTTGGTATTTAGATATAATTTTCCTGTGTTCTTTGAGTAAATATGAGAAACAGTCAGCAGGTGGGATTGAATAAAAATAAATATCATTTGACACCTTTTGCTCTGTACCAGGGGAATGAATCCAGTACAATCTACTAATTTAGAAAGCCTGTGCTAGCATAATATATTTATTTGATGCTCTTAGAATTGTTTTTTCCTTTTTTCCCATCTAGAACTTCTCAGCTTTGACTGGATGATGCTTTAAGGTGACCTAGTTATGTTGTTTTCAATCCTAGTGATACAAACCTGATCCCACAAAGAAACACAGAATACATGTACTCACCTTTGTCCAAGTAGGCATTTCATTTTCTTATAGTTAGCAGTAAGTTTCTTCCCCTGCAGTTGTCAAATTGTAATGCAGTCAGCCCATTTTCTCCCCTGGTGTTAGAACTTGCTTTTTTTTTTACTTTTGATTCAGTAGAGAACAGGTAAGTTAAAGTCCTGGTCCTGGTCTTCAGATACCAAAAAAACTGCAAATAAAGCCAGTCTTCAAGTCTTCATCTGTTTTGTCATTTAAGCACTTCACCTTACCCTGAATGGGGAGGAAAGCTGCCACAGGACCAAATAGCATCACTTCTTCAATGGTGAAAAATTGTAGGTCAAATTCCAAACTAAAAATTATTATTATTTTGCATCTTAATATGGTAAGGAAGGCAAATTTCATTACAGGCAGCAAATCTGTGCTGTCAGACTTAAGACAGAGGATGGAACAGTTAGACCGTCCTCTGCAGAAAGGCTCATGCTCCTTGTTGCCTTCATGGGGTTTGGTTGCAAAGCTCCCAGTTTCTCCTGGCATTCCTGGGATCAGCACAATGTGGGTTTGTTGCCTGTGTGGTGCCCTTCCTGGTGGGGTGTGAGAGGCCATGTGCAGATGTTGATTGTCACGCCAGCCCTGTGAAGTGTTTAAATCTCCTCCTGAGGGCATGTGGAGTCATAGAGGTTAAGTGCTGTGCCTAAGGTCATAAATGAAAAGAAAAGCCAGGGAAAAGTTGGCTGCTGGCTGGTCCTGGGATGAGGACTGAGCTCCAAGTGGACCATGAGTCCATTTGAGGTCCTTTAGTGAGACCATGAGTGGTGAGAGTGCTGGGTGTTACATCTCTGGAGTTTGCAGCAGGTTTTGTCCTCAGACTGCGCTATCTTTTGGTATTTGACTTGTAGCTGGATACGTAACTTCTCCTCTTCCTTCTGAAGGGTGGTGTGGGGATGCGGCCCCCATGGTGGGCAATGAGCAGGAGAGAAGCCCTGCCTGGGGGCCTGCCTTTATTCTGGGCTGCAGGTTGCCTCCGTGTCCTGCCCAGCTTCCCCCACCACAATCGCTGGCTAACCTTCCTCGCTGTGTGCTGAGGTGGGTTGTATCGGCAAGTGCCCGAATCACTTCTTATGACAGCTCAGCATTTTGTTGGGATTTGAACCCATCGCGTTTTGGTCACCAGCTTTCTGGCAGGCTCTTTGCAGGGGTTGTCACATTTCTCCCCCTCTCTGGGCTGCACGCTGGCTTTCTGGACTCCTGTGTGACTTTCCAAAAGGCACCTTTGGCTGAACACTGCATTACATGTTGGCTGTGTCGCCAGACGTGCTTGGCATGGTTGGGTGCCCATCATGAGATGCCTGTCATGGGATTGCTCTCTCTGAGGACAGGCACTCTGCAGTCCCTGGAAATAGAGGTCTCTTGAGACATCTTGCACTAAGAGTTCAACAGCTTGCCATTTTGAAGACTTAAAAACCTCCATCCAGAGACTCAGTGCAAAATATAACATGTTGATTTTTGAGCTGAGGCTGAGGAAGTCTGCAGGCATCTGAGCTGGGGGTGACCCGGCTAGTGGCAGCTGCCATGGACTGCCACAGTGAATTTCTTCTCATGCATTTTCTTTTAATTGTCCTTATCCCATTGTGAAATTAATTTGGGCTTGGGAGAGAGAGGAAAGAAGACCATAAACAGGAGCCAACCTGTATTTAGTCTTAAGCACCTGCTTTTTAGTAGATGGTATATTGCTTGGAGACAGGCTACAGACATCTCAGCAAAAGGTCTGCAAGTTGGCTTGTAAAATAGTGGGTCTGCTTTGTCTTAGAGGTGCTGAGCACCTACTGCAGGCTTAGAAAGTCTAGGGCTTTTTTGGCAACATGCAGTTCCATTAACAAAATAAAATTTTTGTCTCCTTTCCCTGTGGAACTTCATCATGTGTCATGTGAACAGACATAAAAAAGATGGTGAACGTGGCATACAGCTGACAGCAGAGCCTTTTAAAACACTGACCTTTCATGTGATCTAAAAAGATAAAAGCGAGGTGAAGTAGCTGCCGTGGGCCAGATGCTTATCATATAATGGCCTCCTTGAAGGGTTGTAACTGAGCCCCGTACGTGAAAGGGTCTGCATTGGATTTCAGAGCCCTCACCCCAGTGTATGCACACAGGCACACACACACACATTGCTACCTTCCTGTCTACTTTTCTGGGAGCATGTTGTCACTGTAAGCAATAAGGCAGTAAGGGCGTGGAAGAAGCTAAGTGCATGGCAGGCAGGACAGGCTGTTCCCAGCAATCCTGTCTGAGTGCTGTAAGGCTGAGGTCCCGGGGGCCCCAGCCCTACCTGGAGGGGTGTGAAAGGGTGGCTTGAGTGCATTTTTTTTTAAGTGGAAACCAGCTAAAAACGAGTTAAATGCCCTAAGTTGCTGGATCCTGCATGTCAGCAAGGGGATGTAGAGCAGGGTAGGATCGTGTTGGAGGAAGGGTGGGGGGGATATGTAACTTTTAGAGGCTTCCTCATTCTGCGGAAGTACCAGTGAGGGAATCTTCCCTTAGGAACAGGGTTCATCCTGTAAAACCTTTACTGCCTGTGAGTCCCAGTTGCCTTTTGAAACATATCCTTGAGCCTGTTTCATTATGCAAGAGACAGTTTGTCTGACAGCCTCTGTGCAGGTTTTTTCACTGGAGTTGCGTAGGATGCTGTGTGGTGAACTCCCAGGCTGCGTGCCGTTACGCGCTGGAAGGGATCTTGATGGTGAAAGGAGCAGGATTTGAATTGATGGCATAACATTTCCCCTCTGATCCGGCATGACTCACTGCCCTGGGAGAAGATCGGGTAGTTCTGAGTTCAGGACAAGTCTTCCCACCAAGCTACAAATCATCTCCATGGGATTTTGTTAGCAGCCTTCCCCATCTCACCGTCTCCGTGAAGGCAGCATGCTTCTGCATTATTTAGGAGAGATTCCCTTAGTTAAAATAATCAATTAGTAAAAGAGAATTGTTCCAAGTGTCAAGCTTCCTTTTTTTTTTTTTTTTCCTTCCTGATGGCATAATTGCATTCATGCTTGTCTTGTCTTTGTGATGGGGTGCTAGCAACTGACCTTGATTAAATGACCTGTAAATTATTGGCCACACAGGAGCAATCCCTGATCTCTTGGGCAGTAACGGGCTCCTGCTGATGGCTTGAGTGCTTCCACCTAGGGAAAGGCTTTCCTGGCCTCAGTCAGGATAATGTCGAAATACGAGAGAGCATTGCTTGGGTGCCTTTGTTTTTTTTTTTTTATGGGCAGGCTAATTTAGGGGGGAATGCTGTGAGGCACCTCTTGTTTAGAAGTTGCCATTTTATATCTGCTTGCAGCCATATCAGTAAAATGGCAATCTGGATGGCAGTTTCAATTCAGATGACAGTTGTTTTCTGATATCTGGAGGCATGAGGCTGCTATATAGAATCTGTAAATCTGGATCATCTCTTTTTGACCCAACCTGAATAGCAAGTGGTGTGCCTGGAGTCTGTGAAGCAGGATGCCTCCTTCCAAAGCAGCTGATCTGGCTGTCATCTCAGGCATGCTGCTGGACTAAAACTGTGGGTTCGGTCTGCAGTTTGTGTTCCCAAAATGGTAACAGTGGCTCAGCTGTGGTTCAGGTGCTATTTCCCATCAGATGGCTTTGGGGACAGACTAAAAGCAACTGCTTTCATTGATTCAGGCATGGACTCCTTTACTACTGTTTATTCACTGCAGTGGAGATATTTTCCTCTGAAACACTCAGACTTTCAGGCAGTATTTCTGCTTTAAATGTTCCTTTTTTTTTTTTCCCCTGCCTCAGGAGTTTAGAGCCCTCTGAATAATTCCACTGATTCTGGTATGGAAATTGTGTTTGCTTTTGGAGAATAAGAGCGGAGCAAGCGCGAATGCCGGGTTCTTACAGTCTTGGCTTTGGTGTCAAAAGGCAGGGGAGTAATTTGCCAGTAACCCCTGAGCTCTGCAGGGAGGAATAATGTGAATCACCCTGGAAAAAAAAAAAAAAAAGTAGGATGTGCAACAAAGCCATCTGCCAGAAACGGGTGCTAACTCAGGAGGGTGCATTGAAGAATCTTCTGGAAGACGTTTAATTGATTAGGTTTTGTTACATTACTGAAGAGCAAAGTCTGAATGCAGTCAAGTAATGAATGGCATATTGATAAGAAATTCAGAGTGGTATTGTTTTTCATGGGTTTCCCTGACGGTTTCTATGGGGACAAAGACGCATTTCCCGTCTGAGTGCTGCTGCTGCCCTCTGATTGCACTTCTGTGGTTTCATTCACCAGTAATGGGAAAGCATTCATAGGCAGAATAGCTTCCCCTTTTTAAATAGCCATGATTCAGGGTTGTATTTTTTTTAATGCATTAGACTAATGCAGTGTTTTATCAATGATCTGATAGATGCATAATGCTCTTTTTCCAAGTGCTTATTCAGGGTCTGCATTAAAACTTGAAATTATGTACTGTAATTACGTAAGCCTTGACAAAAGTCTTTGTTGCCCTACAGTATGTGTACAAAGTGATTCTCATCCGGCTTTGGCAGTAGCTTACATTTCAACTTCAGGAATTAGTTTTGTTGCAACCATTTGAATGGTCGAACTCAAATGCTGATGCTTTTGGAAAACTTTTTTCTGTTGTGGGGGTCCTTCAGTTGGCTGGTGTGAGTTAATTATGTAGAGAATGAGAGGGTTTTTTTAGAAAAGTGACTTTTAAGAAGGAGAATGATTTTTGTTTGTGCTTTCTCTGCTCCGTGATGGGAAGTGCTTCAAAGCTGATTGTGATTTCACATTTCAGCGTTTGGTTTCGAGTCTCTCCCCTGCCTGCCAAGTGCCGAATTCAGGGTTGTCTGTTTGCTCTGCGATTGGATGCACTTCCCAGCCTCTGCTGCAGAGGTTCTGTGTTCTCAGAAACTACTTGCAGTTTGGAGGGTCTGTTTGTTGTTGTTGGCTTTTATTCTTTTTTCCTGGGTATTTTATTTCAGTGCTTCCTCCCAGAGAGGAGGTGGAGAGGAAGATTGCTTCTCCTCTAGGATGCTTATGCATTTCTCTGTATTTAGATCCTCTTTTTCCTGTTGTCCCCCCATCCCACCACCCTGAAAAGAAAGGTTTTGGACATGCAGAAAACCGAGCTCTTTTAGGCAATGCTTGAAATCTGGAGGAAGGGGGGAGGCCAGCCAGAGCTGGAAGCCAGGGATAGCAGTTTCTTGCAGAGATACTGTGTACTGGGAAATAGCAGCTCCTAAGCCGGGCTGCTCATTCTCAATTGCCTGAAAAACTGTGAAATAATGGTTAAAAAAAAAAAAGGGGGAGTGACACTTGCAGTTCACAGTGGCACGCGAGTTGCCACCCAGTTGCGCTGTGATTGCAGATTGTATGCTGTACACAAGGCCGAAGTGTGTGGAGTCACCTGTCTCTTATGAAGACAGGCTGGGCTGGGTCTCCCCTGGCTCTGGGACGTGGTGAGGAGCCCAGGAGAGCCCAGCCAGTGCCTTCAGCAGCAAAAGCTTGTGAGTGCTTCTGTGCAGGGGCTGTGCCATGCTCCTCTGGTGTCCTTGCTCTGCTCACGGGAAGCCTGCGTGGTCACCTTCTGCAGAGCAACCCAACCCTCAAAAAAGTGAGAACATCCTGGTTGCTTTTGGTAGTAATTGGGAAGGAGGGGTGGGAAGTCATGCTGGGGCTGTGTACCTGGCAGGTAGGTGCTCAGGAGATACAGGCCTGCAGTTTGTGAGGAGGTGCATGTGCACTGAGTGGGTCTCCAGTGCCCGTACCTGCGCTGGAGCGCGGCCTGGTGAAGGAGCCATTTCCTCGCTTTTTACCTTATACACAAGGGTGTTACTGGTTGAGGGATTGGGGGCTGGCAAGAAGGGAAGGGGAGAGCTGAAGGTTGTGTTTTTGTTTCATTTGGGACCTTTTGTTTCCTCGAAGCCTGTCAACTCAGCGGGATGAAAAACCTGGTTGAATGTTTGCTTCATTTGGCTGCAGATTATGGAGGAGCAGGCAGATAAGGGCCAGCTGTTGTTCCATTTGCTTGCTTAAACAAAACCCGACGTAGCATGCGCGGAGGGCTGCTGGCTGCAGAATGCAGCACCTTGCATGAAAATCAAGGCAGGGATACGGCCTTTGTGTGCTGCGTCTGGTTTACTAGCAAGAAATGATTTCTTCTCTTGGAGAAGATGAGTTCTGAGCATTTTTTTTTTTTTTGACACACACTGCAGACCGCTCTTTCCACTTTTGTGCTGCGTCCGTTACAGAAAATAAGAGATTTGGGAATTCAAATAATTTTCTTTAATATACAAGCTGCTGAGTGAGCTGTTTCTTTAAATTTTTTTGGCAATGATCGGAAACGTAAAACAGGATAGGAGTGTAAGCAACATTTCCCTGCACTGTTGACACTAGGATAGCAAGAGAGAGTGTGTGTGTGTGTGGGGGGG
>VXAA01005678.1:51120-132756 GCA_013399115.1 Anseranas semipalmata | reverse complement strand
GGGGGGGGTGAATTCCCTCCTGCAAGTTGTTTATAAATAGCATACTCTGCCCCGTTCCCTGTGTGTGTGCGCGATCTGCTTCTGGTAGCAGGAGTGAGTCGATGCTTCCTGGCTGGCAGTTCAGTGACTTAATGCATGTTTGAGTAGCTGGCCTCTTTGCTTTATTGCTACACATACTTTTCTATGGAAAAACTGAGGTGGGCAGTGCAAATGGAACCACAACTCATGTCTCTGCCTTCCCTTTCATTTCCTCCTCTCTGTTCTCTGTCCTCCTAAGGGTGTTTTTTCCTCTCTGTGCATTTCTCCTTGCTGCTTTTCCTATGCTGTGCAGGTGTGGGAACTTGACAAAGCTGAGCATCGTGGAAGGACCCTTCTCTAGGCACTCTCCCATTTTGGGAGCTCTCTGAGCTGTGTACAGAGGGAAATTGCTGTGGTCTTGATAATTGCAGTTAGTTTCTCCTTGTGGCCAGCTTCCTGTGTGAGGTATTGCCGCTGTAAGGTATTGTTTGAGTGCTAATGAGCAGTTGTCCATCCCCAGAATTGCTGTTAGGCTGGCAATGGGTAATTAATCGGGAAGCAGGTGTGTTGCACAAAACCCCATCAGCATCTGCACTGAAGGAGAAAACACTGGCCTGTTTAATGAGAGAAGGAGCTGCCTGGACACACTGTGCTTGGGAGCCAGGTATCCTGCATTCTGTATTTATGACTTCCTGATTCAAGGCATGTTGCCAAAGGGGCTTTCACCTCTGCTAGTAAACGTCTCTAGCTGTTGAAAAGGTCCAAGTGTCATTATGAGAGTTTATGGCACAGTTGCCTCTGGAGTACTCCATGGAGTAAAATGCTTTTCTGTTGGTTCAAAGAAGATAGCACTGAGCTGCCCTGGAACCAAGTCTCAGCCAAAGCTGGCCCAGCTGTCTTTTGCAACTCAGGCCTGAGCAATGTTGTCTTCAGTAAACATTTAAGAAACAGGGCTCTCCTTGTCTGTTTTAATGCCTGTTAAATGATGTGCTTTAGTCGAGAGATGCAAGTTCTGCTTTCTGGGAGGAAGTTCAGTCCCTGCCTGTGAATGTCTGTGATACGGGAGTATGGCCATGACACAGGGCTAGGAGGGATCATACAGACCCATGAAGTTGAGGGATGAGGACAGAAATACCCACAGCTGAGCTGTGATCCCAGAGTTGCTGAAAGTCTGCACTGCTGCTAGGTTACTCTTCTGTCCAGATGCACTGGACAAATCCTATTGCGTTGTACTCATTCTGCTCTTAAAGCCAACTATTGCTGGCAAATTGTCTAAAGGATAATTGGTAATCCTTTCGGAAGCCTTTAAAAGGGAGAGATTTTTAAATATAGTTACAGACACTTGCAGTCCAAATTAAGAGGGAAGAAAGGTTATGTTAATCTTGTGCTATGACAAGCAACTTTGGTGTCGTTTTTTCTGCTCCTGTGTGATATCTATAATGGAAGAAAATTCTTTTGCAGAGATAATTACTGCAGCACAATGACAAGTTCACAACACTTTGCAGGCAAAAGGAGTTTGCAATCTAGATAAAGCATCCCTGTCATTCCTCTGCAAGCCCTTTGCTAGCCTCTCCGTTCATTCCAATGTGAGAAGCTCTTCTGGTTTGGCTGGGTAGATAAGCTCGCTGTTCATCTCGGCATTCAGCTCACCTGATTTCCCTTGCCCAAAGGTCTCTTTAGGAAGAATGAAATCTGTTAAACTTGCTCTTCCTGAGTACTGGGATAAAGAAAAATTTTGGTTGGTCAGAGGGATCACTTAGTGTCAGAGTGACAATTTTTATTCCTGTTGAACCTTGCGGAATTACAGGTGCAAGTAACTGTTCAGCAGTGAGTTCTGAAGGTGTCAAAATAACCTTGTCTAGTTAGGGCTAGACTTGGATTTGGACATGAGTCTTACACAGGATCGGAGTGCAGCCAACAAATAATCTTGAGGCTTGTGTCTCCTTTTGGAAATTGTGTTTATGGAAACATTACCAAACACATGAATACGGCAGTTACTCTTATCTTTTTATAAGACCTTACCAATGTGTTTACTGGATGTAGGTGTAATTGAAATCTTGTAGCTGTGTGTATGGCAATTTCACTATATGTCTTTTTTAACTGGTATAGACGAGACAATATCAGTTATCTGTAATAACAAGTACTGTGAGTGAGAATCAAAACTGATGCACTTCTGCAGTTGTTGAATTTTGTAGAGTATTTTTTTTGCAATTGTGTAATTGTAACTGCCTGGAATATGTGTTCTGATGTTTACTTACCTTGTTTGTTTTGTTTTTGTTTTGTTTTTTGCCTGCAGGACTAGAGTGAAATTGGAAAGCCTAGAAGATGCTTATATTTTAAGAGGAAATGATGACTCTCTTTCTGATAAGCATGGATGCCCAGCCTACGTGAGTCCAGAGATCTTGAACACAAATGGCAGCTACTCTGGCAAAGCAGCGGACGTATGGAGTCTAGGTGTCATGCTTTATACCATGCTAGTTGGACGCTATCCTTTCCATGACATTGAGCCTAGTTCCCTCTTCAGCAAGATCCGGCGTGGGCAATTTAACATTCCAGAAACTCTATCCCCCAAGGCAAAATGCCTCATACGTAGCATACTGCGTCGGGAGCCATCAGAAAGGCTGACTTCACAGGAAATTCTGGACCATCCATGGTTTTCTACAGATTTTAATGTATCGAATTCAGGATATGGTGCTAAGGAAGTATCAGATCAGCTGGTGCCTGATGTCAACATGGAAGAAGACTTGGACCCATTCTTTAACTGAGCACAAAGACTGGTGTTCAGAAGGTACACAACCTGGAGATGGACACATGAAGGAGCCCTTCCTGATGGTTTTAAATCACATCCTGCATCAGCCTAGCTTGGTAGCAAAAGACACTCGGAGGTCCTCGGATTGAGAAGGAACCTCCACAAGGAGCTAATATAACAAATGTAGCATGGGGACAGATTGGGGGGCGGGGGGAGCTTGCTATCAGGTTAGATTGATGTGGAGGAGAAAAGGCAGCATGGAGCAATTGTAGCTTCTCACCTTTTTGGAGCCAAGGAGACTGCACATGCCAATTCTGGTGCAGCTGTATCACTCCTGTTTCTGTTCCATTAAAAATAGTGGTAACTCACAACAAATAGAAACTTTTTGCCTCAGCTCACATCTTGGCATCGCACTGTTAGATATTTAACTTCAGCCATTATTCAGGGAAAGTACAATTGGCTAACTTTTTTTTTAATCGGATGTCTAATAATTAATGGGATTAATTTAAGAAAAAAATTAGGTGCACAAAGACGGACATGAAAAGTGGGTGCTAAAAACAAACAAAATTTCAGTTCATGTCTCTTGATAGCTATTTTCAACTCATTTCTTCTAAATAAACTACTTAATATTCTTGTCAGGAAATGACATTTTAATGCTTTGTTCCCTTAAGGGGAAGTAACTGTCATTTAACAAGCTGTTCTGTTTTGTGTCAAATGGTTTGTTGCAGGAAGCTATTATAACTCGAACTTCCAGATGCATTACTGCTATAATAGGAGAGAAAAAAAAAAAGAAAACTATGTAACTTTTTTTTTTAAAGATATGAGATACTGGCTTCCATATCTGCCATGCTGCACATATATGACTAGAGAGGGCAGAAGGCCCTTAATCATGTCTTTATCTGAGAACAGATCTCTTCTTTACCTGACTGGCCCACATGTAAATAGAGGGCTCTTTATTATTGAAGAAGAGTATTGTGAGTATTTTTTTTTTTTTAATTCCTCTCAACTTGGGAAAAGAATTGTTTGGGTTTGATTTTTGTTTATGTCCAGAATAAGAAATAAGAGGGTATTAATAAGCTGAACATTTATATTACAGATATTCCTCTTGAAACATACACAGTAATATGCACCTTTTGTATTGTCAAGACTTATTCTATTTATTGAAGAAAATGTCACAGTAGTGATGTATTAAGCCAGTACTTCAATTACGGGTTGACTTGGGATGACATGTTACATGCTGTAGTTAACACACTTCTTTTCTGTTCAGGTATTTCTGTCCCTAAATAACTTTTTATTTAGCTTTTTTTTTTTTTTCTAGATAGCTTTATTTGATTTAGACTGGCAAATGTTTTTATTACTGCTTTTATATTGCTGTATGATATTGAAATCTCTTGGCATAAATATTTGTGTTTCCAGTACCTCAGTTGTTCTGATATTACTGCCTGTATACGTTTTGTGAAGTGGTCATGTTTTTTGGGTAGGTACATGTGGACTCTGTAGTATGTAAATGTTACTTGAATTTGTGCTTAATTATAGTATGTGGCATGTGCGTACAGCTACTTGGCATTTGACGTATGGATGCTATTTGCCTGCCTTGCAGGAAAGTTACGGTCCCACTCTCAAGAGGATGTTTCACAGTTCTTTATCAAGAGACAAAGCTAGCTGCAGCTGACCTGCCTTGGTTCTATTTTGGTAACTAAGAATATAAAGGAGTAATGTTTTTACACTCTGAAGATGGTGCTGTGTCAAGAAGGACTTTTTTTTTTTTTATTTTATAAGTACCTTATAGGAGGAAAGATTGGTGATGTGCATGGTGGGGTTTTACTGCCTCTGGTGCTTTGTCATGTATTTGGTTTAATGTTTTCGTCCTAATCTCTTCAATAAATAAAATTGTGCATATTTAACTAAATTTCAGTCGTGAACAGTGTTCTTACTTTAGCTCCGAGGTGCTGCAGGAGTTTTCTCTGTTAGGATCACTTAGCTGCTATATTTTGTGCTGCTAATAAGCTCTTGCCAGACCTGTGAGCTGAGAAAGCTTAGCACTTGTATTTACAAGGTAACACTGTAAGCCTTTTCATCAAAAATTTTACAGTGTGCTATGTATGAAACTGGCTTTTATTTTGTTTATTTTCTTTTGGCTTGTCCCTGCCATTTACCAAACCCATTTACCTTTTTTCAAGGAGGGTATTGAAATGCAGTGGGAACTAGGGTGCCTTTTTGTTAATGGGAGGCTCCACTGATGGAGAGATACCAAAAGGAGCAAGCTGGCACTTCCACTTTCCAAATCCCTAGAAGAATATGTATCTTGCATTTACCCCTCAATTCCAAAAAGGATGGATCTGAAATAACACCTCCTGATTTACTGTCTTTCATTTAAGGACAGATTCTGCTACTTTCATTCATCTTGAATAATCATTTATAGATGCATATAGTGAGATTACGTAGAAGCGCATGTGGAGCAATAAAGTGTTTTGTTAATGTGAGACAAAACAGATGAATGAGTCTTGGCCCATTAAGGAAAGCCCAGTTGAATGAGGCTGTGATTTGAACCAGGATGCAACCTGTTTTCAGCATTTATATAATTTGAAAAAAGCCACAGGTAGCAGATGTCCACCCCCAAAAGAAACAACGCCCTGTTCCAAACTGCTCCACTCTGAAATAGCAGAATATTGCCCCCGAACTGCTAGCACAGGGATTACTGTCAGGCTGCCTAATGTTGTGCTATGTGATTTCAGTCCAGGTAATTCCTGGCACGTATTGACTATTTTCGTTGATGGGTCGAGAATTAAAACTCTTGATTATAGCACCAAGCAGAAATGTTATTAACATGCAGAAACACTTGAAGATCAGTTTTTAAATGATCTGCATGCCTGCAGCCAAAGTTTAAATTACTTGAAACTCTTTCAAATCAAACTCCCACAATAAATGTGCTGTATGGAAAAAAGCAGATTGTAATCAGTCATAGAGGGAAGGGGAGGGGGGAGCGCTGAGGATTTCCCTCTCCCCCACTAAAACTTATGTGAACGGCTTCTGTTCTGTTTGGGTGGAAGTAGCTAGACCTTATTTTACAGCAACCTGCACGCTTGCTTTTTCACTGCCAGTAATTATATGAAAA
This sequence comes from Anseranas semipalmata, assembly GCA_013399115.1. NCBI lineage: Eukaryota > Metazoa > Chordata > Aves > Anseriformes > Anseranatidae > Anseranas > Anseranas semipalmata. The sequence goes on along the minus strand of VXAA01005678.1, from coordinate 126,874 downwards.
ATGTGGCTGACTAATGATTGCTCGTTTGCAGTACTTTTTATGTTGGGAGGCAAAAGCTTTCTTGGTGCTGCTGCAGAGGAATCCTCCAGCAGCTGCAGTCAGCTTTGTGAAATGCTGAAGGGATGCCCTGTTTCCTGAGCTTCCTGGTCCCAGCAGTGAAACCCGAGAGGGGGATTTGTGGTTCAAACAGCTGATTTCTGGCTCTTTTATTATTATTATTAATTATTATTATTATTTCTGCTGCGTGGGTGCTGTTAAAGGAATGAGGGTGCAGGACTTGCATGCTGCAGAAATGCCTCTGCAGCTTCCCCAGCACTGCTTACCCCTCGCTTTGGGTAGCGACTGCACTCAGGTGCAGGGTTTCACTGAGCAGAGGCTGTTGGCTGGGCTCAGCTGCCCCACAGTTCAGGGGAAAGGGCTGACCTCCTTGCAGCCAGGCGGGGTGGAAAGCAGGGTACACAAGCAGCCATTTTGCAGAACGTGATCCTGTGGCAGACTTCAGGAGCAGAGCCCCATCATCCCCTGTTTCTCCTCCAACCTCTCCCCCAACCCAATTAAAACAAAACAAAAGAGCAAAACAAACTTGTATTTTGTTATTTACCCTGACTTTTATTTTGTCAGTACAATACTTGTGTTTTCAGGCTACAAGCTCTTCTTCAGGACTGCATGAACAAGTGACAATTATTTCTTTGGCACCATGACGTCATATAATCTGATCCCTTTGCCTTACTGAGGTGTGCATGTTTTATGGGAATAAACAAATCCTTTAAAAATGCATTCTCTGAAAGAAGAAGCAACCTTGTAAAACCTATGTTTATTAAAAAAAAAAAGAAAAAAAAGAAAAAAAAAGCCCCTAGAACACCAAACCACACTTTCCTGGCACAGACGAAGGGTATGAAATGTGATGCCAAGGAAAAATTATTGGGAAGGGGGGAAAAAATAATACTCCTCATCCTGAAATGATTATGTTAAAATTTGGAAATGTATGAGTGAGCCCTGTGACTAATAGCATAATGAATACCAAAAGAATTAGTAATGATCAGTTCTTTATTCTTAAAGTTTTGTCTAAGGTTTCTATGAAAAACTTGCTAATTTAATAAGAGAGGGTATAGCTAACAACTTAACTAACTTGTAACTTTCCTATTCTTTCAGTAGAAGCAAATGTTGAAAATTGGTAACACAATGAGACAAATTGAAATCAAAGTGTAAGGAAAGCAGGGTATAAATGACCTGTAGTATGGTATAATTCCACTGGAACATGAAAAGCAACTGAGGAGAATTTTTTTAGGAAAAAAAAAAAAAAAAAAAACCTAGGCCAGTTCTGGCACTGGCTTTTGCCTTTCCCAGTGTTCTTGCTAGTTACATTCTTGGTACCACTCACCATGCCTCCATTTCTGCTTTCTTGACTTCTGAATTAGGCTGTTTTAGCCTATCTGCATGAAATTTTGATCCTCCGCAGAAGCCTCATGCAAGTTTGAAACTCTTGGCCATATTTGGCTTGGAAAGTTTTAAGTATATTTGTGAGTATATTTAAATGGGAGTAAAAACGCATTTTTAGCGATAGAAGCGTAAATCCTTAGAAAATCATTTCATATTGTTTGTGCTGATGTAAATGAGCCTGGAATTCATTTCTTAAGGGCCTAAATGAGCCTGACTTGTGTTCTGTGAGGTGTCACTTGTTCTAGTTATTATTCAATTAACATTCGTTTAGAGTCCTCACGAAAAATGGCTCAGCACAACCTTAGTACGGGAGCAGATCCCATTGTTCTGGCTCTCCTGCAATCTTTGCACAATGTCTGTAGCCTGCAGGGAAAAAAAAATAATCTTGGTGTGGCAGCTTGTGGAAAGTAATAGGTTAGCTGCTGCATTTATTTCTGCTCAAGAGATTAAAGTGTAGTTGCAGAGTTGGTGCTGACATCATCCCAAGCACACAAATAAAGTTGACGTCAGTTATACGCTATTTTGCAAGGTGTTTATCTTCATCTGATGCAAAGCCAGCGTACATAGGAGGAAACGGTGTGTTTGTCTCTGCTTCCCACTTGCCCTCTCACACCGTAGTAGGTCTTGGAAAGACACACATAGTGTTCGATAAGGCTCCTGTAAAACTCTGTAGAGCTACTACTGGGCTTGACTTTTTCCAATGTTAATCTCCAAATATCAGTGTTAAAACATAGGTTGTGTTTGACTTGGGCATTGGACAGCCCTTTCTTTCAGGGAAGTCCAGATCTGAACTTTTGGCCTCCACAAATCATTGAATCATAGAATGGTTTGGGTTGGAAGGGACCTTAAAGATCATGTAGTTCCAACCCCCCTGCCATGGGCAGGGACACCTTCCACTAGACTTCCAAAGTGAACCGACATTACAACGGGAAAAAGCACGTCATGACACAGAAGTGCAAATGCTGCTCTTCTGCATGCTTGACTAAGAGTGCATCACAAGTTGGCAAACGGGGCAGGAGAGCTGTAGCCAGCTGTCTTCAGGCCCATGCTTGAGACATGGAGGGCAGCAGCAGAACATGTGTCTTCCTCCCTTCAGTTGTGACTGAATGTGTGCTTAAAGAGACATTTCCACCTGTAAAAGTCAGTGTCCATGAAAAGATGACACATAGGAATAGTGACATGGGTCAAGCCAAGTTCTTCAAGGTATAAGGTACAGGTGGACAAATGTCTGACTTCTGCATACTGACTCTGAGACTTGACATGAACTCTGACACCCACACTTCTGCTGTATGAAGATGGCATTAAGTGTATGTTTATATTCTATGCTTATCCTCAAAAGGACAATTTCAATGTTTCCTATGAGTACCTGGCTTGAATACTTGTGTGTGCTTCCACTAGAGGAGTCTCATTGCTCCACATGGACTGCTAGTCCCAGCTCACAACCACTTGTCTGATGCAATCCAGGCTTTAGTTCATTCTTTTTTTATTTACAAGTTCATTATGCTCGTTGTTTCTCTCATAGAATTTTATAGTTAAAAATTATCTAATTCAATCACTTGATATAAGGATAAAATTTAATTATGCATTTTAGTCAGAATTAGAATATCATGGGTCAAAGCAAAGTTCCCACTGTACTCTACACTGGTACGGCCTCACCTCGAGTACTGTGTGCAGTTTTGGACACTACAAGAAGGACATAAAACTATTAGAGAGTATCCACAGGAGGGCTACGAAGATGGTGAAGGGTCTGGAGGGGAAGACGTATTAGGAGCTGCTGAAGTCACTTGGATTGTTCAGCCTAGAGAAGAGGAGACTGAGGGGAGGCGTCATGGCGGCCTGCAGCTTCCTCACGAGGGGAGCGGAGGGGCAGGCGCTGATCTCTGCTCTCTGGTGACAGCGACAGGACCCGAGGGAATGGCATGGAGCTGCGACAGGGGAGGTTCAGGCTACATATCAGGAAAAGGTTCTTCATCGAGAGGGTGGTCAGGCACTAGAACAGGCTCCCCAGGGAAGTGGTCACGGCACCGAGCCTGCTGGAGTTCAAGAAACATTTGGACAATGCTCTCAGACATAGGCTCTGATTTTTGGGTGGTCCTGTGTGGAGCCAGGAGTTGGACTCGATGATCCTTGTGGGTCCCTTCCAACACAGGATATTCCATTATTCTATGATTCCATTTCATGCAGTTTCAGTTTAATTTTGAAAATTCGATATCAGACTGCTAGAAAAGGGGAGCTCATGCTCTCTGGACACCAACGGACATTTCATCACTTCATATTTTGTAGTATTCTACTCCCTCCTATGTGTAATCACCATAACTGCAGATTATTTGTAATTTCTAAGTGTTTGTAATTGCTAATTATTAGTTTTCACATTAGCAGGAAATGGGTCTGATCTATGTGAATAGCTTCAGTGAGCAGAGTGAGATAGAGTGTATCTGTGGGTAAAAATTGCAGCTCTTCTGGGTACCAAGTTTCTGACAGGGCTCTGGCTGCATTAGGCTAAAAAGATTTTACTGCATACAAACTTTTTTATTAGCATACTTCAAAAATTACATAACGTGTCTACTCTCTTTGGTAACTCAAATCAAGGCCAATCAAATCAACTTGCTCAAGATGAGTAAGTATATGCATATTTTAGCAATGGTTCCTTTTTAATAACTCTTTAATTCAGTCAAAGGAACACATCTTGGAAGAGCAATAGCGTGAATGCAACAGAGACTTTATGGCAGAGAAAGAATTTTTTTACTTTTCAACATGATGAGCAATGTCGACAAATTCATTTTCTCAATACTGTGTAGACTATTGAATCTTTGCTCTATTTGAGGAGCTGCTAACATGAATAACCAGTGGTCTCATGTAACCTCAGGACAGCAGCAAAATTTGTCAGAAAGTTAGCAATGTGCTGTCTTTAATTCAAAAAAGGAACATCAGGCAGCATGAAATGCACGATTCAGAGAAATCCACTGACATTTTGCTGTTGACTGCAGCTGATGAAACTGGAGTAGTCAGAGTCGTCTGATTTCATTCCTACTGATTGATCAGGCCATGAGTATAACCCACATTTTACTGCAGGATGAAATTTTACCCGAAGAAATTTAGCTGTGTGTAGGCAGCCAGGACAAGGTCAAGGTTGCAGTTATGTCCCCCAGAGTGCAGGAGATGCAGAGTGATTGTGCCCTTCCTCTCCTTTTCTCCTTCAGAGTAGTCTGTCTGCATAGGTAAAGGCAAGGAAAGTAATGCACCTTACCCATTGTTATAGGAGCAATGTTGCTGAGCCATTCCAGAATGACTCTGCATCCTGACCGGGCCTGTGAAAAATGATATTTTGAGTTCTACTTATTTGCTAGTTGAGCGAGGGGAATTCTGGGCCTTATTTTTTCCCATCCAGTAAGCTGGGATTGTACAACTGATCTTGCAAAATGCTTTGAAATGTATTGATAAAATACCCCAAAGATTTAACAAGCTTATTATTCTGCTTTTTCAACATTATTGCCATTTCCTGTAATACTTAGAGAAATTAAGTTTTTAGGCTCAGATAGTCTTGTCTGAAAATAAGACACAAAGATAACAAAAGCAGCAAATATATGGTATTTTATGCAAGCAATCACAGGCTTTTGACATTCTTTTTTTTCCTAAATTGCAGAACAAAGAAAGAAATCCTGTGGTCATTATGTTTAAAAAGTTTTATGTTCTGACTTTCTCTACTCTGTCAATACACTTTGCTTTTGTTTAGGGCAACTGTAGTTGTAAGTAACGCTTGCTACCTTGCTGTTCGTGCTGCTAGGTCACTCAGACCATTTGGAGGCCACCATGGTGAGTACACTGGAAAAGTAGGGGAAAAAATACATAGATTATATCCAAAAGCTATATCAGAATCATCAATCTTTTCTGAAGGGTAGAAAGCTTCTCATCTTCTTTTTAATGGTATGTAGGATTAGAAGACTGAATATTGCTGTTCCCATCCATAAGTAATGTTTCTAACTTTGTAGATGTTAGATGTCAATTGTTCGGAGAAGTAGAAAAAAGAGTCCAAACCACACTTTTCAATATTTCTTTGCAATTTCTTGACACCATCAATTTACTGTGAGCTCCCATCAGCTGAAAACAGATATAATCCCTAGACACCCAGGAAAAACCTTCTTTAGCAAGGTTAGTAGGCAGGCTGTAGGTTTCATTGCCTGGAGTCAAATCATTATCCTTTTACCACAGAACTAAACTGAAGACTGATATTTAGGGCAGTTTCAAATCTTATTCCAAGATTATTTTCACAGCAAAAGGTTACCCTGTCAGAGCACAGGGGAGGCAAACACCACTTCTGGAGTCAGTATAGACAAGCCCAAGCTTGGTTCTGCCTCTCATCTCTTAAATAAAGTTCCCTTCAGAGGGGCAGAGAAACCTGCTTCCAGCTTTACATGTACAGGGAGGACAAGGACAAGATTCAGACCATCTAATGCTTTTCATGCAGGGAGTTATGGCTTACACAAATGGAATTTAGAGGTGGGATTTATCTGCTAAATGTTAACAACTATATTTCTCTCTGCTGGCTCTAAAAGGAGTTCAGGGTGACTAGCTCAGACATAGATGTCTAAAGCTAGATGGGATTAATCCTCCCCGCTTGCCAGGGCACCAATTTATTTGCATACACAGAAATGTCTAGCTCCTTTTCAGATACACCAGGTTTCCAAGACATCTACACAAGGCCTGCAGATGTGACACTGGAGCTACGGAAGAAGAACCTCTTGTAAAGAGACAGCAGGACATGTTATGGGGTGACCTTGGGCATCTCAGATGGCACTAGGTGGGTACACCTATGTGGGCATTCATATAGGGTCCGGAAGACCATGACTTTCGAAGATCTACAGCTCACAGAACTATTCTCTCACTAGCTTGAGAATTGTCTAGGTGTCAGCTCTTGGGTACCTTAAAAAGTCTAAATACATGTGTAGTTTATGTGGGAAAATGCTCTCCTTCCCCCCTTCAGAAATGGTCACTGCAAAACAAGATTGCAAATATTGTTGGCCCAAAAGGATTTCAGGCCAAAGGAGGCCTGACCCTTACATAATACATGAGTAAGCACTCAGCCGTGGACACACGTAGGCTGCTTTAAGCTTTTTACATCAAGCAGTCACTGGACAAAACCCAGAAATAAACCCAAGTACAGAGACAGCATATATCATCATCATAAAAAATAGTAACCATGAATGTTGATATATCAAGGTATACTGGGAGACCAAATAAAAGATGAAGAGCAAAATGAATTTATTTACATTTTATAACATGTCGCTATTTTGTTTTCCTCTTGTTACACTTCAGTGTAGGGTATGCACCTAGTGAAGTCAAAAACTACAACCTGCTGGTAGAGAAATTAAATGTTTTAGAAAAGCATTTCCCATTTTGTTCCTTTAGCGTCCACCAGAAGATGTGCTCTCTGGCTGCAGAAGTAGCTGGTGTAGCTCAAATAGCTTGTTAAAGGTGCCTTGTGATCCTTTCTGTTGTGTACATGGCACTTTAACCTGTTTACTCTTAGACTTTCTCCCCCCACAGCTTCCTGCAAAAACAAGTAACTTTTTATTTGAAGGAGAAATCTACATGTTGTCAGAAAGGAAGATTCAAATCAGGCACAGCACCATAAACACGCCACTTGCAAATCTCTCTGGTTTTAGGCAGTCAGTAGGAAAATTAGTTCCTAGCATTTGCTAATACTTCTCCAGACAAGTGTGTTCATTAAACAATGTTAATGTTTTTCTTCTCTTAAAAGCCAAGCTATGGTATGAGGCAGCCTTGTGTTTAGCAGTTGCTCACTGAGTAAAAATCCTATGGCAACCAATAAATGGAAGCCAAAAAATGTTGCAATATTATTTTAGAGGACTCATCTGCTTATTTTTACAGTTAGCCTTGCATAACCTTCTGCATTTTTGGACTGTGCCCTATGTAGAATATTTCTTAAAGTTTCCATTTATTTCAATTGTACACTGCATATTAGGAAAACTCACTTATAAATGAGTCACAAATACTTTCCCTTTATGATGTTATTCTGCCCTTCTATAACCCATTTATGTACTGCCCTTGCATAATATTTATTTGGTTTTATAGTTTTGCTGAAGATCTAACACTAATTTTTCAGACTGCAAAGATGAAAATAGTGTTGTAATGGTAGCTTGACATGTGTCTGCTTCCTGGGATTTGAACATGTGAACATGATGATGAGTGCAGCTCCCAGCTGATGATCAGAGTTGGGTTTGCAGCTTGAACCATCCCATATCTATCATAAGCATGTGTGGTTTGGTATGGGTCTTTTTTTCTCTTTCTGTGTTGTTGGTGAAAAGCACATTTATAAGCAATGAAGAAAAGTCTAACGGTAGATTTAAAAAGACTTTACAAAATTCCATTTAGTATCAGCCCAGATCGGCACTTAGTGTATGCCCATCCCTGTATCACCCTGGAACAACTAACAGCTGTCATCAGAAGAGTATCAAAGATCTCATCTGTGAGATTCGGCCTTGACACTGATATGATGTCCAAGCAATGATATATTTTTTCTCTCCTCCCTCAAAAATAGCAACAAAATCCTGGCTGTCCATTTGTCTTTAGCCAACAGCATTGCAGTACATAAATTGCTCCATGGGTGATGTTGCAAACCCATCACCCATGACGAATTACACATGCAACTGTTGCAAAACTGTATTCTGAATAAATAAAAGGAATCTTTTCTCTGGCTTTCTTCAGGAAACAGGATCTTACGTAAAAGTGAAGATGGATGAGTCTGTATGTCTGCATGTGTGCATAAGGGTGTGAGTGCACATGCATAAATGAACAATCCTGAATTAGAGAGGGGGTGGGGATGGTACTGCTCTGCTTCTCACATATCTCTGCACCAAGCTGGATAAGAAGCTGAAAAAGGAAAGAGTGACGTATTCCCCACTTGTTTCAGAGCATCACAGATTATTTCTTCAGCAAGAAGTGCCCTTAAGAGCTGGGGAGATGTTTGGCACTTATGTAGATAACAGGTTTGCAAGCTGCTGTGACTGCTGTTTGGAAGGAAGGCTGATGGGAGGTGGCAGGATCTTTTCCTTCACCTTTTCAGAAAATCCTTGCCCATACAAATGTACAAGTTTTCTAACTGAAAATTTGTGTTACCTTCTGCATGTTTAAAAAATAATAGGGGAACCAACCACTTAAGTCCTTGGCTTCCTTAAATATCTTGGGTAGGTTTCAGCCCCTTCATATTTAGGTTTCTGCAGGAAGGATGTCTCAAGTTTTGTACAGTTGATAGAGACCTAATCAGCGCAGCCTGTGGAGCCTAGGGAGAGATTAACCTCATCCTAAAGTAGACACTGATACTTGATCAGATAAGTGGCACCCTATGCCTACTGCATGGGAACATTTTTTTTTTTTTTTCAGCAGGAGCCCCGACATCTAGCTCAAATATAGATAGTTACCTTGTAGACACCAGAAATTAGGACAGCTCTATCCCACTTCCATCCTGCCACAGAGTGTAGGAAAATCAATGCAATAATTTCTGTTCCCATTGGTTTACACGGGCCTTGACCAAGGACTGTAAGCACAGAGGATAAAAGAGTTATATGTACAAAGAGGTATTTTTATGCATTTATAAATTATAGCAGAGTATAACTACTCATATGTTATATTAAAATGTGTACTTAGATTGCCAGTTCTTTGGGATAAGGATAGTTTTTTTGCTGGATGTTTGCACATAGCAGCATAATGAAGTCTGGATAGTCCTAGGACTGGAGGTCCTTCTGACTATTGAAGTAAAACTAATACATTAGAATGGTTGAACAATTTTAGGATCAAGTACAATATGTCTTATCTTATGAGATCAGCAGCCTCCTATTCTTCAGACAAGGCATCTGCTCTGTTCTAATTTAATTCTTTTTTTTTCTTTTTTTTTTTGTGCAAAGGGAACAAATTTTGTATATGAACTTCAGCCGCAACTGACCTAATATTGCAAAACCCATTTCTCACAGAACCTAAGCAGGTTTTAACCCAGCTTTTGAAAGGAAAGCAAAATATAATAATCTACTTCAGCAACTGTACTCAGAAGATAATCTATTAAGGGTAAATGAAAACAATGGAATAATTTTCTTTTTATGGTCTTGCTCTGAATAAGGTCACATAAAAATCTCATAAGCTGTGGTATTGTTTGTCATTTCAGATGGTCCCAGTATGCCTTGGAACATCAGTCCAAGAGAAACCATCCAGTATGTCCTCTGAAGGTTTTTTAAAGCAATAATACTTTTAGTTATATCCAAGACCATATTACATTGTATATTATACTATTATACTTATGAGCAAGCAGTCACTTCCTTCAAAATTATGAGGAAAAAAAAAAAAGAAATAGCATAGTTTTTGAAAAGTTTACATTTACCATTTTGCTAAACATGGTTTACTGGTTTATAAAACCAAACAAAGTGTGACAGTGTCAACAGCAATCCTTTCTGATCCACACTGATTGTTTGTGGAGTTATGTTGGGTTTATTGCCATTGTTTATTTTGTTAATATATTTATTTATGCGCAGTCCTGGTTAGCAGTGAAAATGCTGCTAGGAACAAGGCTTTTGTTGTGATAGTCATGGACATGAAGCTCCATACCTCCAGACTCAAAGCACCTTCTCTACTGTAACCAGCACTGGCAGACCCAAGTGAGCATCAGGCTGGAGCTGCTATGGGATTCTCCACAGCTGCACTGTGACTGTGATAGAAGCTAGGGTTTGCAGTAGTGCTGAGCTTAGGAGAGCCCTGAGAGGAGGCAGTGCTGTGGCATGGCTCAGTTTTGACAAACTCCCTCATCCAGTCTTTAGATAGTTCCATGTGAAAAAAAGTGTTGCGAGGCCAAACCTGTTATCTTCATAAGGCGAATTTTTAAGACATGTGGACATGGCATTAAGGGACATGGTTTAGTGATGGGACTTGTTAGGTCAGGCTTATGGTTGGATTTGGTGATTTTTAAGGTCATTTGCAACCTAAGTGATTCTACAATTCTACAATTCTATGAACGTATGTGGCCCTCTCCTTTACAAACAAGTATGACATTTCTTGGAATAAGAAATGTATTGTGAAAGAATATGGTTGCAAATTGCCTGTGCATAGCTCTTGTTGTAGGTTAATGCGATACACATTTACTGATCCATTAATTACAGTAGGTTAATTATAACTAACCTCCCCTTCCTTCCGGGGTTTCTCTCACTTCACATTTCTACTTAAAATGAACAACCCTCATGAAGGGGAGGTTGAGAATTAAGGTGGGAAGAGTAAAGGTTAATTTATTTCTTAAAAAGAATTTAATTTTTATTTTAAATTGAAATGTGATTTCACCAAAGAGGAATGCAGAGCACTTGTTCCTCCCCTCTCACAGATGGATACCTTCCTCAGCCCATTTTTTTTGTTGCTGTTTTGTCACTTTTCCCACCTCCCATAGCAATGCACAGTTCCCAGGCATTAGTCAATACTTACAAGAGTTTCATAGGTTCACACATGAAAACTTTCCAGATTGTATTGGAGTGTTGTCTCCTCTCACCCTTTATCAAAAGTTCTGTAGTTTTAGTATCTTTAAGACTGCATCTTCTGGAGTTCCTTATGATGGTACAGTAAGGCTAAAATGACAGAAGTGAATAAAGTATCTGCAGATGTGTTATTATTTTTTTTTAAAGGTTTACAGTTTTTAAACAACCTGTGTGTGTTTTGGAGGCCTGACTTGTTTGTTATTTTTAGTGCTGAAGCTGAACTGAACTGCAAAAGCCAAGAAATGTTGTAAGCACAACGCTCTAACTACTGTGTTGTAAATTTATTTCATTCAGCTGCTGAGGGCTTATATGACCACTGCAAGGAATGCAGCCCTGGCTGGGTCCTTTTTCTGTGAAAAAATGTTAATGTGTTCCATGCCATCACCATCTTTTTTTGTATCTATGTCCAAGGCAAACTTTCATTGGTCACTCTGGGTGACAAACTGAAAGGCAGAACTGGAGACTAAACTTCCATGTAATTTCTGGGCCTCTCAGAAATGGTATCTTTTAAGACTAGTAGATTTTAAAAGATTTGTGGTTTGGTGTTTCAATAACATACAACACAGTGTTCCTCTGCAAAATATCCTGAACTTCAGAAATAAGATAATAAAAATGGTTCACCTTATCAAGACAATTTTAAAAACACTCACATGGCCATTTCACATTAGGAACCTTCCAGAGTAATGGTGTTTCTCTCCCCAGCACTTGTGGTCACCTCTGTGGCCCATGATATGTTGAGCATAGCTGTCTGTCAAACTCAATACCTGTATTTGGAAATAGCTGTGCCTGATGCAGAGATTTGCTATTATCTGTCCATAGCATTAAACTATTACCCACATCATTATTTAATATAACACTGTATTAATTTGATACTGTATTTTATATAATTTTACATATTTTCACTATTAATTCACAAGCTATTTCATTAGCCTGCTTCTTTCACACGAACAGGACTAAGCAGAGTCACCAGCAAGAAATGAACAGGTTGTAAATGACTCATTGAACAGACTTTCCTTTCTCACTAGGGATCTTCTGGGGTAGAAGGACTCAGGTGACTGATGGAGTAAATGCCAACAAGAGCAAAGATAAGTTTGGATAGAAGGAATGGAGCAAAATGATAGAAAGGACTTCAGTCTCCATAGTCATTCTATGTCTTCTTGATCTGAATCTACNTCCTCTCCCATCCCATCCCATCCCATCCCATCCCATCCCATTCCTACCTCACATTTGCCCTTACGCTTCCTGCTATCCTGTGATGAATTTAGGAGTGCAGTGATCTGAGGAAGAAAATTATTCCTATAAAAAGACACTATTGCACAGTTTCTGACCTGCAAAATCCACAGTCTGAAAGGGATATATCTCTTGCTCCCACTTCTACTCCTCACATGTTTGGAGAGTCACATAGAAACTGAAGACAGACGGCAATTTTAAATTGTTGTATTTGCCTCAAGACAGTTAAGGCTTTATGCTTAAGCACAACCAGTAACCCCAACTCTTATCACATTCGATCAAACCTGAATGTGCTCTAGCAGAATTTCATGTATATTTTGTAAGATCTGGCCTTCTGAAATCAGCATAAATTATAATGTTCCAATCAACAGTTTGTCTAGCAGCCGGCAAGTTACCTGATTTCTTTTTAGTATGTCTCAAGCTGTCAAACAATAAGACTTTTCTTTGCTGAACTAGGACTGGTGAGCATGCAGTAAGAATATGGTCATTTTAACACTTTTGCTTTGCTTTTCTGTTCTATATAGCAAATGATAGTTTGTAAATACAAAGTATTTATGCATGTATGGTAGGAAAATGTCAGCTAGGCAGATAAAAGAAGAATTGACCCAAACTACTCAACTTCAACCTAATAAGATCAAAATACATCAGGGAATTTTTGCTTGCTTGTTTTTTGGACCTTATTGTTTCATGACTGCTTATTTTTTGTTTGAAAGCAGAACTGGAAAATGTTGTATAAAAGGGAATTCTTATGACATTTTTCTATGTGAGCATGAGCCAGAAATCTCTCAAGAAAGACTGTTTTAATCTTTCCTGGCCAACAACACAAATCTGGTTAAGTACTAACTTCTTTATGTGGTCATCTAAATAGAATGTTGCTAATTACTAATCACCATCAGAAAAGGGATTAAAGATGAAGCCATACATATCCAAGATACTTTTCAGGTGGAGGGATGGGTTTTCTGACATTAATCTTTTGAGCCTTAATTTTCTCAGTCTTGTTTTTCTTCAAGATCCTCTGGACTAGATGCTACGAGAGTACACACTTTTAAGCAGAAACTGTCGCCAGCACAAAGCTTCTTCTTAAACCATGATCAGGATATCCCAGCTATTCCAGATTAAAATCAGGGTGAATCCTTCGTTTTTAGGAATATTTGCCTTGACTTACAATTTCGTATGTCTTACAGTACTATGGCACTCACAAAAATCAGCTTACTAACAGAACCAATATGTTCTCTCTCTTCCTCCTAGTTAATTCTTATCAGTTAGGTATTTTCTGAGAATTACAGATGGTTTTGGTTGAATACCATGACTGAATTAACCAAATATTGGCCAATACTGAGAAAAACAAAAGCTGAATCTGCCATCTAGACTCTACATGGATTTCTGAAAAGTTCTGAGGTGGAAGTCTTGAACCTTCTTGGGACCAGAATTTTGTTTTAGATGTTCTGTAAGTTTACTGGATGACCTTTCTTCCTGATTCCTAAATGAAAATCTAAAGAAAAGTAAAAACTTTAAAACTACTCATTATTCATCAAAAGGAATGACCATATGTTCTCTCAGAATTTGGTTCCTTATTGAGTAAAGTGATTGGAATGAATATTTTAGTTTTTTTTTTTTTTCCCTGGGAAAATAAATAAAAGCAAAACAAATAAAATAACAACAACAAAACAAACAAACAAACAAAACAAAAGGACTGATAATTTTTTTTTTTGTCTATGTGGCTGTCATACCTTATTCCCTTTGAATTTGTATGTTTACAAGTGTGTGTATGTGCTTCCTCAAGCTACTGTTCTCTTTAGTGCCAGTGGATATTGGGATGAGATATTTCATATTCAGCTTAAGTCTTGCTTTCATTTACAGTTGTCCCAACTTCATAATTATGCTCACTTGGCAGAAGCTGAATCTCTGAAAACCAGGATTTCTGGTCTGGTGTTTCTGTGGTTTGAATCTGTGTTGGTTTTGTATATCTTTTTTTGGGGGATAAGAATGGATGAAAGAACAGTCCTGTTTTTCCCTGTTATTTCTGAAGTGAAATTAAATAATAGCCATGTCTCTACACCATGGCCTTCTTTTCTGCCTTACTTTAATTTTAGCTATCTTTTGCTGGTTCCTGTTATACTTAGTTCCTGAACTCTCAGCACAATAAATGTTATTGTTCATGGAGAGAATGAGTTGTATAAATGTCAACTCATCAACAATCATCTGGCTAATTGCCTGAAGCCTTTTTTTGTTTTCTTCATGAGATGTAACTGAAAGTGCTTATTCATATGAATTTTTTTACACACGTAAGTAGACCTATTGACAATGGTGGTGAATTGAATTAAAAAATAATAAAAAAAAAGGATTGCGTGACAATATCTTGTAAAACTAGGACTGAAATTCTAGTTATCACAAATCCTTAGTTGACGGTATAAATTCACTTGCTTCTGGCAACATATACACCCCCCTATAGCATTTTACTTTTTAAAAAGGGAGATAGAAGAAATCAAATTGAGAAGCAGAAAATTGCTGTGCAAGTCAGTTCAAAAGCAAGGAATGATGTAGTTAGGGCAGTGCTAGATAGGGGCTCTTGAAATGTTGAGTAAAATTATGAAGTTGGATCTGTCTCATACCATTATCATCACACTGAGTGTTGACTTCAGAAGTCCACTCTAATGTAGAGAACTCATTATCCTACTTGATACACCAAACACCAAGCCCAAGACTATGAAAGACAGACATGACACTATTGACAATGTTCACATCATTTAAAGATGAGGAAGGAAGCTAAAAATTAGAAACTAGCAATTAAATAATAAACTAATGAAAGAGAATATCATGCTTCTTACGGTAACAGGAACAAGCATTAGTATTCATTTGTTCAATAATAATAACTAGAAACAATAGCAATGAATTTTATTTACAATATTTTTCAAGCAAATGTTTTAGAGTCTCAAAATAAAATCAAGCTAAACAACAGGTAAAAAAGGTAGGATTCTATTACCTAATATAGCTGTCCGGCATTATTTGGGACACCTTGGGCTAGCCTGTCTAGCCTCCAGCTGCTGGTCAAGAATGTGCAGGTCTTCCATGTCATGTCTTTCACACCAGTGCATCCTGTGCACCTCAGATATAGTGAGACACCTGTTTAGGCCTTAGAAAGTATAGGTAGTTACATGTAAGCTAGGCATCTTAACTGTTAATGGACTCCAAAGAGCTACTTGCCTCATCCTAGACAACTCTATGGGGTCCCATGAAATGCATCACAAACCCTACTGACATCTTCAGCTTTTCTTCTTACTGGTGTATATCACCTCATTTCAGGCCTATGTACTTGCCCCATGGCTACTACTCTTTGGTGTCTCAGCAGGCAGAACCAACCTGCCAGCCCACCAGTCCCCTTTAGGGTCTATCTTTTCTAGCCTAGCACAATCTGAGTGCAGCAAGTTCTACACACAGGTGTTTTTTTGTTGTTGTTGTTTGGTTTGGTTTGGTTTTAGTTTTGTCTTGTTTTGTTTGTTTGTTTCATTTTATTTTGTTTTTTAATAGAATGGTTTGGGTTGGAATGGAGCTTAAGGATCTTGTAGTTCCACCCCTCCCTGCCATGGGCGGGGACGCCTTCCACTAGATCAGGTTGCTCAAAGCCCCATCCAACCTGACCTTGAACACCTCCAGGGATGGGACATCCACTTCTCTGGGCAACCTGTACCAGTGCCTCACCAGCCTCATAATAAAAAATTTCTTCATAATACCTAATCTAAATCTACCCTCTTTTAGTTTAAAACCATTACTTCTTGTCCTATCACTACATTCCCTGACAAGTACCTCTTTAGGTACTGAAAGGCCGAAATGAGGTCTCCCTGGAGCCTTCTCTTCTCCTGGCTGAACAACCCCAACTCTCTCAGCCTCTCTTCATAAAAGAAGGCGCTTCAGCCCTCTGATCATCCTCGTGGCCCTTCTCTGGACTCATTCCAACAGGTCTATGTCATTCTTATATTGGGGGCCCCAGAGCTGAACACAGTTCTCCAGGTGGGGTCTCATGAGAGCAGAGTAGAGGGGGACAATCACCTCCCTCGACCTGCTGGCCACGCTTCTTTTGATGCAGCCCAGAATACGGTTGGCTTTCTAGGCTGCAAGTGCACATTAATGGCTCTTTTTGAGTTTTTCATCAACCAGCACTAGGTGTTTTCGGCTAGGTGTTGGTTAATAGTGCAGTGACTATTTGTTTCCCAAAAATCAACTTGACGTTTCCTCATCTTGTTGTTTAGTTTTGGTGTCTTATGAAGAATATATTTTTTCTTTCTTCTTCTTTCAGCAGCTGCAACTGGTAGCTACTTCTCATACAGGGGATATTTTTTCCCCTTTACATCCTCTTTCAAGGCGAATTTTAAGTACACCTCGTATGATATGAGCAATTTGTCTCAGTAATTTTAGTATATTTGAAATAATTTCTGCCTTTTTAAGTAAAAAAGAAATACTATCAGGAAAACCTTATTCAGTTTTTTTTCCACAGTGGAAACTGTGAATTATTTATAACAGTAGTTTGATTATATTAAAAAGCACAATCCCAAGTCTGCACTATGTTATTGGCTCCATTCCTTGCCGAAGAACAGGCGTGTTTATATTTTTCCTCAGTAAATATGTGATAATTAAATGCAAATAGACCATATTTTTCAAATGAATTCCCAACCCTGGAAACTTGGATGATGATAATCTTGCCTAATAAAAGCACAACTGCAAGTGAAATCAAAGTTTACTGAAGCAGAACATTCTTAGCAGTCAGTAGCAGCCATCACTTAGTGAAAAAAATACAGGATTAATATAGACATGTCACTGAAAAATGAATAGCCCTAAGGTATTTTATAATCATGGTATATACCTAAGTATTAATTGAAAACACTGTGGACTCTTTATGGGATGTTCTCAGCTAATCCATTCCTGTAAATTATTAGGCTATATTGAAACCATGCCTAAGGCTGTCATCAGTTCTCTTGCATGTTCCCCATTGTGTGTGTTATCCCTTGTTTCTAGGTCAGCTTTTCAGCCTTTTCCCTTCCCTTTGTGAAAGCAATCTCTCTCCCATGTATTTTCTTTCTGAGGAAAGATACTCATGTTCCTCCTCTCATATTCCTTGTCTGGGAACACCTGGGCTTCTCCTGTTCCCTTATGATCTGAGGTCCTGAGTTGCCCTTTTGGGTAATGGAAGGGCTTTTGTACTGTTCTTCTAGCTGGATCGCAATGAGTGGTTCTTTTTCGCCTTCCTTTTTGATGGATTGGGTATCTTTGCTTTCTCCCTCCCAATTTGCTGGGCTAAAGAAGGAATAGCAGTTCCCAGGGAAGAGAGCATGAAAGATCTCCTGTCCAACATGCAATGAGAAACTGAAACCTCTGCAATACTTCCCACTCCCTCTTGCTTCTCTCATTCTTCCCAGCATGCTCCATTTCTACACAGCTGTTTTCTAACATCTGGAGATAAATTATCATATGCCCTTAAGAGTCTTAACGTGTGTGATTTTTCTGCCTCGGTGGCAGGATGCTGGCAAGACACCAACCATTGTCTCTGTATTACCTGGCTGGCTGCCCTCCCTGTTCCGAATAACTTGGTCTTCCTTGCTGGCATTCCTGTAACCTCAACCCCAAGACCATATTCCTGAGATATATGGAGAAAGGCCTAAAAATATCTCCCCTTCTTTCTCTATGACTTCCTCACATGAAAGTATTTCTCCCCTTTTATCTAATTCACCTTGTTAGAGTTGGGATTTCGTTCACCCTTTGTCCTTACAAATGGGGGAGAATATTAAATGTCCCAAAGGAAGCACATGTGTAAAGTCTGATGGCTATTCCTTCTGTAGCTTTGTCCGTTTCACGTATAACTGTTTTCTTGCCTGAACTTGGAGAAAGAGAGCTGCTGTGGGGGAAGGAAAAGGCAGGTTCCTGGAAGAAGGAGTAGCTGACAGGATGTTGCTTTTGTTGGACAAGATCCGTCATGTTGACAACAGGGAGGATCCAATGAGGCTGAGAGTTAGCTACCAACCAAGCAGCATGCTGCCAATCAGAGTTCGGAGGCCAAACTTCCTTTTTTCCTGCCAAGAAAAGGCATTTAAATAAGGACTGAAGTATGATTTCAATTTCACTCCAGCGTAATGCAGACAGCAGAAAAACACAGTGACTCACAATACATTCTTGCCCCTACAGTAAATAAATTTCCTCTCTGAAGTCTGCAATTTTGAATCAGTAGAGAGGCATGATGAACACTTGGTCCTAGATGTACACAACACACCAGCTGGGTTTTTATTCTACAAAAGGACTAGAAATGAACATGTTGGAAGTCTGCGAGAAAGCCCACAATTTACATGAATATTATGTTTCCTTCACAGATGCAGAAATAAGTGGTTTTAAAGTAATACTAAAGGGTAATAGCTGATCCTAACCCCACAACTATAAATCTTAAAACAAACACTCTCTTCCCAAGACAACCATCTCCTTACCCTTATAGTGAGGAGATGAAGGAGGTATTGCCACACAGAAGGTTATAAAAGTTAAGTTCTTAATTTACAGTTTCTAGTATTGCTACACTAAACAGGGATGGATAGGTGACATTTTTTTCCCTTTCTCTGTCCTCCCCTGCTTATGGTCCTAATTCCTGATCAGCTTCTCAGTCACACAGACAGGGAAAGATGACCCCCCAAAAGTTGACCAGTATATTGGCCAGTGGCATTGTTTGTTCTTTCTCTGTCTCTGAAGGTGACCAGGAGATATGAATAACAGTTTAATTTTGGAGTTTAGATGCAAGCCTGAGGTTTTCACTTATGTAATGTTTTCTGAAATGTCCTGAAAAGAACTAAAGAGTTAGGCTGAAGTCCAGGAAAGGAAATGAATGGCAGAAATGATACATAATCTCCCCTGACATCCTGTTAACATGGCCTAGTGCTTAGCCTGTGAGCTGTGCCTTGCAGAGCTGGCAGGATGAAAAAGCCCCTGCCTAAAAAAGTGTTTTTGCAGCCATGTCCTGGTTTGCATTTTGCCAAACCCTTCACCACATGCTGGGGTCTCTGGACTTGCTGCCCCGGCACCAGGCTTGGAAAGTCATACACAATGTCCCACGTCTCATCCTCTAGTGCTGACTTTGTCTGCACTGGAAGGCAGGAGCCCAGGCTGGCATTCGTTCAGGTCAGGTTGGCTCATTTCTATTCTCAGGCATCCAGAGCCTGGTTCAAAGTCCACTAAATGCAAAAGAAAGGTTTTTAACTGATGTCAGGAAGTGTTGATCAAGCCCTTGGGGAAGAGCTGGGATGAAGGACACAAAATATAATTTAATGTGGTTTTTTTTTTTTCCAAATTACTATTTATTTATGAATATATTTATTGACTTCTTTGATGTTTTAATCATTATGGAAGCACAGCAACCTGATAGATCCCTATTAACATACATTTAAATACAAAAGGGGCAGTTTATTTTTCATCAGTTCAAGCACCTGCAATTCACATGAGCTTCAGCTGGAATTCTGTGTGTTCAGCAAATTAAACCTCCAGTAAACAATGTTATAACAACATTGACTTTAAGATGAAATCATAAACGCATGAAAACAGGACAAAGCCTATAGCTATTTGTAGCTATATTCAATCTGTTGTGCCTCTCGGCCTTGGAATACAAGGTTGGAAAAGATCTCAGCTGCTGTGAATTAGCTCATCTCTGCAATTCTATCACCTGAGAAGATATATTAGATACCCAACGCAAAATCATCAGGTAAAAGGAGTACTTTTTTATTTTTAATTACAATACTAAAATCAATTTCAACTGAGAGCTGAATTCATCTGATTTACTGAGTCCTGTAGGCCACCACCTTTCTTGTTTGTTATGCTGAGCCTACTGCTTCTCCATTTCTGGTGGGAAGAATTGAGAGGGTGTGGTTTTGTACAATCTTAATGAACACTACTTGTCATTTTTCTTCTGTAATATACCATTACCCAGAAATTCACACCTGTGCTGTTCACCATCTGATAACCATGCATTTCTAGCAACATCACGGTGCAAATAAGAGTAGTTATGCTTAATAAACAATCCCAACCAAAGTATTTTGTACAAACTGAGTAACTTGGTCTACTGTAGGCTGAGTTAGTCCATTAAGAGAGACTCAAAGGACCACTCTGGCCCTGTTTTCAGGTCAGTTCCAAAGCATATTAACTTAACTTAAAATGCCTGGGAGCTGTGGGAGATACCCACTGAATATGCCAACAAAGGGAAATCGTAGAGCTTAAGTGCAGCCAGAAAAGAAACAAAGCCAATTTTCTGTCTGCTTGGGTAACATATTACTGACTCAAGAGATTATACATACCAGAAATGAAGATTTTACTCCTGCTTTTGGAAATTCCCCCAACAGGAAAAGGCTGCATCCTTCCTCAGATTTCAAAAAGTTGTGGGAAAATGCCATTGTTGTGCCTGTCTTCCCCACCTCATACAGAGAGTACAAGGGAGGAATCAGAAATACTTCAGTGTGCTGACACAGGTCTCTGCCCTTCTAGGAGATTATGAAAATGTATGAAATGTGGTAGTGAACAGTTTGGAGCCCCCTGGTCTTTGGTTTCCTACACAGCCACACCAGCATCTTCCTCCTTTCCTATGACACTTCCACAGCAGTGGACTCTGGGGCAAAGAGGAGCTGAAGATGCCTGGAAATGCCCTGTTATCAGCTCTGGTGAAGGTGGAGAGCCTTCAGAGGAAGGTAGAGGTGTGATGGAGAGCGTATAGGATGTCTGCATTAAAAAAAAAAAAAAAAAAAAGTACATTGTATAGAGGAATAAAGTTCAAAACTGCCACTCTATAAATTTTCAGAAATTAACACAAATGTTATATAGAAATGGGCACAAGGGCAGGTAAAATATTGACTGGGCTGGGACAGAGTGGCATGCCTAGAGTGGTCAGGCTGCAGCTAAAACCCTTCCCTCTCAGCTGGGACCCAGTATGCATTCATGCTCTTCACTGAATGGAAGGCTGTCCCTCTTACATTTGGAGCAATCAGTTTGTTTATCCAGTGCCGGGAGCACTTGCTATCACATCTCTTTCAAAGGGAATTTTTCTGACTCATGAAAATTAGGGAAGTGCTCAAATGAAACTCCACTATTTATTATGAGTACCTCCCTCAGAGCCCCCTGCTTCAGAGCCTGAGGAAGGAGCCCATTGCTCTTTTGCAATCTCTTTTCTAATACTTCTTTCAGTAAACAACAGCTGACCCTCATAAGTGTGTGGAGCTGACTGGCCCCAGGCCCTCTCATCTCCAAAAGAGCAAGCTGTGCTGTTGCACAGACAGATGTGTGTTCTTTAGTATGTTATATTGTTGGCTTTTTTGGGGGGTGGGATTACAGGTAGTTTGGGGTAGAGGGAAAACTCATGGTACTCTGGAATCAGACAATTCTTGAGCTTGTCAGCTGGTAGTTCTACTATTATTTCCCTCAAATGAAACAGTCTTGCTGGGATTTTGAAGGAGCCAGGAGTGAGGGTCAAAAGGACAGGCAAAGAGGTTGTGTTTTGTACTATAGAAAATCAAGGAGAGGGAAAATCTGTAAAGCGATAGTCACCTGTGATTCACCTCTACCACATAAGAGGTAGTACTTCTGAGACCTTAGGCTCTTTAACCTAATTTTCAGAACCAGAGAACTTGATGTGATTATTTACTTGGGACAGGAAAAAGGGGATGTTGCAGAGTCTGATTGATCTTCACCAAAGAAAGGAAGATGACGACCACACATGCTGCTGAATAAATAAGGCACCAACATGCCACTAGGTATCTAACTGGCTTCAGAACTACAAAGATGTGTTTATTATTTACAAGTTTTGCTATTTGCACAGTGCTTGCCCGAGGCCTTTGTGGCCAGGTTTGAATCCTCTTTTTCTTCCTCCTGCTGAGCAGTGGTTTATTTTGTTACAACTCATTTCCATACCTCATGTGAGATGGATGTCATTGTTTTCTTGTTTCTCTTCTATTTGAGATTTGGATAGTGATCATAAAGGCACCATGTACAAATCCTGCAGAGCGGATCCTGTCACCCAGAATGGGGACAACCTAGAAAAAGACAATTATAAAAGCTTCATGTCATAAATCATTTAATTAATAGGGCTGTCCCTGAATAAGTGGTCAGCTTTGAAGGTTTCCTACCTAATGGGACCAGTATTTTGAATATTAGTATGCAATTTGATTGTTATCTGGATTACTTATTGCATAGACAAATTCCTCAGACTTGTATTTAAACAGATCTCTGAAATGGTCCAAAATAAAATCACAGTTAACAGGGAGAAAATACACATTAGAATACTAAAAGTGCTACAAACAGTTCAGAGGTTACATTCACCTACTGCAGATTTTCAGACTTAGGTTTCAAATCTTTGTGAAAACAGTATTATTTGTTACTAAACTAGGCAAGATTTTCTTACAAAAGGCTTAGAGTCTGATCTTTATAATCAGTGTGCAAGTGCATTAATGCTCAAAATCTGCTAAGTAGTGACTGTGATTGATGGGAACCATAGCACTAACTCAGGCCCAGATTTTGTATTCAGATCTGGCAGGGGCTTGACAAATCGTCATTGACTTCCATGTGTTTTCAAAGGAAATTCACAGGTATATTGGTCAGCACTGGTGGGCCTGCTGCAGGATGGAGGCCTCAGTAAAAAGTAATTTTCTTCAACATGAGGTATAAATCTGTAGTCTCAGCCACTCATGATAGAAATTTAAATGTCATTAGTATCATGCAAAGTAAATAAGAATGTATAAATGAGGCACAAGATGAAGGTCTGTATAAGAATGTACAAATGTGTTTCTACTTCTAATATATGGCTCTGATATGTTGCTAATGTATTTTAAAATGTACTCCTAGGTGAACCTTTTTACTTTATTTTGTAGACAAAAACTGAGTCCTTCTTGCCCTCTTTAGCTTTTGTTTGTTTTCTGTGCCCTGAACTCTCCTGTGTTATTTGGTGCTGGGGACTGGGGAGAAATGAGTAAGTGCTCAAAAATCAAAACAAAACAAAACAAAACCAACACACACACACACACACACATAAATATAAAGATGCAGGTGTTGTCAAGTCTCCTTATAGGTCTGTATGGAAAAATAAACCTGAGCATGAAGAGCAGTTGTGCCCCTAATGTGGCTGGTATGGGAATACATTTTTACAGTTTTATCTGTCACCTTCTGTAGGAAAGGGATTTATACCAGCATGGAGAGAGTACACACACAGATGGCTAAAGTGCTGTACCTCCACAGATATGCACACAAAGCAGGTTAGGCACTATGGTCCTTTTGGCTTTTAGGATTTATTAGATCTGCTTGAGAAGACACCCAGTTTGACCAAGCTTTTTTCCCTCCAACCAGCCTAGGACCTGATGGGTGCGAGGGTGACCAAGCACTGGCACAGGTTGCCCAGTGGGGTGTGGAGTCTTCCTCCCTGGAGATTTTCACAAGTCTTCTGGACATGGTCCTGGGCTAACAGCTCTAGGTGTCCCTGCTTGAGCAGTTGTGTTGGACGAGATGATCTTCAGAGATCCCTTCTGACCACAGTCATTCTGTGATTCTGTGACCTGAATCCACTTGTCAGTGGTGGTATGATGAATTTTTATATGGTTGATGTGCTGGAGGAGAAAATTTAAAAGTGTTGCAGGAGTGTCTTTGTGAGACCCTTTAGCTTGCACCAAACATGCAGCAAAAGTAGAGCCAGTAGAGACTCTCTAAGTAACAAGCTTCATCCATAATTTGGGGGAAAACAACATGAATTAGAAAGCACTTAAATCTCCAGGGTGGTTCAATTTCCCTGTCTATTTAGAGGCCAGCAAGTGTTCTGCCAGTGATCAAGGATTGCCTGTGTCTGAACTAAAGATGCAGAACTCTAACTCTTATCCAGGACTTTGTGCTGATTATTGACAAATGAAATTTCTGTTGCATAAAAACATGTCATCTAGGAGTGATGCTGAACCAAGATGACTCCAGAGAATAAACTAGGCCACTTCACAGATAGCTCAGCCAAGACTTTTCAGCTCAATTTGAAGTCAAGATCAGAAACACAAACACAGTTAGCCAGCTCATTTTTTTATACAATTCACATGGAGATCAGTACACTACTCTTCTGTAAATCAGTAATGTCCTCATCTGTAATTAATATGCAGTAAAGATTACTGCCTTTTGAAGAAATAATTTTGAGGAACTATTCAAATCATACCATCAGTGCTCAAGAAACTTGGAAACAGACCATTCATAGTAGGAGATGGATGTGATAAAAATGTACAAAATAACAAATAAGATAGGGATAAGAGGAAATACTTTTTCACCCAACCTGTAATTAGCTTGTGGAAGTCACTGCTATAGAGAGTCAAGGGCAAGAATGTAATTAGATTCCAAAAGGGACTGGAAATTTATATTGCTGTAATTAATTATAACTCTAGATACATTTCCTTAAGTTTTGTTGCAGCAATATTAAGCCTCCTTCTTCCCCCTGGAGAGACTATGTTTTTGCAGAAGGCCAGAGAACACGTGGGCAGGAAACAGACCTTAGGTAGTCTGCAACACACAAATGACACTCCTGAGGGAGAAACAAAGGTGCCGTTATGGCATTGAGCGGTAGGGCCAGTAAGGTGATGGGTGGTCTGTGTGTGTGGAAGACTGACACAATAATGACTTAGACTAATACTCAAACGTACAGTCACAGACGCCAGATGGTCACCAGCTGGGAGACAAGTCTCCTCATTTCTGAAATTGTACATCCCTTGTAAAATATCTTTATCACTATCAGCCTAAACTTTATTTTAACAGTCTGCTGTGTTGGCTGAGTTTAACAGTACACTAAGTATGGCAGTTACAGATACTGGGGGAAATTTAAGTTACAACTGGAAAGTTTTTCAAGGGTAACCATTATAATTCATTTACATAAACTAAGAGGCTACTGTAGTGTGTATGCACGGACCACATGGAGAAAAGCTCTCCAATATTGCATATGCAACTTTCAGAGATATGATGAAAGTCTAGGCAGCATTATGGAGTTGACAGTGTTTTATTGCGGGTTTTTCTATCATTTCTTATCATAGAGGAAAACAGCTAATATTTTCCTTACTTCTTAATACATAGTTTAGTAGCTAACACGTTAGAAAAAACAAAGTAATCAGAAATTGGGTGGTGCAATCCCAAAAGTAAAATAAAACCTACACTGGAACACTAATAAAGCATGTGATGGAAATATTGAAAGTTAGAAGTGCTTTTGCAAGTGGGGAATAGTAACATTCTGCAACTTCCGTTGCTGGCAGAAGAGACTTCTAATTGAATGTTCTATGGGAGGTCAGGAACAGTCAGATGATACCACCTGACCAGGTTACTTGATGTTCATAGCTAGATGGACTCAGCTTTCTTGAGATCTGCTCTGCTTTATTCCAAGGGTAGTTTTAACCCAGAGGACCTAATTCAGAAATGTGAAAGGAACTAATGAAAAGAATTTGAACACATGGCTAAGGTAACAGACGTGCGCACATTTTTTTTGCTTTGTTTATCAGCTCTCTCACTCAACAACAAAGTGGTGTGATCATGGAGAGTTTATCTTGTCTTTCCAGCTAGAAACCAGTTATAGAAATTGCAATAAGAAGAGCTGGAGAGGAAGGCAGCAAATAGAGCCAAGTGATGGGGCTGTTTTCCTAGATCTGTTTGAGGAATGAACTCATTTGACATATTTGTTGTTTTAGCAAGAGGAGAGTTCAATTGTTTCCTAACTCATTTTCTCCCCCTTAAGATCTGTGGAACAGCAGAGCCACCCTTCCCATCCTTCAGCCTCATGGTGGGTTGACCAGGGTTGCTAACTTCAAGGGAGGCTCTGTGACCAGTGTGACCTGATTAACATTGCTGTGGGAATGTTTAGGAAAATCTTCTTAGACTACGGTCATGTTTGGTAGACCCAAAGAACTGAATCCTTCTCTGTATCTGGAGGTCTTCCACAACTATATTCATCCAACCTTCTCACTGAACTGTAGGGGTGTTTCATAGAATCATAGAATCACAAAGCATTTCAGGGCATTTGCTTGTTGGTTTGGGTGTAACTTTGGCTTTGCTGAGGCACCAGAAATTTCTTTTTTTTTTTTTTTTCTTTTGTACTGGCTTGATACATTCAAATCTAGATTAAATTGTGAGTGAATCAAGTCTGACTGTAGTTACTTGTCCATATTGCAATACATCCAATCTCATAAAAAGATTGTTAGAAGATGTATTGTAATGCAGTACAGAAATACACTGGTAAAACTCTGAGGAACCTAAAACCTGTTTTCAGTAGTGATATAGCCTTGAACCACACTAGGTAGCAGGAAGTTAGAAAGTTTTGTGTCTCAACAGTAAAATGTATGTACTAACAAAGCACAGACAGATAGGTAACTGTTTCAGTCTTACAGTGCCTTTGAAATAGTTGTTTTCCATCAATGACCAACAAGTGAATGCTATACAGGAGTGTGTTTTACCCCTTGTGGATCTGTGTTACAACCTCCTTTCCTTTAAGGAACGACCATAGTTGTAATCATTCCTGAACATGGACTTTCACAGTTCTTAGAATGAAATATTGCATTAGTCTATAAAAGATTGACTTGATTTATAATATCTGTTTCTTACTTCCAGCCATAGAAACTATTTATTGAAAAAGTGGAATATTGTTTATTTCCAATGTGGCTGTTTCTTGAGCTTCCCTTTTCACCCCCTTCCTGTATCCATAGAGAATTTTGTATGTTTTGCATCTCCCCATTTAAAACAAAATGCTATTTTTGACAGAAACTTGAATGTCTAGCATTTTGATTTTGACATAGATTTTCCTTATTCTGGGCTGCATCAAAAGAAGCATGGCCAGCAGGTTGAGGCAGGTGATTCTCCCCCTCTACTCTGCTCTTGTGAGACTCCACCTGGAGTACTGTGTTCAGCTCTGGCCTCCCAGCACAAGAAGGACATGGACGTATTAGAATGAATCCAGAGGAGGGCCATGAGGATGATCAGAGGGCTGGAGCACCTCTCCTATGAAGAGAGGTTGAAGGAGTTGGGATTGTTCAGCCTGGAGAAGAGAAGGCTCTGGGGAGACCTTATAGCGGCCTCCCAGTACCTAAAGGGGGCCTACAGGAAAGCAGGAGAGGGACTCTTTCTCAGGGATTGTAGTAGTAGGACAAGGAGTAATGGTTTTAAACTAAAAAAGGGTAGATTTAGATTAGATATTAGGAAGAAATTATTTACTATGAGGCTGGTGAAGCAATGGAACAGGTTGCCCAGAGAAGTTGTGGATGCCCCATCCCTGGCTGTGCTTAAGGCCAGGCTGGATGGGGCTTTGAGCAACCTGGTCTAGTGGAAGGTGTCCCTTGCCCATGGCAGGGGGGTTGAAATTAGATGATCTTTAAAGTACCTTCCAATCCAGACCATTCTATGATTCTATGATTATTGGAAGTTGTTCATCAGAACACCTGTTTTACAAGGTGGTATGCTTTCCTTCTTCAGCAATGACTGGAACCTTGGTGGTACTAAGTCTTGATTAACACCAGCTGGATTTGCCAGTGGCCAGTGACTCGCTGGATTGCATCCTCATTTGCTCTAAACTCATTTTGAGAGGGAAAACCCCACACTCACATAGAACCACTAGCTACTTACCAAACCAATAAAAACAGAAAGCATCTCTTAAACTTTCTGGCACAACATTGACTCAGGATGTAAAAGAATAGTTAGAATAGTTTTGTAACTTCTGTTTCCAACTTGTGTCTTTGCAGGCCAAAAGCATATGCTAGACAGATGTTGTACTGAGTCTGATAAGTTTGCATATGGTATTGATGGTCAGTAGATATCAGAAAATTCATGGATTTAAGTAAGTAGGTATGTCCAAGTAAAGTCTGTGAATATGAAGGGAGTGTGATTCAGACCTGGTGTAGTTTATGTGACCAGAATATTAGTATTCTGCTTTAGGGTTCAAATATATTGGATATGAATAAAAAATAATTATTTTGTCTGTCTCTTAAGCCCTCTCATTAAGATGCATTAATAATTCTTATTTTCAGCAACATTTTTACAATAAAGTCAATAGTTTTAAAAAATCCGTAATGTCTTCAAGATTTTTTTTTTTTTTAAATTATTAATTACTGTGTTATAGTCTCTTCTATGGTTTAGGTTTGTACTTCATGGGATTTTGGGCAGGGGGGTGAAGTCTTCAATGGAAAATTTAAAATTTTACTTTCAGAGGTATATGAGCTCTACTACTAAAGAGGCACCTATTATTATGATCTTTCAGAGGGCAATAACACATCCATCTGTAAATATAAAGAAGAAAATCTCTGGGAAGTTTCTTAGTATGTTTATCAGAGACATTTAATGTTACACTGTCCTGCAGTTTGAAGAGCATACAAAAATCCAGTGTGGGAGTATAGGAACTAGTTTGTGTATAGAATTGATTAACATCTAACACATAGTTTCTATAAGCTCCACTCTCACATTCCCTCAATTTTTATTTATCACAAAAATATATGGAGATTTAACAGATTTTAATTTTGCTTAGGAAACATCCCACTCTTTATTGGTTATGTTAAAGCTGAAAGAATGTTTACTCTTACCAAGTACTATGTTTTTTAATGGATTATTTCCATTAATTTTCCAATTTCCATTAATTAATGGAAATTAATGGTGAGCAAAACATGAAGCACAGACTGTGTGCAGAGTATCTTCTTTTAAGCAGTACTTGCCATTTCAACCTGATGCTTCTGAAACAGGGTACTTCAGCCCTTCTCAGATGAAGTCTCTTGGGTACAGGAGTGTTACAGAGTTGTAAGTGACTAATGTGTTTCTGATTCTCACGGTTTGCTAGAATACCTAAAGGGTGGGTAATACCTGCTTGGATTATTACCCTCATTTTACACATTGGTACTGGAAGCCTATCAGCAGCTTCTGATCCATCTACTTTTGAGGAGCTTGACCCAAACAACTCACCTAAGGTCTGCCAGAATGTTTGGAACAGAATATACTTGACCTGTAAATTAACCAGTTAGTCTTCAAAAGATATCTTGAAGTTAACGCAAGGCTAAAAAATCTCAGTTGCTTCCAGAGGGTGAAGTGCTGTAGCTACAACTCTCTTCTGGAGTTCCTCACTTCTTAACGGTATTAAGCAGCTCTGTAATGTGCATCAGCTGTTAATACTTAGCTGAGGACTGCCCAGCAAGGACTACAGGAATGTGCTGTACTTCAGCAGTGGCTGTAGCCCTGAAACTTTTTCAAGTCCCTGACGTGTCTGTCCAGGGTTTCTGCCATATAGTTGTTGCCACTGCACACAAGCTGCCCATGTGTGTGTGTACAGGGGCGTGGGAGGGTGAAGTACCCACCTTCATTTTACCAAAGGTAAAATACATTGATACTTACAACATGCAGCCCAGTATTCCTTAAGACATTGTCTTTGACCCATACAGAGAAATTCATCAGGCTGCTTTCATTTTACTGTTGTGGTTTCACACCTCTACCCAACAGCAATGAAATTAAAAACAATTAAAGTAGAAATGTTAAGAGAGGAGTGAATAATTCACAAGGAAAGATGGACCTGCCAAAACTAGTCTTTCTGTTCATGGAAAGTCTGCAGGCTCAAAATTTCCCAACATTTATTTATGACTTTGGTTTGCCTGATATTCTTCTGAGAATTTATTTTTACACTGTAGGAGGTATCACACAGAATTTGTTTCAAGTACTTGAACTGAAAATCTGAGCTGTGTTGGTTAATTGTGGTTGCTCATATATAGTTACATGAAATGGCAGGAGTTCAACAGCAGTGAAAGCAGACAAGAACCGGAAAAGATTGCCTTGGGATGAACTCTCTCTGGGATGGGCTGATGAACTGCATACATGGAATTATTTTAGATTTTCTAAAAACTGTTTGGTTTGTAGGAAATGTAGGCTTTACCTAGTGTAAAATGAGGACAGGATCAGACTGTTGCAAAATCTGTTGGCTACATGCAGAGTGTAATTGCAGTTTTCTGTAGATGTTTCAATAAAATTATTGTACTTTTTTGTTTGTTTGTTTGTTTGTTTGTTTTATGGGAGATCTTATTCTCCCTTATCGATATTTTTGTAGGACACTGTCAGATCATCTGAGTTAAACTGCCTTTAAGCTAGGGATATAATTAGATGTTTTAGGGATTCTTCCCTGTTGTCTCAGGTGTAGGTGCATCTAACGCAAATTTGTTTTTACATTTGTGCAAATTCCTGTCAAACGTGTTTGGGAGTATTTGCTTAGCTTCTGTGTTTTTTTTTTTTTTTTACAGGAGGAATATTTGCCCCATATGTTATTGCCACTGATTCCTATTTGAGGCCAAATTATTTTTAGTGGGGATAAATCTTTTATGGAATTAAATTTTTTATTAATCTAAATACAAAATATTTATGTTTCATTATATATTTACAATCCTATTCATGAAAAACTAATGGTCATGCTAAAGAAGTATTTCTGTGGGAATTATTTAAAAAAAAAAAAAAAAAAAAAAAAGACTATTCCATTGCAAGATTTTCCCTACAATAAATGAAACACTTGTATGTAAGAGTTAACGCGAGGCAGATAGTAAGCAATAGATGCACACTTATCACCTTTGAGCCCTGCTTTTAAATTCACATTATGTCAGACATGATCATAATGATTAACTTTAATGTTTTGTGTAGAGACTAACTTTTTCCTAGCTTTTAAGAGAAAAAAATTAAGAGAAATAATTGTCACTTGCTATTCTACTGTTGCTGTGAAACTGCTGCTAAGTTCTGTACCAGATATCTTCAAATATCTACAGCATTGCATTAGATGCTGAGCCAATTTAATTTCTGGAGCAACGCTATTGAAATTCTAGTCAATAAGCCAAGCAAAGCACATAAGCAAGTGTTTAAACAGTGGGGGTGATCCTGGGAGTTCAATGGGACTATTTTCATGCTGCAAGCTAAATATGTGCTTACTTGGCTGGATAGGGACATTAGTGTATCTCAGTGCACAGGGCCTGATCCAAAGCCAGATGAAATTAATAGGGCAGTCTCTGACTTTGAGAGACTTTGAGCCAACCTATGAATTACCTGGTATCAAGTAGATCACAGCAGTTGTCTCAACTGGATAAGGAATAAAATAGTCCCAAAAATTTGCAAATGGCCCATCTGTCTGTAACTCTCTTTTTGTCATAAGATAGTGCTCATTGCCACTTTAGACCTTTCTAAAATCAACCCATTCAGCCCGAAGAATTGACCTAAGAAATTGAAGATGATAGCTTCACTTTAGTTTTCTATACAATGCATAAGATGATTTTATAGACTGCAGAAAGGTATGACATTTTCTGTTCTGGGTAGGAAACATGTATGTGTGGGAGAAGTCATTTCTTTCTCATTAACCTCTTTTCAATAGGCCAGTTGCTCAAAGGAGTACTTCCTTGGCTAGAATTTGTAACAATATTTTTCATAATGAACCAAGAAATCCTTTGTCAAACAATTGTTTCCCATTTTAAATTAGAAATGCAAGGCAGAAAACAAACAAAACAATATCAATAACAAAAAGAGAAATTGCTTAGGGGTCTGGAAGGGAGAGAAAAGAAGTTGGACTGAATATGTTCTGTGGCAAGTTTCCTGAATAATTTCTGCATCAGATTTGCTAAATGTTTCTTTTAATCCGATGTCAGGCCACAAGTTCTCTTTCTCCTTGTGTGCCATTGAGATACACTATCCCAGAATAATGGTTTTATGTTGTAAGCGGAAGATATGAATACATGCTTATGCATGTATTCAGAGCTTCCCAGCAACATGCATTCAGAGTATTTGCTGCCTTTTAACTGGAACTTGGAGTGTTCAAGTTCCTGAGAATTCATCTAATCGGGTCAGACCTGGAGCCACATACATCTCATTCACCTCAGAGATTTGCAGTGAATTTATAATCCTTTCCCTCTACTTCAGAAAAAATGACTCCAAGATGCTTTTGTTCTGAATCTCCTTCAAGCACAGGAAGTTGAGTCATGATTGTTTGAAACTACAGGACTGCAGGTCATGTCCTTGTGTTCTTAGTGTATCCATATGATTCTGATTTTTCTCATGGTGTCAGAATGAGAGCAAAGAAGGGGTCAGTCCCTTTGTGGCAGGGCTGTCTTTTCCAAGTGAGATACATACATGTTTTAGCCTTTATATCTAATTTAAGCCATGAAATGTTCATCATCTTTTGGGTTTCCTGGAATATCTTGCTTTCCATATGTCTGTGCTTTCTCTTGGGACACCACTATGTACTTATATCCTTGTGTAAGAGGTGGATTTGCTTTCATAATGGAATAACATGGGCTACAGCCTTTTTTGAAGGAACAACAAACAGAATTGAAGAGGAGGTTATGTGAGGTGATAAGGACAGCTGATAACAGCTTCTTTTGCAGTATTAAACAACTCCCAAATCATAGTTTTCAGAACATGTAGAAAATCTGTTTTGAATTTTCTGTTTAGGTACACTCCCTAATTTACAAACCTGAAGACATGTGGTTATAGGGAACAGGAGATAGGGAGGCTGGGATCTACAAAGCTTTTCAACACAAATGCTTCATCTGGGACAGATAGGAATCTGGCCTGTGGGCTTGAAAAAGGTAGACTGTAATGGGTCTGTGTCACTAAATACTCTAGGATTTGTTTCAGTTGATGGGTGAGTCCTGCAGAAAATGAGCATTCAGGCATGCACTTGGAGCTAGGCAGTCTGGCTGAGTTCAGCTTCATTCAGTGGTCAGGAGATTGACTCTGTATAACACCATAGCTGGTTGCACAGCAGCTCTGAAAGTCCTGTAAGGACACCATCCCCTCATCCCCACTAGCCAGACCTGTCAACTATTTTCAGTTTTCCACTCACACAATTTTTCTCCCTCCTCCTGTTGCCCTTCCACTCAGCAAGCTTTTACTGGCCAAGACCTCTCTGCTGGTCTGTGATCCTCTGTGGTGACCCAGCTGATCTGTCTGATCTGTGATGTGCTGCAACCACCTCAGCCTGTGTACAGTCATGGGGTGTGAAACTATGGCTCAAACCCTTCTCATGAAAAGACACCTGTAGCCCTTCCTCGCCAAATGACTCAACTCTGTCATTTTTCTGCAATATTACTCACCACACCAGATGCATCTTCCTCTTATCTGTTCTGACCCAGTACCTCCCTGCTCACCAGGAAAGAGGTTCCCTGAGAGAGGTCCCGGTTGCAGAAGCATCTGGAGAGCCATACTGTGCTGTGAAAAGTGTATGGTTTTGGAAAGAAGGTTCCCATGGAGATCCTGTTTTAAATTTTCCTTCAGGTTCTCCCAGAACTGAAATGAACCTCAGACTATTTCTTACAGAATTCCCTTTCCTGAGATTTGAGCTTATTAAAATGTTGCCTGAGATACCAGTAACTCGCTCAGTCTTTGCTGCAGGGGCTTTTGCCTTGCCCCTGCTGAGGCTTTCAAATAATATAATTTTCTTTCTTTTTAACTCGAGTCTCTCTGTCCCTGAGCTATTCTCTTCACCCCAAGCCTCTTCTGCAGCAAATCCCAGAGCTTTCTACCTGAAGTCAGCTAATAGCTGAGTTTTGTATTCTTATCAGGCAGGAGCAGTGTGATTAATTCTCCAGTGTCTCTTCTGTTCCTCTGAGCCCGATTTCCTTATGGGGGATCTGTAATAGAGCAGGGTGGGAGCCAGCCCTGAACTCCCTTTTTCTTAAAATAGACACATCACCTGCTCCACCTTCACATCATGGAATAAGCAGCGATGAGAGTAAAATATGCAATGCTCTCTCATCACTGACTTGCAGTCTGGCTTTTGTCATCTTGCAAAAAATTCGAGTCAGTGTAATAAAGAAGATGTGATTCAAGGGGAGTGTGGGCAAAGTACTACAATTAAACAGGCAAAATCAACTGTGCAAATTTGCTTCCCTTGGCAGCACTCCCTGAGAAGATTTTGAATTTACAGTATGTCAGAAAGAAAGTGCAAATCAAAAGCTTTACAGGTGGATACTGCTTAGTACAAAAAGGGGATACATGCATGTTCTGTGATGGGGAATGTACACACCAGATCTAGTAGCACTTGTAGTGGTTACTGTACCCTGTAATGCCTTGACAAACCTAAATACCATATCCCCATAGAAGGCAGAAAGAGATCAAGGCTCTGATTTGCCTTGGAGAGCTGTTTATTTCTTCCCATTGATTCCAGAGGAAAGCTGAACAGAGATACCTCCTTGCCTCGATCAAGTGTCTGAAGTAAGTGAGGCTGACCCAGGTCAAGAGGGTGCAGGGGAAGAGAGGCCACCAGGGCATGGTCTTTTTCTGTAGCCTCTCATAGTCCCCGATTTGTGCTGAGGAATTCAGTCCTACATCTCCCATGCTGCCTCTTAACATGATTTGTGGCTGGGAAAGAGCTGTCAGAGAAAAAAGGTTAGAACCTCTCAGGGCCATTTAGTTTCTTCTTCAGGAAGAGCAAGCTTTTGCTCCTTCAAAGTTTGTTCTTTGGTTTTCTTGCTTAAATCTGTGATCCCCAAACTGCAAATCCATGTCATATAGAGAATCTGTTAGTGTTGTAATGGAAGGACGTTATATCCCTCAAGTAAAGGAGAATGGTCTATCTGCAAGAGACACTTCATTTTCTCCAGCTGGCAACAAAATTTAAGAGGGTTGCCTTCTGATTCAGAACAGATGATACACAGGCACTGGGAATGCACATGGTATGGTTTGAGCTCACTATATGCATATTGGGCTCTTTGGAAGGTATGTTTGTAATTTTCTTAGTTAGCTTCACAGATAAAAAGTGTTGAGCTGTCCTGGCATTTCCTGTGGCAACACTTCTACATGTGAGTACTTTGAGCACTGAAGAATCACCATGTCTGGGAGGTCATCGCAATGTAAAGGCAGAAACTTGGGCCTCATCTATAACTAAACCAAATGTAGTGAGTGAAGACATTGGTTAGTTCAGCAAAAGCTTAGCAATGTCCAACAATGCTACCATATAAAAATTGCCAGTTCCCAGTGTGGACTGTGGTAGGCTTAAGCAGTGGCAAAAGATGCCAGAGGTCTTGTGCTCTTTTAGATATTTTTCTCCCCGAAAAAGTGCAAATATCTATTGCCTCCAATAAAATCAAAGAAGCTCCTTTCAGTTTTGATCTTTTAGACCTTGCTGCTGTAAATGCTTATGTACGTTCTCATCTTTAACTTCATTACTATGTATACTGGGGCAACTCTTCAAGTGTGTATTACTCTAAGACTGGAATTTCAGCCAAACACCTCTGTGCATTTCTTCAGAGGCTAAGTAGTTCCAGAGAGGTCTGTACATCTGTCTATTAGATAGAGATACATCCTTTCCAAGGTTGGAATAACACCACCAGTCAACATGAGAATCTAGATTGTGATATGTAAATATTTTTCCTCTAGAATCATGCCTCTCAAACTTCAGGTCTGTATAAAATCCGTAAGTCCGGTTATAAAAAATTAAATAGAGCATGAATGCTTTTCATTTTACGATAAGAG
Source organism: Anseranas semipalmata (assembly GCA_013399115.1). NCBI lineage: Eukaryota > Metazoa > Chordata > Aves > Anseriformes > Anseranatidae > Anseranas > Anseranas semipalmata. Next base: position 91,214 of record VXAA01005678.1, on the reverse strand, counting down.
TCAAAGAGAAGTTCCTGGCGGCTATCAGGATAAACATTTTTGAATACTCCACACATGTGAACTATTCATAAATTTACTTTGCATAAGAATGTGATCATTATAATTAAAAAAATACATCTAAAATATTGTTTACTGAGTTTTTTTACAAGAAACCTACCATCGAGGAAATGACTTTATCACTGGGTTTAACGTAGCATCTGGGAGGGGGACAGAGAGGAAAGAGCAATTAAACTAATTCCCAGATAACAGGATTGTAGCAATCACAGTATAATATATATATGTATTTTTCTGTAATACAACAAGTGATGAAAAGGCTTAATATATCGCTTAAATTAATATTGACTTGAATAGTTATATAACCAACTGCTTGCACCAGAGACTTAATCCAGTCAGGGCTGCTTTTATAAAAAGGTGACTTGTTCTCTTTCTCTAAGACATTTCTACTCTTTTATGTGGAGTCTTACTTGTCTGAAGGATTAAAACTGATGCAGTTTTTTGGGGGCAAAATAATGACCACTAAAAACTCTAAAGAAGTTGGGTCAGTAGAAGAAGAAAATGTGTTAAAAAGGGAAGTGAGCTATGAAAATCAATAGTCGTAACTGAAATTATAAGCAAGAAGGATAGTGTTGTTCTTCATTGGCTCCTTCTATTGAAGGAGCTTCAGAATGCTAAAAAATAATGAGTTGATAGTTTCAATTCAAACTATGTTTTAATATGTTTTCCATTATTATTATAATGATTTAAAACAGTACTATTACTTCCCTTTACTGAAAACCTTTTATTTTTACCTTAGATGAATGAACTAGCAATGCAAAAGTTGACTTTTTAAACTGATAAAGATAAGAAAAGTGATAATAAAATTTAACAAGCTGACTACACTTAGCAGCAAAAGTAAAATCTTGGTTGTAGAGGTGATAGCAGACTCATCACTGACTTCTCCATGGCCAGGATTTCTTCCTGGGAATTTGTTTGAACCCCAGTTTGTGGTGGGAAAAAAAAAAAAAAAGCCTTTAATATCTGTACTGTGTAGGATTATTCCCCATGTTTTCTTTATTGTTCATACATTTGTCGCTTGCATGTATGCCAGGCTGAGCACCAGTCCAGCAAGACATGTAAACCTATACTGTAGCATTGTTTTTACTGTAGCGTGTGGATTTTACTCAAATTGGTAGCTTTCTTCACTTCCTGGATTCAGGCAGTTATGCAAAAATGCTAATTTGCTTTTTTTCCAAAGATGAATACACCTATTTTAGTCAAGAATGCACAAGGAAAAGCTTGACAGTTTTAAAAGCTGGTGGATAAAGAGGATAACAATTGTGTTACTTAAAAAATAGTGTGTGTGTGTGTGTGTGTGTGTGTGTGTGTGTGTGTGTATACATACACATATGTATGTATGTATTTACATCTTTTAAGCTGGACTCATCATTTTAGGGGAAGGAGGGCAGGGGAAAAAATGGGCTGACTCATGATCTGAGCACTGTGTTAATAGCTTGAAGGAAGCACATTGTAATCTCAGTGGGAATGCCTACACTGTTATGTGAGCTCCTTCATGTCTCCACAGCCTGTATGTTGCCTGGCACCCTGGCTCAGTGCTGGGGTGAGGTAACTGATCCTTCAGGCATGGATTGGGAAAACTTTTGGTTAGAGATCAAACTCAGCCCCAACAGGCAGTGTGGGTGCAGCTAGGGTCATGCAGTGTTCAAACTCGAGCTCGCTGTCAGCCCTTGTTAAGAAAAAAGGAATAGAAAAAGCTATTAAATCCTGCATGTGTACTGTCTGGGGGAGGGATGATAAGGATGGCTATATTGTTTTTTTAGCCAGGAGTTCCTGTAAGCAAGCTCATTCACCCCTGAGCAGGTAACAGGACCAAAATGAGCCAGGAAATCTGCTCCTTTGAAATAGCACTGTAACCAGACTAGTTTAGCCAACCAAAGTATTTTAATCCTTTGTAAAATTACCAAAGGGACTGGACAAGTGTATGAAAATTAAAAGCAATGTTGCTTAACTGAAAACACAAGTTAATCTAATCTTTTTGGATAAGACTGATAAATCCCAATAATTTAGCTATCATATTGGATATATAATTACTTGGAATCAGGCTATAGCACAATAAGATTAGGACTTTGCTTCCTGCCTCTTCCAGAATATTTGGTAATGAAGCTAAGGACAATTTATCTGTTATTGCCTCCCTTTATAAGGAACCCATACAAATCAGCTATTTGGCTTTATGATTAAATGGTTAGATGGGAAATGGATGAAGATAGATGGACTTATACACATTCCCTTAATTCTTGTGTCTTGGTTTATTTTATTAACACAAGTGTACTTGGAGCATCATGATTTTCCATCTGGCATTTCATAGCTGCAGTAAACCACTAACTGAGTAGGGATAACAGCATTATTTTGTACCTGTTCTGAGTATACACACCTCCTTTGTAAAGCACTGTCTTTGTCCAGCTGGTAATCCTTCTGGCCTGAGCAGAGACTGGGGAGGAGGAGGAGGAGGGAAGCAAGGCAGAACCCTTCCTCCCCATGCGCCTGCATACCCACTGCTGGCTGCTCCAGAAAAGACACTTGCCTGGCAGAAGCTAGAGCAAACTCTGAAGAGCACAGAGGACACTGCGGTGTACCGATGAGCCAGTACTTTCCACCCTCTCTCTATAACTATATATTAGAAGCTGGGGAACTTGGCACCACTGATAATAAACACTTGGTAGAGCTGCCTTTAGGCTGCTTTAAATTTGACGGTTTTATCTCTTTGCTGCTGCTGCCTTGTCACCATCTGCTGTGTTTGCACTCAGTTGTCAGCTGGGACTTGCGCACGTGCCCGTTGCAATCCTCTTGCCTTCCCATAGCAGTCTGCATGTCAAAGGCTGGTGGTTTGCATGTTAATGTAGATGGAATAACATTGCAGCTTATACAGCTCCTGTTCAGCGTCCCTGTGCACAGCACTGCATTGCTTGAAATTTAAATGTAGTAAAATCCTGATGTCAAACAAAGAGCAGTTTGCTCAGTCCTTCAGCTATATGCTGCATGTACTGGCTTCTTGCTGTAATGACAGTCTGTTCAGAAGTGAAATAGGACCCTGTGACACCTCAGCTGTGGTCAGTACAACCCAGAGAAACTCTCTGTTCCCGTTTCTGGGTGACCTTTGACAAGTCAAGCTGACCTCTTTTAGACCTAAGTTTTTTTTATTTATGAAAGTGACAGCAAAACCTGCCCTTCTTTTCAGCCTTAAGTAGGTAAAATGCTTTACATAAGAGTTTGATGCTGTTTACTGTTACGAGCTATCACTTGGGAAAATGCACTCAGTGGCAGGGAAGACTGCTCATCCCCCAAAGGGAAGAAGGCATCGGGATTTCTGGATGCTGGGGATTTGAGGAGTGGGGATACAAGTCCAAAGGGGAGGAAAGAAGAGTTAGCTGCATTCTCTGCTGAAAGAAACGGGAAGGCTTCTACTGACTGAGCTCTCCTTGGGCAATGGGAGCTCTCACCTCCTTCTCTTTCCCCTCCTCTTGATTCAGGCTTCCCTGTTGAGGTTGTGGTAGCTTAAGATTAAAAAGGAAAAATATAAGCTGTGTTGTATTTGACCTGGTAGAAGCAAGGATTTTGACATTTGAAGGGTGCCAGCAGGCAGTCAGGCTTGCTGCTGGTGAAGATGGGGATAGAGTGAATGGCCTCTCCCCTCCTGATCTGCATGTAACACCCAGCCCCCTAGAACAGGGCTGTCATTAGTGATGGGGAGTGCAAGGCTCAGAGATGATCCCAGGGCACTTCATTCCCTATTGCACACATCTCCTCCTGCACTGGAGGATATGATTTGTCATCCCCACAATGAGAAATGGTGCCTTAAAATTCTACTGTAATCTAAATATTTCTTAGTATTTCAGTGTTGACCCAAACTGTCATTTAAGGAGTCCCAAAAATTCATAATCTAAACATGTTTGGATCCAGAATGTGAGCTTGAACTTTTCTCTTTTTATTACTCTATAGAAGTACTCACATTAGCATTTTACTGACAGAAGGAGGTAGAAATAAGAATTGTTTAAACAGACTTTTAGCACTGTAGGGTCCCTGACTTTCTCTTCCAGCAATTCTGAGCTTGCTCCCCATCTTCAAGGCTTGCTTACTGACGATGCATGCTGGTTAATTTAGTGGGCAGTTTGCTAATGTCAGGACATAAAGCTGCTGCCTACAAGTTCTTTATGAATATTTCCACTTCTAACAGTCTTTACTAAATGCACTGGGTGCAAAGTTTATAAGGCAGTGGCTGCAAACATGATGGTCTGACACAGCTATTACTTCAACATCCATATGTTTTGCCATAGATGTTTACCAACAGCTCAAGCAGAGAACCCAAAGAGTAGCAATTAAAATAATCCATCCTTGTAATTTAAAGCTTCCTGCGTAGGGAAGTGGAGGAGCATTATTGTCTCCAGATTTAAGCCTGCTGAAGGCTTTCAGATTGTGAACTCAGGAACCTGAGGGAGGGCAGAAAATTTGAGTAAGCACATTACCACTTCCTCTGGAGGAGTTGGTTGCTGTTCCAGTGGTATTGTAACCACTAAATGTCACAGTGATCTCTCTGGTCCAGCTCAGCACTGCTCCGCAAGCTCATCTTTTTACAGTCACTGACTCAGCTTTATGAGTAGCTAGTGTACCTTTTTTGAGTTCAGTAGGAAACTCAGCTATATATTTAGGGTATTTTATAAATAACTCCCTGCCCTCTACACAGCTGACACAAAAAGAGATTTTAATTTCTCATTTTGGTAATGATTTACAGCTGTTGTTCCATTGGCCTTAAGAAAAATTATATTTATACTACAATGTTTCATGTGTATATATTTATGTATAAACAGTGAAAAATTACTACCGAGAGTCACTTGCAAAGCCACCATATTTTATGCAAAAAAACATGTCTTGCAGATATACCAAACAGTCCTTGCTGCTATCACAATTAAGAAGGGCAATTCTCATTCTTTCCTCTCTCTCTCTCTGCATATATATATCTCAGTAATGAGGATACAGCTGTGATTCAGGGTGACAATTTTTAGACAAGAGAGATATTTTTCAATGGCTGATTTAGGGTCTATGAAGGTATTTCCAGAATGTTTGTTCTGGAAAATACTTTGCTATATTTTCTTTTAGGAAATAAATAAATACATAAATAAAAAGGTAAGATTGCACAAGCTTGGGATTTTTTAAAAAAAAATTTAATTCAGAATTTCTAATTTTGGCAATAATCTTGCTAATTCTTATTTTTTTTTCTTCACTAGCATCAAATAATCCAGATTTTTTTCTTTGTCTCAACTTTTTAATTGAAAATGAAGGGTGGATGAAAAGGCCGGAAATCAAGCGAAATTCTCTGCTGCTGGAACAAGTGCTATGATCTCAGATCTGCTAAGTAGAGGCCTATGCCTCAGTTTCTCAGTAAATTGGGAGCTATAGCTGCTTTTCAGTGAGATGCTTTAAAATTTACATCTGAAAAGCACTAAGCGTGATTAATATCCAAGCACGTGGTGTCTGACATGCAAAAATACCATGTAGTTTAATCACTGATGCCTTATGGATGTTCTTTGACATAAAGACAGCAGCTGGGTCTCTTCAAAACAATCCCAAAAAGTCTAATCACTAATGATTTACTTGCTATTCACAAGAGGTGTTTTATGCAAGTAATTACACTGGGACTAAGAATTTGAACAGTGATGTGATAAGATTCATCTGCATGATTGCAAACACTTTTAAATTATTTTTCAAATATTTATTTTTGATGAAAATTAAATTAAAAATTCTTAAAGCCTGCTATTTAAGATCATGACATTTTCTAAATGTTTAGTGGGAGTTAAAGGAAGTCTAGGAGTGTGGAATGCTTAATATTAAAAAGGGGAAAAACTGGCTTGTCTTTTTATTGCTAGTTCTTGCCCTCCTACTTAGCAGGGCTAGAGGAGGTCATGGAGCATCCTGAAATGATCAGTCATTTTCTGTATTAAGGGCACTCCTGTGTCTCTCTTCCCATCACCCACTACTGGCTCCCACAAGTGCAAATAGTAATTACATGGAGCAGCCAGTGTGAGTAATAACATTAGGGAAGGAAGACAAATCAGTTCAATGGGTGTAGTCAGCTTAGTTCTCCTTTGATTAAGAACTTCTCCTCAGCTGTACGCCCCTCCTTTCTCTGCAAAGGACCAGCTCTCTCTGCTGACCTTGGTGACGTTTTCAGCCCTACCTTTCTTGCTTGCACATTTTCTGTTTTACTATCCCCACATATTTGTGTGGGTCAAGCAGGAAGGAAGATATTACAACAAGCTGTGTTATATTCTCGACTTGCTAGTACCCTTGATATAATTTGTAATTCATTAAGAAACCAGTCTGCATAGCTGAATGGGAAATTTGAGCTTGGTAATGCAATAACTCTGTTCAGGAAGGGATTTGAATGCAGGCATGGTTTAAAGCATGTTTACAGTCTTGTGGATGGTAGCAAGTACCTGTAATCCTTCCTTGGCCTTTGCTGGAGCTAGTTCTGCACATGCTTAAGTGTTTGCTAGTGATACAGATACTTTTTGAGATAAGAGTATGTGACTGATGGTGGGGTTGTTTGTTTGTTTGTTTGTCTGTATTTAATTGCCAGCTGCTCTAGTTTTTCTTCCAAAACATTAGCATTCCCTACATTTTTTTCATCCTTCCCTTTCCCTGCTTCCCCCAGCGCAGCCTTGTCTGAGCGAGGAACACCTCCTTTCAACCTGACTTCCGTTTCAACTCAGCAGGAACTGCAATCTTTTTCTTGGCTCCTGGTATCTCATCTAATCAGACACCAGGCTTTTATGCTGGCTCCCTGCATCTGCACTAGGTATTTTGTTATACTACCAGGCAGAACTAAAAGCTTCCAGCTTCCCTACCTTCTTGTGTGCCAAATTGGAGAAAGGGGAGGAGAGAAGAGAAGGGAAGGGCGGGGGGGGGGAGAGACAGTGAGAGCCCTTTAGTCTGAGTCATCTGTAACTTCAGTCCTCTCCCTACTCCTATGGAAGTGCTACTTCGTATCTGTACTGTGCAGGAAGATTCAGCGTTTTGACCTGCACAGAGAGAATTCCCAGGTTCTTTGATAATATCCTATTCTTAAATAGAGGACATATCTTAATAGTGAATTGCAAGCAGTTTAAAAAAAAAAAAGCAAAAAGCTCTATCTCAACCAGCTGGCTAAGCTCGTCACATATAACTTTTGTAGTTAATACCAAAACAATAGAGGAAGACAACTTCATCTCTAATAAAACTTTCAATTTTAGTAAGGGAGTCAGGTGGTTTACTAATACAGGGAAAAGATCACAAATTTCAATTGCATTATGTTCCACTTTTCACTACTCTATGTCAAGTTTCAGTTACAGCATACTGGAACAACAAAAAGTTCTCACACTACTCTGATGGCTTAGGATCTTCTAAACTGCATGGAATAACTGAAAATGGTGAACAAAGCATAGTTCTGCACACAGTCAGGATCTCTGCTCGGTGCATAACAGCAGTGAATAAAGCAGTTGGGGGCCACATAAGTAAAGCTGATGAGATGTGACAGCATTATGCTTATGTACAGTAAGATCCTGACTAGAATGTGGATTCAGTTCCGAGTCCCAAAAATAGAAGAAATACAGAAACTAAATGATGAACTTGAACAATGCATAGTCTGGGTCCCTGCTAGATCAGATGGGGAGAACCAGGGGTCTGTTGTCCATCTGGCTCCTCAGTCAGTCCTCCCTCCCCTTCATTGCCACTTTGCAGAGAAGTGTGCATCTCCCTAGCTCACCTCAGCTACATCCACTTTCTCTCCTTGCACATACGTGAGGGAGTTAGATGTTTATCAGGAAGAATTACAGTCCAGAGCAGCCATTACATGACATACTCAGAAGCCACAAGAGACCATTTTCTGTGGGGTGATGACATCTCAAATTCTTTATCCTACAGCTGCCGTTACATATAAGTAAAATAAGCCACAGAACAGCTCATAATACACATGAAAGCTGCAGAAAATAGCTAACATGCTCTGTGGTGATATACAACACCCACTGATTTGTTTAGGATAATACAGGCCAGCATCACAGGTTTGGTTTGATCTGTTTTGGAGTTTTACTTTTGTAAAATTGTTTGTAAGTAGATAAAAAGCGTATCTTAAAGTTTAAGTCTGTCTGACTCTTTCAGGGTTCATGGTGAAATGCACACTCTGAGCTACACAATTCCCTGGCCCTTTGCTATCTACTTGTTCTGGTTGAAGTGAATAAGTCAAACTTTAATGTGCTTATGTGGTTGGATAATAATACAGAGCTCTTCATCCAATTAAATTGCTCTGCAAGGTGTGTAGTATCTGATAAACCACAGACACTACAGCAAAGAAAGACACCCTTGTTTTGTCTTTCCTTTTTTTTTTTTTTTTTTTTTTTTTTTTTTTTTGTTCTCTGTCAGTTGGCCTTTGTTTCCGTTTTATGTCATGGGATTATGTTAAGCAGTTTACGCCCCTTGCCTATGTTTGCTGGGAAACCACTGCTTAATCCTTGTTCCTATTCTTTGTGCATGTTTGTCACTGCATTAGACTTTTGCTCTTCCTTTGTATCTACTGCAGGATTTCAGGTCAGTTCTTTCTTCAGTGTCTTGGTGCCAAGTGCTGTACCACTTGCTTTCCTCAGCAGCCTGGTAAAGCTGATTTCCCTCTGTTGACACTTGTAAAAAGCAGGAGTGTTTTAGGTACAGGCAGGGAACCTGCACCAGAGCAGAACAACACAGATACTGGCATGGCGGGATTATGTAAAGTATAAATCAACATAAAAGTGGCCTTTGCCATCATGTAGCAGCTAAAAATGTGTAGACTCAACAAAATCAACCCAGGTTGTATTTAATATGACCAGAAGCAAACTTTCCTTTCTTTGAAAAGTAATATATGGTATTACTTTAATGCAAGAAGTCCATCGCTTTCTACAAGACAGTCAATATTGGATTTCATTCTGATAAACAAAAATGAATCTATGGCCTAAAGACATGTTTGCTTACGTACAAATCAGCATTTTCTTCCAGGTTTTAATTTGTGTGAACAGAACATAGCACAAACTATAATTAATGTATCTGATCTTTCCCCAAATGTGAAATGATTGTTGCTGTAGTGAAAATATCATCTTCATGTAGGTAGTACTAAAGAATGACAGGGGGGGAGTTGTTTAAATCCTTCTTCCCAAGAATCTGAAAAGTAATCCCTTAAAATCTAGAAAATTGGTTTCTTTAATAATAACCCATTTAAAAGACAAATGAAAACACTGATGTGCTTGAAGTCAATGACAGGACGTATTTAAAAAACACACCAGAAGGAAATCCATTGTGAGATACTTCTATATTCTTATTTAAATCATTAATAACAAATCTGCAGAAGACATAAGTTGTGGTAAATCATGAAGACAGTCTAATGGCACACAGTGGTGTGACTTGCCTACTTAGATGTTTGCAGGCTGGCAGCCAGAGTGCCAGAGTGATACAACTGGGAGCATAGACTGAAGACTGTATCAGCACATTGTATCCACAGATAGATATCAATGTGCTTTATATTCTTTTTTTTTTAAGACATTAAGTGAAACTGAGGCCTTCATGGATAACCAGCTCTCTGAGCTCTATCTTCAAGGCTTGTCATAAAAGACTAATGTTCTCTTGCAACATAAGGACAAGAGAGTATTAACTAAAAGGAAAATGATCTTGTCTCCATACTCAGCATTGTGTGTGTCGGGGGGAAAGCACACAAGGATACTGGTGTTCGATCCAGATATCGGGTGAGGGTGATATAAATGGAGGAAAAATTGATCTGAAGCAGCGTTGAACTCTTCAACACTGTCAAAATGAGATTTACATACACTTCTGTCTTTGAATTAAACTCTAGGCAAAATCTTGTCATCTAAGTATGGATAGCCTTCTATATGTTTAGATGCCCTAAATTCCCTTGTTCTTTCCTTCTTTTCCTTTGAACCTCTTACCTAGTCTTTTTACTGTTTTCTCCCTTTGTAACTGCAGTAGATACAGCTTTTCCTCCCTAGCAATATTTCATACTTGAGTTTTCTCCTGTGCTGTGGCTTTCAAGCAGCCTTGTAGAAATCACTGGGTCTAGTTCAAGGGACAGGGGGTTAAGCATTGCCTTAGGTATGCCCACAGCACTTGCAGCTCTAAATAAAGATGTGGTCATAATCAAATCTCGTGCTTCAGGGCTTTTATGGCTGTTTATAAGAATGGAGAACCTTCTTGTTTGTTTATTTCCTAAAGAACAATTGACCGTTTTTATTTCAGGGCTTTTCTTTGCTTACCTCCTGCCTTCCCCTCCAAGACTGATGAGAAGGGCCATTTGTTGAGAATGAAAATGGTGCAAGAGCAAGCAGAGGACAGGGCAGATGTGGGAAGCCTGTTCCACAGGCAAGGTACTGATGAGCTTTCCTCGCATGCTTAAAATCTAGCCAAACACCAGCTTACGGGAAAAATATAGATTTTGCAACTGGGAAGATCAGCTGTTATGATGGTTCTTGTTTTTATTTTTCCTTTGGTGGTGTGGATTAGTATCATCTGTACATGCCCTCAGTTACGAGCTGAATTGTTGTCCCTGTCCTCTGCCTGCAGAGAGGAACTATTTATTCCCCCGAGGACAGAAATAATCCTTCTGTCCTTTAGCCTTGCAGTGTAGTTCAATGACACAGTTAATCAGGAGTACCTATTTTCATGTGGCTAAACATTGCATTGGTTTAACTGTACCTGAAAAGGTAACATAAGTAATAAAAGAGAGAAATGTAATAGCCTGTGTTATTCAGGAAGTCAAAATAGATGGTACAAAGGTCTATCCTGTCTTAAAGCTCCATGAAATTAAGAAATGGCAAATCATCCCTCAGTTGTTTTTTTTTTTTTTCACAGTTTCCATATATACTTAGTTTTGTCTTTAACCCTGAAATGGTTCATTTATTATTTCTTTTTCAATATCACAGCTTGAAGCTGTGTGGTTGGTTCTTTCTTTTCCAGTCTGCTCCTTTCACTAAGTGCATGTCCATATTACTCTTTCATGCCTCATTTAATGTGGCTCGCTGTACAAAGATATCAAGTGTTTCGTTAGCTGGTTTACTCATCCTGCTGCACTGCAGGTTTTCTGAGGCTTTTCTCTGCTCTGACTCTGCATGTTTCCCTTTGTTTCGCTGCCGTGCCATGGATGCTGCCTCAACTGAACGCAGTCCTCACAAATCGTTTTGATCTCTCCATTTAGCATTTGTATGTTGAAAGGGACATGGTTTAAAAGTGAATGCATGGGATAAAACTATCATTTCTTTCTGATGCAAAGAGACAGCTGCTAAAGAATGATTGTTGGGAATACAAGGCTTTCCAGAGAGCCTGTCACACATAGGTATGTGTTGGTAGCTGAGCGTGGTGCTGGCACGGAAGCCAGGATGTGGCCAGCACACAGCAGCAAGCCGTGCAGTCTGCTTGGGCCGCTTGTTTGGGGTCAGCTCAGTGGTCCCTAGGCTCTGCCTCTTTCTCTCCTGTGACTGCTTTAATCTAGATAATTTTAGATGGTTAAAGCTCAAGAAGACATGCTTCACCTTAGTTGTTCAAGTGTGACACGGGGGCTTGAGGTAATACTTTTCCTCTGCACTGAGGCTGAGCCCAGCATGAATGCCTCGGGATCATCTTCTTGATGCCTTCTTTTGCATTTTGATGCAGCTTGTTACACCTCTCCCTCAGGTGTATTTTGTTTAACTACCCATTCCTTTTAGGATTACTCCCAGTCTGCATTTCCTTTGCCGTACAGCTGAGGAAAGTCCTGGAGAGATGGGTACACACTTGGAGACAGGATTGGTCCTGCTGGAGCAAGCTCTGAGCAAGCCAGGTGGAACACCAGCATCATTCCCTGCATGGATGTCTTTATCATGGGGCTTCTTCGGAGGCCTCATCTGCTCGTTTAGACTCTCCATGATTTAACCCACTGGTGTACAGACAGATCTTTTATCCCCCCACACTTTCCCTTCCTTTGCACCTTTGATTCCAAACCTCATTTTTCAGTTTCTGGTATTTGGAAGGTCTCCTGACATTTGGGAATCTTACATCCAATGAAAGTCTTACTATATCAGCTCTAGGATGGTCTTCATCTAGTTTTGGCAGCTATTATAGATTTATAAATCCTGCCATTTTGTATAATTTAAGAAACAAAACAAGCTGGTGTTTGGTTGAAGTGATGGGAGTGGGCATGTTTCAACATGCAAAATGAATCACCAGACTCTATCAACCAGTCAAGTACTACAGAATATAAAAATGAAGATTTTCCTTAAGTCAAATCACCCTCCAGAGTGACGGAAATACCCTTATACTTCGGAGAAGTCCAGATGCTTAATTCCCAGTAACTTTAACTTTCTCTCTGGCATGTTCTTTTATTAAAGATCTTTTAAAATTAATCAAGAGTTAGCTGCTGTTGCATGTGTGGGTGGAGAATCAACTCTTAGCTCAACAGGAAAGAACTAAAACAGATGCAAATCAGAGGAAGTTTTTTATTTTTAGTAAACTTGAGTGTGTGTTTGGAGATGGGCAATATAAGCCATACATTTGCAGTTATCTAAACTGATTTAAAATTGCACAGATTGAAGTCAGGGGCGTTAATATCTTTTTCTTTGGTAATTTTAGGATGCTTATGCTGGATGACAGCTACAGGCAAAAAAAACAAAAAAAAACAAAAAAAAACCCAAACCTAAGGCTGCTAGAAGCCTGTTCCAGAAACGCAGGTTCTAGTATTTTATTGTTAATTAAAACTAAATTTTCCTCTCAACAGTGAAAGAAAGCACTCAACAATAGTAACAACCTAGCACTTGGAGAAGATGATTATTTAACCTCAAAAGTTTGCTTGTTGCTTATCTTTATTCTTTGAATACAATAAACTTTGTGTTTGCTTTAATAAAAAATTCTCTCTAAAATAATAAATAACCAGTTTTCCTTTATTTGGCAAGCAATATGCTCCATTTAGTTGATTTCTATGGTGATAATCCTCTTGATTTATTGGGTTTTAAGTGGATGCTTATTGAATTTCTTCCTCTGACATCCTGCTGACCTTCAGACCTTCCTGTCTCTGAGATATGTATACAATGGGTCTTCCGTAGGTCCAAATGAATCCCTCTGCACAGAAGACAAGATCCTGATGGCCTTCAGCATCTTCACTATCCCATGCTTTGCAGCAAAGAAGGGAAAGCTTGTTGTTTTCTGTCCAAACTGGACAAATTCATGATGGGAATATAATGCAGTCCCAGGCAATGTTAGTGTTTCCATTCAGCAGCTACCCTGTACAGAGAAAACTAAGGGGTATCTCCGTCATCGTGGCTTCAGCAGATCCAGGCTTAGCAGAGGAAGATGTAAGAGTGCCAGTAAAAGCAAGACATACTGGGGCATTCCTGAGCTTCCAAGGTGTGACACAAAACTTTGGGATATCTGCAATGTGTTTGGACTACAGATACAAAACCATTTCCTCATAGAGGTTCTACAACACTTTTCTGCCATCAAGGAAATATGTTACCCTTGTAAAACAGGTTATTCCATGGAATAGGATTATGAGGCCCTCTGCTTCTCTCTCTCTATTTTTTTTTTCCTGTGGACTCATTATCTCATCATCTTTCCTGAGGCTGTTGGAAGATCAAGGATCAAGATGCTAGCAAAGGTGTAGGATGTACACCTAAGCAATGTTCTGTTCAGTTCAGAAGTAAACAGGGAGGTAATCGTCGTCATAAGACACGGGGTGACATGAAGCCTTCAAGCTGTGAAACCCTACGTTCTCTTCAGAATAGCTTCTTAAAAACCCGATTACAGCTGGGATGGAAAATATAGGTAAGTTTTACTTGGACTTACCACAGTTGTAAATATGTAATTACTTTCCCAGTTGCTTTTGGAGAAGCCATATGTAGCCTTTTGGGGTTTATCTGTGATGAAAAACTGCAACATTATTCTTCCCAGTTCTGAACATATTACATATCTGATCTGGCAAACTGGAGCAAACTCGTAGCTTTCTGTCAAGATGATCTCAGGAAAAATATCCAGGGAATCTCTGCAAACACTAATTAATTGTCCTCCCTCCTCATGTCAACCACATATGAGTTACAGCAGGACTGTCCCAGGATGGCAAGCTGCATACTTATGCTCTTCCCTGGGATGCGGAGGTGAAGGCCCTGGGCTGCTGTCAGCAGAACCAGCTCCAGGACCAAGAGAGAAAGATGCGATAGCTACGGCTGTCTGCTGTGACTAAGGACTCCTCTGAGCTACATATATGGATACTGCTTTCTTGGCACCACCTCAGAGACTTTTGTGGGCCTCTCCATTTTTCCACATAATTGTGTTCAGAGAAATGGTTCACAAAGAAAAGATGCCTATCTGACAGAATGAAGGGCAGATGCGCGGTCACAGGGAGAAGGCAAGATAAAATTCTCATCCTTGCCTTTATAGCAATTTTGACAGTTTCCGATTTATTCTGATGTAAAATCAGTGTAATTGCAGTATCTTTAGGGGACTTATAGTTTCTATTGATGTGGAAAAGGGATTTTTTTCTGTATATGCATAGTCAAAGAGGCTACTCTGACTCCATGACTATTTTAACATCAGACGGGTTGTCATCTGTGTCTTATCTAAGCTTCTTCTATGACTGGTTCTTCCTCCTATCATCACTTCTAGATTGAGAGTAAGCCTGTTATTCTGTATCCTCTGTTTCTCCTCTTGCCCACCAGGTCCCAAAAGAGAGGGTTACCTTCAGGATGGTGGAAGAAATAAGCATTAAGGAGATAGACCAGCAAGGCATTTTTGTTGGAAATTTCTTAACTTGTCAAGGCTATGGCAATTCTCTGGAGACTTATTGCTATGACAAATATTCCAATGTGAAAATATTCGAATTTGAAATTGTTGTCAAAGACTATTTGGGCAACTCAAAAAAGATTGGCTTGTGTTTTTTTTGGTTTTTTTTTTTTTAATTGAATTTTTGTTTTGATATTTTAATCTTCACTAAAAGGTGAAAAAAAAAGCAAATGTCAAAATTTGAAATGACCTGATTTGAGTTGTTTTCAGAGGAACAGCTTGCAGAACAGTAGCAAAATTTCAAATTTCTGTTACATTTTGGATTGGAAATAACTTAAAAGCTTAAAATTTCCCCAATAACAGGAAAACTCTTTCCCAAAAGGGTTCCCACACCCACTCTCCCAAGCAGCCTTCTGAAGCCAAGGATTGCAGCAGGAATCTATGAAAGGGAGTTCAGTGAGGTCTGGAGCATGTTTAGTGTTTCAAACACTGTTAGTGCAATAGTAGCAAAGCCTGCCCTTCTCCATCCTGCGTGGAGTAAGTGATGGATTCCTGTCCTGACATGGAGCTCCTCTTTGCATGAAGAAGGTTAAAAAATTGTGAGCGTTTCAAAAAGAATGTGCTACTAGCACTAGGCTTTGAGTATGTCCTTCTTTCTGAGCAGGGTAACTGCTGGTCCTTCACCTAAAAAGAAAACTTTTATCTTTCTAGCTGTTTTACAAAGATTCACTTTGCCTAGCTGAATTATTCAGCCATAGTAGAGAGGAACTGAACCCTTTAATGAGTGGTTCTTGGCTACCTTGGTGTTTCTGTTTTGTGTGTTCTTTGGCCTTTCTGAGGCCTCTGTGAGTGGCTTACTGTATGTGTTTTTGCAATCATTTTCTGCTCTGCTTATCTGATTGGGTTTGTTTTGAGCTATTTGTAGACAGTACAAAAAGAGACCAGATTAAAATCAATGCAGACATTGTGTTCCCACACATGCCCTGTATTCCTAGGTATTAGAAATAGGAATGAGTCATCCAGCAATACAGTTAAGTACTGACAAATGGTTGTCTAAAGCTCTGATAAGTAAAATCTCTTTGACTTATTGCATATTTTCTGTCTCCACATACTGCCGGTATAAATCTAAAACAAAATCTACTCTCTGCCTCCCCAAGGACAGAATTTGCAGTCTTTGCTCAGGTATATTTTCCAATGAAATGTGTGGGAGTTTAGGGGACTAGAGCACAGAGACTAAATGTATATCTTGGGACAGAGAAAAATAAAATAATCCTCCCTTATGGGCAGCACTTCTCTGCATCAATGCAAATGCACATGTCTCTGCAACCAAAGAACAATGATATTTTTAAAGCTTTGTTTGATAATGCTGCTTCTCTCCAACTCAAGGGATATCTCACTTTCTAAATCTTTATAAACACACTAGGTTTTAGCTATTAAAAAGTGAACAATGAAATAGAGAAAAGTGACAATTGTGATAGAAAGGGTAATAAAATATCACCTGAAGACAACTAAATGCTTTATCTGTAGTGTTTATTTTAAGCATATTCCTTGAGAATGGGGATAGCCTAGCTGCAGGGCTGTAGTAAAAGCTTTTTTACAACAGAGGCAGGACAATTCACTTGATATACTATTTATGTGAAGACTAGTGTAAGAGTTAATTCTAAAGGCTGTGCTTAAATGAGCAGCAGGCACACAAGATGATTATTTCAGAGGGATAGAAGATCCCACTGAAAAAAAAACAACAATTATTTATCAAACGTGAATACATCTACTCCAGTCAAAGGCAAAATTCAATTGATGAAACTGGGGGCAGAATGGAGCTGGCTTCTCCTGGCTTTTCATAAGAGTCTCTTAGAGTCCCTCTTAGTGACTGAACAGAAAAAGAGCACATCAGTCCTGCTTCTCCACTGTGTGCTCAAAGCCCTTTTTAAGTTTAACGGGAAATTGTTTAATTCCCAGTAGAGAGAGATTTTTACTCATGTTATTGCCTGCTGCAAGTGCTTGACAATTTTTTTTTTTCCGCTTTCTCTCTATTTTTTAAAATTTGTGTGCAAGAGACATTGGGACTTGCTGAGGCTGTCCTGAGATGGACGTTAAAGAAGTGTAGGCAGCAAATGTGTAAACATGCTCTCCCAAGTCAGCTACATGCTTCACTGCTGCATCCCTCTTGTTCCAACTCTGGGATGCTCAGGAGCAGAAGCAGCAAAGTGTGCAATGGCTCTGATCCCAGTATGTAGGAATTATACTGATGCTCACATTCTCTTATTTTTTATTATTGTATGTATTTGCAACACAAGGTTTGAATGCAGGCCATCAATGTTGCAAAAATAAAGCCTCATCCTCTCCTTTCTGCACTCTCAGCTTGTGTGAGCAGCTCCCTCTGCCACAGTTGCCTTTAAGCACTCACCACCTTTCATGCCCTGCCTCCTGCTTTTACCCACTCCTGGGCAGAATTGTGCAATTCTACTTCTCCCAGAGGCAGCCCCGGACTATGGCATCCTGTGTACCAACCATCCTGAGGGCAAGGCATATTTCTTTGACTTCTCTAACATAAACAAATAGCACATGCATTTAGCTTTTATTAAATTCCAGGGGAAAAAAAAAAAAAAAAAAAAGCACTGTTGAACACACATCTTTCCCTGAGGAGAGAAGCAGGGAGCATGAACATTTGACAGATGTTAGTCATGTTGCTTAGTGCACTACTGGAAGGCACTGAGACACTGTGGTGATGGGAGCAGTATTAGAAATGGTGTACACGAACAGAATAAATGCTTGGCAGGATATTTAGTCAACTACACCTTGCTACATTCTTACCTTCCAGTTCTTGAAGAAATTTGTGGAAAGTTATAATGAGAATAAAGTAGAATAATGAAATGGATTTTTGTCCATGCTGCAAAGGTTATAACCAAATGAGTTACTCTCTTGTTTCAGCCTACTTTATATTTAAAGATTTGATTAGGGGTTGTTTCACAAACTCCCTGCCTGTGTAGCATACCATCCCCTGTATGTAATGTGCTTCGCTTCCCAACCATTCATATTCAGAATTAAAAAATAGAAATGGTCAAGTGGAATTGACCCTTGTGTGCTAAAATAGCATAAGTTGTAAGTTCAGCTTCAGAAAATCTGATCTTTTGGAAGACCTGACAACAACCCAGTGGATGTTGATATGGTTTAAAACCTTTATTTCTCTGCACAAACAAAACTCTCTGCAAAGGGTCACACCCTTTCAGATTCAGCTGCAGCTTAAGTTTTCCTTCTTGCATTCTACATGATTTTATTTTATTCTACAGTACCCAGGTCAACTTTCTGAAGTCTAAACATTTTGGCAAGACTTGAGTAAGCAGTGTGTAGCCTCAGAAAAGATTTCTACTTGGTCAAGAGAAAATGTTGTCAGTTGGGCACATTATGGGTCAGGAGAAGATAACTAATGGGTTAACTATTTATATACGGCAAAGCAGATCCATCAGAAGGAACTAGAAGCATCACAGAAAACAATAAACTAGTACACAGTCAGAGAAGGTATTTGACACTGGACCTATTACACCTTTAGTATGCAGATACTTTATCAACCATCACCTGTCAGCAACTGACAATATCCAAGCTTTTTCTCTTCCTCAGTTAAAACCAATCCAACTTTAAAAGCACACATTTTTTCTTTCCAGATGTAGAACAAAAATCTCACTTTCTTTTTTTTTTTTTTATTCTATGAGAACTTCATTATGCAAGAACTCAGAGCTTTATTCAATATTGCAGTATCACAAAACTGAATGTCTTTCACTGGTTCATATGCTAACATATGATCCATCTTTAAACCAGGTCAGAGAGCAATGCCTTGACTAGATAAAGCTGAGAATATGAATTCAAACACACAGCACACTTAGGGAAAGACAGCAAATAGGAATGCTGTTAATGCGACAGACAAAGCCTCTGAAATTCTGTTCTTTACCCAATTTGAGATTATTTTAAACATGCTGATTCAATCTCATTCTGATGCAAGCTGTCAAACAGAGTGCAGGAAATATATATATATATATATATATAAGAAATCAAAATTCAGCAAAAGTGCCCAGTTATAAGAGAGTAATTCTCCCACTACAATTCTTGAGAACTGACTCTTATTAGAGATTAAAAAAAAAAGTTTTTAAGTCTTTCCCAGACTTTACATAACCCAAACTAACTCCTCAGCTTGTTTTCCAAACTGAATCTTACTCCACATGCTAGGACTATTCCTGCAATTTGGAAAGATGGTATGTAACAGCATCTCTCCTTGACATCTGTTGCAACAGTAGTTCTGCTAGAATGCTGTAATGAATTCAAGGAAAATTTCTTGTGCTAATTGCAAGCTACCTTGTGATTGTGGAGATATTGCTTCTCTAGATTATTTTGTTGCTTACCTTATGATTTAATAAAGATTTTAAGGCAAGTCTACTTAATGCCTATCAGCCCCGCTTCTTGAGCATCTGCTGCCTCCAGGGCTTCTTTCACATTTCTTTTGCTCAAATGAAACACTTTGCAGATCATTACAATAATGAATGAAAAATCATTGCATGAAGTGCTCTGCCAATAGAGCCAACCAGAAGAGATTCTCAGCTCAGCTGTTGCCTCTACTGTCAGACTCCTTGCCTTTACCAGAATTACCTTCTTAATCCTGATCTATCAAACCACTCCTCTCCTATATGCTGAGATACCCAGAGTAGTTAATGATTGTTTTTGAGGATTGACAAGGAAAACTTAGCCATTAAGTGCAGCTTTTCTGAAAAGGATTACTGTCTGGCCTTGTTGCTATAACCTTCAGCTGCCCACTTCTTACAATTTGTTAGCATCACTTACCACATCAGATTGGTATTTGATTATAGTCTCCTTCTCTAAAGGACCCTGCATATTTTGAAAGGCTCTAAAACCAGTAAATGCCAACCATTGCTTTAGATTTATTGCTTTTCCTCCCTTCCCAGTCTGCCTGCTGATTCCCTCACTGATGCTATTCATCTGTCCTTGTCTTTCACTGAAACTTCTGAAATTCTCCTAAACCGTACACAGGATTTCACTCTGGTGACTGCAGTGATGAAGGCAGTAGTCTCAGCTGGACAGGTGAATACTCTGTGTTATGATCACTGTGCCTATTCAGCTGGACAAGCTGCTTTACTGCGGTAAAAGATTTGCTGTCAGTTATGGTTACAATATGTTCTCCACCTTAAGATTTCCATTGGCTTTGATGGGCTTTGGATCAGGCCCACATAGAAATGCAGTGAAGTCAGATCATTACAAGCTAAGAGCAGATAGAGATCTTCTTCACCCAACCCATTTCCCACAGAACAGAGGTTTTCAATGTGGGAGTCATGAAGAAGTATCAAGTTCACAATTATTTCACTTTTCCTACATTATTTAATACAGACTTTCCTGCCTTCTAGCCTGTGCAAAGAAATCCTGCCCAGGCACTAAGGCATCCTGCTGCTGAAAAGCTTGAACATCTCAGCTGGACATGCTGCAAGGCTTTTGCCACTTAAAAAACAGCTTGTGAAACACAAGAAATACAGAACTAGTGATGAGGAAAGGTTTGGATATCTTAACTTCTCCAGACTTTAGAAATATTCAGAATTGAAAGTGAACTTTCGGGCTGGGTCCCTGAACAATACACTTGACATATGATTACATAATAGCATTTTGTGGAAAGGAGGATTGGCTGCAACATTGGTGTAGCATGGGAGAATATGACAGATCTTATTTACATTTTCATAAATACATGTCTTATCTGTGTGGGTTTTTTTTTTTTTTGGGTTTTTTTTTTTTTTTTGTAATTATAGAAGCAAGGAACGTGTTCATTTTTGTTGATACTGGCTCTTTGAGATGACAATGTACCAATTATCACCAAAGCAGTACAGGCTGAAAATTAATCTTTCAGATACAGCCCAGCTTCCTCATATGTATATTACCTTTTTTTTCTTTTTTTTTTTTTTTTTTTTTTTTTTTTTTTTCTTCCACAGGAAACAGGATGGAATCACAAGTCACTGTCCATTGCATATGACAGGTTTTGTTTCTTTAGAAGGAAGGTGGTTGCCCTTAGCCTCAATATGGACACTTCAGCAGCTGTTTGCAGTGCAGCAGTATTATGTTGCATGCAGGAAAGGAATGTGGTGATATTATAGCCCAGATCTTCAGCTGGTATAAATCTGCATAGCTGTCTCAACTCAAAACAGATCTCTGTTGTTTTATGCATTCTGAGGACACATCAACGCTGCAGAATGAAGTGTGATGCAGAAATCACTGAAAAGGGGAAAGTCTGTGTCAGCAAATCCACATGACATAGTACAGTTAATTCATGGAATAATCTGCTGAGCTTCATAATCAGGATAGGCCTGGTTTCATTAATGCTAGCTTAATCAATAAGTTTATCCAGCTGTAGTATATTTCGAATGTGGCTATCAAGCTTCTATGCTGAACTTGATCTTGGTCATGTGTTTTGATACTACATTCCCCAGCACTCTGTGGTGCGAGGTTATCATGCTGAGTTTAGGCCTTGAATTTGTCAGTATGCACTGGGGTGGATGTACACTCTGTTGTTGGTTTATGGATTGAGATGTTCGCTGATAAATTTCCTATAACTGAAATGTTGTTCTTTATTTTAAACTGTGAGTTCTTCTTCAAGGGCCCATTAGTTGGATTCTGAGTTCCTTGCTGCAGCCATTCTATATGAGACTGTATTGGCATCTCCTGTGCCCTTCATAATTTCTAGGCTGCCAAAGCTGGAGATGTAAGGGATAACCACAAACATCACTGAGAACCTTCTTACCTTTGGTACAGCCCAGAACAAATGGGGTCCATGTTCTCGCAACACCATCTTTTTCTTATTTATTGAACTCTAGTTCCAGTCATATTTTCCAGGTAGCTGTCATAGTTAGTTTCTGCATGTTGAGAAGAGGGCACTATATTTTTTTCAGCTTTTTACCAGAGCATATTGCAGATCATGCTCATCATGTGCTTTTTAACCTTTTCTTTCTAAATGCAGGTGTTACCCTTCTTCATTATACCCTTCTTTGGACTTGAGGTTTACCTCATTCTGGTAGCCTTTCACTTGGCTCTGGCTTCTGCTCCAATTCTCACACTGACCTTTGCAATGGGCATTCAGATACTGTTTCTCAGTTTGGACTTCTCAAATCAGATACTGAGCCCAGTTCCATATTTTTTTTCCACCTGACACCTTGAAAATTACGTGGATGAGAAGGCTTCTTGAGAGTACACAATTCAGCTGATTTGAGAAGATGTTTCTGCAAAGTGTGAATCCAAGGAAATCGGTGTTGTTTCCTGTCTTGGTGGCTAAAGGATAATTTCTGCCCTTCTCTGTTTAATTTTGAACTATTTTGGTCTCTGCCGTAAAAAGAAGAGTCTGGATCACACATTCCACCTCCAGCAGCTCCCTGAAATTGGTATTATTGAGGCAAGTGTTCTTCACTGTTTTTTGTTATGGGTCTCTCCATAACCTGAGATGTGGAAGTCCAAAAGAAATTAAGGGCAGAGGCATAACCACAATGGATAATTCTCTTCAGGATAATCTGTCTTACTTTTTGTGGTGTTTGTGCCTGCTAAGAACTGAATCTACACGCATGGCATACAACAAAGAAGCACAGCCACCACATACTCATCCCTATGCTTGCTTTCAGCAGGGGTGTTGTTGGGAGGCTCCTGTGGCTGCTCCAGAGGTAATCAAAGTGTTTGGTACTGCTTGTGGTTTCATTATTGTGTCAGAATTTTGGAACAGGTGAGATTTATTTTTGTCGGCAAATCATCAGCTAAGAGAAAACAGTTGTGCTCTGTGCTTATATATTTCTTGATGTTTTGCTGCTTTTGCTTGGAGCTGCCATACTGACATCATTGCAGTGAGCCATGGGTTCCTACAGCAGCTGCCAATTAGAAGCAGAATGAACATATCATTCTTCAAATGGAGGAAGTTACCAACTGGACTTTATTATTATGTAATTAAGTTAAGGATCTGGTCTTGATCTTCAAAACTTTCAAAATATTTGGCTCAAACTGTTCCTGGGATGGTCTTTCCTTCCCTAACCAGTGACCACTAACATCATTGCCTTCTGAACAAAGCACAAAAGAAGCCTGCTTGCTTAACTTGTTTTTCATAGAATAAATTATTCAACAGACAAGCAAGGCAAAAAATAGGAAACAAACATGACATATACAAGGCACTTAAAACCAGTAGCCAGCAACAATTTCTCAGGTACGAGAGACAAGTCAAAAAGGAAGAAAAAAAAAAAACAGATATCAAGCATTCTGGCAGGTCATCTACTGCTACATTTTAGACCCCTGCTATTTGTGCGTTACCTTGGTCTTTCCATGTGATGCACAGTAAGGGAAGCTGTGCCCTCCTTCACATTTGTACACTCCCACTGGGACTGTGTTGGTGCTCTGTTTACATCTTTCCCTGCTGAACCTCTATTCCTTCATGGCACTTGCGCACAAAATCATCTTTTCTATTTTTAGGCTCTCCGATTCACATCCTGTGAAGAGCAGCGGTGCACTGGGCATGTTCAGTTTCATTTATTTATTTCTCATCACTTATTAATGGCACCTAACACATGTATATGTCATTTAGCCTCCTGTATTTATCCTTCATATTTTTAAAATTATGTAATGAAGTCTCAGCAGGCTTGGGATGCTTCCGTTTATGCTTTTTTTTTTTTTTTTGCCTGTAACAGTCAGTGGGAATTTTGTCACTGACTCCAGTGGAAATGAGAATGTTTCCCAAGTGAAATTTTCACCCTGTGTTCTCACCCCACCCCCAAATTTTTTTATTCTGACAAATATTTAAACATGACACCAGATCTCTCCACTGTCTGAAATACCCATGGGAGAGTACACATTCATTTTAATTACATTACAAATGAAACCTCAGGAAAAATCCCCAAAACATGAGAAAATGTTTTCTTAATGTTAAAGACCTCAGACCAAAGCTGAACGGACTATTCCACCTCAATCTCAATGACCCAATTTTTCTCTTTTAAAATAATGACCCAAACTGTTGTTCTATAGTGTGATTGCAAGACCAAGCTTCAGTTTAAGATTTTCAGGTTTAGCTAGCCAAAATCTTTCACATGCAGCTTAAAAAATGAACAAAAAGCACCAGGATTTCCAGTTACTGAGTGCTTATAATTTTCACTGATCTTAGTGAAAACTGTGGCTGCTTGGCACTTCCAAAAATCAGGCCAGCCTACTGAGGTTTTTATATATAATGATGTAGTGACTTGATTTTCAAAACTGTTGAGTACAAACAAGTTCTGGTAAAGCCAGGGCATCTTCAGGTTCTTCATGAATATTAAGCCAATACTTGCAAAAATTACCGAGAATTTGACAAAGTTTCCAGAAGTCTCCAGGGATGTAAGAGAATATTAATTTGTCTCTTGAGTTCATTCTGTAACACTGGACATGATTTACGCATGTAGATCCCAGAGTGATACTGTTAGGGTTTAGCCACTTCCTGAGCTTTCCATTTAATTATTTTTCTCAATGAATGTTACAATATGCAGTAACATTTTGGTACAAAGAGCAATGACACATCCTGTACCAGAACAGATATGAACACTGATAATAGAACAGAGAGGTCTTTGTTCATCTGTTTGAAAAACAACCAGCTACATTTTTAATCTCTTTCTTTGAAAAAAAAGTATTTTGTATTCCATCTACAGTGTATAAGGGAATAGATTTGGGTTTGAAGAAAAAATCCCTATTTTTCACATGTTGCTCCGGAATCTGGACAGACAAGTCTCTGTTCTTTAGTCCGTCTGCATATATGTGGGTTTGATTAAATGTCCACACATCATCCGGTAACATTATTCTGCAAACAGAATAAATAGTTAGCAAATGTGGTAGTTAATCTCCACCTTACCCCCACCTCAAAATTTGAAGGATAGTCCTCCCCCCGCCCCCCCAAATATATGTCTGTTCATCTTGTTGTGAAAAATCCAACAATGGAAAATTTCACTCCTCTTTCCCTCTGCAAAGCTCTTACATGTTTTTATGTATCCAAAAATAATTTATATGCAACTGCCCCAGGTGCAAAGGTGCAAAACTAACCTGTCCTATTTTCCTCTTATAACTTTTTTCTTTTAGAAAAAATAAAAAGACCCCTTGGGGACTGGACTGTTTGCCCCAAGTCAAGGAAAATGAATACCTTTATCTTGTGATATTTTATTACTCTGGCTTCTGGGCCACAATCAATATTGTCATTTTTCCTTGAAATCCACAGAGCTCAGAATTACCATTTTTCTTTCCTTAATATTTTATTTGATGCAATTTTGTTATTATTTTACTGGTCTTTGCTCTCCTATAGACCTGCTCTGTAGTAATCACAGTGATTTTGACAATGACATCTAGCTTATTGGTCTGCTAAAATCTTTACAACCAATAGAAAACACTGTGAAAGGGTGAAATGTCTTTGCTTCCTTCTGTCTGCTGAAAAGCAGCATTCTGAGATTGATTTTTAAAATTTAATCCAGTAATTAATTTAAAGTAGTGGCTTTAGCTGGTTATATTAGCCATTTCAGAATTGTTCCCTATAAGATTAAGACCATTCATTCTCCTTTATTTCCACTGCTCAGGTAGTACGCAGGTCACATTTTACATCTGAGCTACTCAGAAAGATTTTCTGTCTCCTGTAAAATGCTGTTTTGATCTGTCTCAGTATTGCTCTGGGCACTTTACTGAGCTATAAGCACATGGCTGTGCCTGTTGTATTAGGAGTTTAAAAAAAAAATCTGGTTTACACTGGATTTGTGTGTGTGGTTTTTTTTTTTTTTCCACATTAACAAAATAAGATTCCAACAATATCCCCAAATTTAAACTCTTATCATCAGCTTTGCTGAGATATCATTTGAATCCTTGTTTAGGAGATAAAAAAGAGCACAGATAAATGGAGAATTCATGGAAAGTGCAGGTTAGCTATATCTTAATTTTTATTGTGAGGCTTGTTGTATCTTTTAAACTCTGCCCTACTTGCTGCTGAGGTGACTGTGAGGGGAACACCTCTCCCTGGCTGGGAGAAGAAGCAAGTCAGCACTGTGGAGCGAATGGAGTTAACACTGGGCTGGGTGACGCTGGGAAGTCACAGAGGTCTCACAGAGCTCACAGGATGTTCCAGCAGAAATGCTCCAATGAGGCTGCACAAAGCAATGTGTTCTTCAGTGTGGGTATGGCGCTATATAAAAGAAAGAGAGGTACACAGAAACTCTGACAATTTAAGGAGTCATGCAAAAAGGGGGGCAGAAACTATTGAAGGGGTGCCAAGTGCAACATGCAGAGGTGCCATGCTTTGTACAAGAAGCCAATGAGCAAAAAAGCAGGATCCCAACCTCTTACCAAATGTCATCGAGACTGTACTTGCTTTATTGTTTTACCTAGATTTAGATCTATATTCAGATTTACCCTCCCAGGTCAGTACTTGTACCCCGGGCTTCTGCCATGCTGCTTTTCGCTCTCTCCTTCTGGTCGCATGAATTCTGCATTTCTGGCTGCACAGGAGGGACAGAAAGCCTACAGATGTAGGAAAAAATGCAATTCTCACCAGTCTGGAGGGTTTGCTCCCTGTGACTGAAGACACAAAGGAAGAGGGTTTCACATCAGGGCTAATATTCAGGCTATAATTTGGGAAATAGTAGGTCCCAGGCCCCTGGCTGCATTCTAGAACAGAGTGAGTCACATCTCTGGCTTAGCAAGGAGTATCTTAAAAGGACACTTTTTGATACCCAGACTGAGGACACAGACTGCCCCAGCTATACCACACGTATTTAAGGCCATCCTGCACAGATCTGTTTCTCACAGCAGTGAAAGGACTGTCCTTCACCTCCCTGCTGCTTCCCAGCCCCTGTTGTGCAGCCCAGTAAGCACGATTTTGTCCTCTACAAGGTCAAGGGCTTTCTGTTGACCTGACACTGCAAGGATTAGAAACATGCCCAGACTTGTCTTGGCCTGGGCTGTTTTTAGCTTGTTTTTGCTGTGGTAGCAATTATCTAGCTATCAGCTAGCTATTGCCTGCATTTGTTTTAGTTTAGCTTCAGGTTTTGGTGATAAGAAGCAGTTACTCTCTGTAGACTGACCTGTGTGTGACTCCAGACTAAAAGGTGGCATGGAAGAGGGTCAGTTCCCCTTCCCATCCTCCCACCACCCGTCACACTCCAGCAGGGTTTGTCTGATCATGCAGAGAACTGAATTGGAGAGCTAATTGTCCCCAAAATAACCACTTTTGACACAATTTCTTCCCTTCCAGCTACATGGCTTCAGCCTTGAGGAAAGGTGGTTGGTACTGCCATCAATTGCCCCATCCAAGTATGGGACATCTCACCCCACGTTATACGTTCTCCTACAGGATTCAGGCACCTCAGTTCTTCTGTAGATCTAGCCCAAAGGGATTTTTTTCTAAGGTCCCCATTTAAATTCTTGCAAAGCAAAGAATTGCATAGACCAGCACTCCAACCCGCAGGCTTCTTCCCCGCCCGCTTAACAGCTTTTACAGCCTGTTGTATTCAGAGGACATTGGTTGGAGCTGTAGGTCTTGGCACAACTTTGCTTTTAGAGGTAAAGTTTCAAAATCTATTTGTTCCTACAGTTTCAGAAGAACTTACATTTTTCTTGTGCTAGGAATAGTTGCCCAAAAAAAAAGAAAAGAAAAAACTGTCAGGAAGCCAAAAACTTTGCTGTTTTTTTCTTTAAATATAACCCCCACCCCAAATTATTCACATGGTTCTATTTTGAGACAGAATTTTAAAGCCTTGACTACTTCAAAAGGAAAATACTGCACATTTCTGCTAATAGGTTATCTCTGTGAAAGGGAAGAGACTGGTAATGAGTAACCTTTCTCTTTTTCTTTTGCTTCAGAACATTTTAATTGTGTTCCAATTACTTCAACATATTTAATACACTTCCAATATGTATTTATACAGTATGCAGGCAAACGATTTTCCAAAGCCTTATACAATATAGTGACTCACAAATGATTGCTGTTCCCACTCCCCCCAGTCAAGCGTGAGTCACAAAGCGGTAAAGTCTGTCTCCCCGGAGCGCCGAGTGAAATCCACCTGATCCCAGGCCGGCTGTACAAAGCTGACAGCTGAGTGGCATGTGGAGATGCCTCGGCTGCGTGTCTGCCTACACACCTCCCGCCCGCTGTGAAGAAGGGGCATATCACAGCCTTTCAGGGTGTGCCACGTCGCAGCGATTTGCTGATGCCAGTGCGTCCCGCAGCCGCCGTGGAGAGGCTCTGGCTGCGGCTGTGCTCCAGCTGTGCACCCTGGGCTACGGGGGTGGATTTCCTAACCGCTCGGCACGGCAATTTCCAAGCTTTTGGGCTCTGCGTGGGGACACATTCCTGTTTGAGTCCATACCTCCTCACGGCAGTCACCCCCTCAGCTACGTCAGTGGGGCGGCGGTTGCCGAGTGGGTTTTGGCAAGTTGCTTATAGCTGCGTGTACGTGGAGCCTCGGCTCCCCACAAACACATGCTGCTTGAAGAGGGGGCCCTTGAAATCAGATGCTTCAAGGTGGGTGGGATTTGCTTCCTTCCGCCTCTGGAAAAATAAAGCTATTTGCTCTCCACAAAGGAAGAAAATATTCATATTCAGTGATCTGGTAGTGCAGAAGAAATATATCTTTGAATGTTCATTCTGGGACTCATGTCAACAAGGCCACAAAATAGTCTTCAGGCGTATGGGACTAAAAAGTCCTTAACCTCTGTTTTTTAAGTTTACCAAAGCACTTTGAAAGCAACTTTTTTTGCCTCTCAATATACTTGATGCAAGTTACTATCAAAAATCAACTATGAATAGTATCTTGGAAGTCAGGAAACATCACAGCTATTCCTGGCTGACGTTTTAAGGGTGCAGATGTATCATTATTCATTTTTGCTGATATATGACAATAACAGGTTCTTCTCAGTTTTGATATTCCCGAACACCCGTATACTGCAGTTTTTAATACTGATCTTTTTTCCATTGATTCTTGTGAAGACTCCCATTCAGAAGCAAACTGGCCAGCTCTAACAATGAATGAAGGATTGGGTAGGGTAGCAAAAGTTATCTTTCAAAATATTTTGTAAAGTACGGCTAAATGTTTTTCTTTCTATATTTGACCTTTCTAACTTGCATCCCACAATATTTTTAAAAAAGAAATACCAGTCAGGGATCAAAGCTGTATTCCTCTAAACACATTGCAGGCAAATAGCCTTTCCCATAAAAAAATGATAGTGTAAAAACCATATTATATAATTATTTTATCATGTACATAACTTTTGTTAGGGAAATAATTACACTGGTTTCAGCATAGTCTTCACACACTTCAAATATGATTTAGCTCACTTAGTTTTGATCATTTGAATATTAGATGTTTAGTCTAAGCAACTTTCCTAGGTTACCTCTGCAGTCAATGGAAAGAGAGGTTCGCCTCCAGAGGGGTGATTCATACCTCCTGTCTTAGACTTCTGCCTCTCTCAATTGACAACAGAAGTGTAGCCTAGACAACTGTGTAGATTAGATTCCTATCTCTTAGATTAGGTG
Source organism: Anseranas semipalmata (assembly GCA_013399115.1). Classification (NCBI taxonomy): domain Eukaryota; kingdom Metazoa; phylum Chordata; class Aves; order Anseriformes; family Anseranatidae; genus Anseranas; species Anseranas semipalmata. The sequence continues at coordinate 61,864 of VXAA01005678.1, read as the reverse complement.
AGATAAATCTTATTCTTGGCCATCTTTGTGCATGTGAATGTACAGGATTGGAGCTAAGTTGTTTTAACACCTGAAGTACCTGTGGGGGGTGAGAGACTAATTGACTTATTTTGAAGCTTTCCAAACTGTGAGTCCTAAACAATGAAAAATCATCTAGCTCTTTTATGGAGAAAAAGAAAGGAAAAGTATAAGAAATATTTTTATATTTTTATATATTTTTATTTTACTCTGCAAGTGTAAAAATATGGCAGCAATAAATAATGATGAAAAATACCTACATTGCATAAATTAGTAGCAACAAAAGACGTTGAAGAGGTAAATATGCGATGTGTATTAAATTAATACCCCAAACACATAGCCTTGAGTTTTCAGCAGTTGTACATGACATTAGCTACAATTTTAATACAATGGGTCAGAATTCATATCTGAGCCATTGCTGCCTTTTTGTCCCCAGATTTCCCTGTTTGGTGAGCCATCTAGCTCCCTTCAGGCAACGGACAGTGTGCAAACCCACAGGGGTAACCAACCTTCTTTATATCAAGAGTCATGAAAACACAATTTACAACCAAAGACAACATGCTTTAGCATGTACTTCATTTATTGTTTTGTAGATTTTTTTTTTTAATGTGAATGTTAATTAGATAACCTAACCAAAGCTCTGATCTATGCATTGTCAGTCTACTTGATGATAAGCCAACAAAAGAGAAATGCATAAAGATTAGAATCATAGAATCATAGAATCATAGAACGGCATAGGTTGAAAAGGACCTTAAAGATCATCTAGTTTCAACCCCCCTGCTCTGGGCAGGGTTGCCAACTACTAGAGCAGGCTGCCCAGCGCCACATCCAGCCTGGCCTTGAATGCCTCCAGGGATGGGGCATCCACAACCTCTCTGGGCAACCTGTTCCAGTGCCTCACTACCCTCTGAGTGAAAAACTTCCTCCTAATATCCAACCTAAATCTCCCCTGTCTTAGTTTGTAACCATTTCCCCTTGTCCTATCACTATCAACGTGTGTGAACACGCGTTCCCCCTCCTGTTTATACTCTCCCTTCAAGTACTGGAAGGCCGCAATGAGGTCTCCCCGGAGCCTTCTCTTCTCCAAGCTAAACAAGCCCAGTTCCCTCAACCTTTCTTCATAGGAGAGGTGTTCCAGCCCTCTGATCATCTGTTCCAGCCCTCTGATCATCAGAAATAGATGATAGAGATAGAAAAATCACAGCCCTCAAATTTCACATATTCTTTCTTCTGCTACCTCTTCTTTTCTATTCTTAGACCTCCCTTCCTTCTTTCCTTAGATATCTCCTCCTTCCCTTTCTGTTTCTCTCACTCCGTGGCTTTCCTAGTTTCACCTACAGTTTCTGGGAACAGAGTTCATGTATTCAGACTGGCTGAGCTAAAGGTCTGCCAACTCAAAAATCTTCTGGAAGGGTAGCCACTATTATTTTTTGGGCAGAACGATGCTGCAGCAGCTGCTCTCCTCCACATTTGTCTCCATCTACTTAGCTGAAAAAAAAAAATCTGAAATCTTAGCTGAAAAAAAAAAATCTGCCACAGGGGAGTCTTTGCAGAAGCTCTGTCTTCAATTCAAATGAGAAACCTTGGTTTGCAATATGCTATTTGGCTACCAGGGAACTGCATGACCATGAAGTTTAGAGTCGGTTACATGTATGTAGAGTTAACCTGAAAATATCACAAGAGATCCATTTGCAAGTCTCCTGGTTTGTGGATCCAACTCAACTCAAAATGCCACAGGTTGGTTCTTCAGATACTGAGGTGTTTTCCTTAGACCATACACCCTGAATATACCACATGTATAGACTTTATCCATAGTATGCTGGCAGCTGTGGGGAAAGGAAAGCAATTTATAATTTTAGTTTCATACATATAAATGCAGAGCAGCTCTTAGCTGTGATGTGACTGAAGGTCTTGGCAAAGGGAAAAATGAGTCTGGGTTTTGTGGTGTCAATGCAAAATGTGTAAATAAGGTGTAACTTACCCACTGTGATCATTAAGACTTTTACTGCAAGGGTTCTGTGTATATCTATTATACGTACCCATAGTTTTGTAAATCAGGAAATCCACTATTTTCAGTGCTTGAGACATTTCAGCTCTCCCATGTAACTCAGTATTGAGGAGACAAAATTCTGGACAAGTTCTCCACACTTTTGGTGATTGGCTATAAAACCTTGGACAGGTAAGAGGAAATTTCCATGCTGTCTTTATCTTCAGGTAAAAGAAATCTTTTTATTTTACTTTTATTTTATTTACTTTTATTTACTTTTATTTTATTTTATTTTATTTTATTTTATTTTATTTTATTTTATTTTATTTTATTTTATTTTTATTTGTGGGGTAGTGATGTGTAACCAGAATATTTTAACAAAATATAATAGTCCACTGAAAAGTTCCTTTCCACAGAATGTAAAGTGGATATAGCTTATTTTGCAGAAAGCCGTTTAGCTTAATATTGACATTGACATCTCATGAGCGTCCTGGGCCTTGGCTTTTGTGCATGCTGTTTCTTAGTCAATTTTTACTCTGACAAAACTTTAATTTACACAAAAATTATGAAAGAATAAACTCTGAATATTGTCCAGACAGGGAATGAAACTATCTTTTTAGAAATGAATTAGTATCCTAAAAGACATATTTATTGCACATCCAGTATTTCCGAATTTTCCTGAGAATTAAAATCCCTACACCTCACTTCACCCAGCCTTTTTGTTTGTTTGTTTGTTTGTTTGTGTGTGTGTGTGTAAGAAGGCATGTTAGTGCTTCCAGTCACTCATTGCAGGGTCTTCCTTGTTTCTGTTGGCTATTTTGGCAGCTCAGTCTCCTGAGTTGTGCGCCTGCAGCCCTGTGATAGAAATATGAAGATTCCAGGACACAGCTAACCGGGTTACCTTCTTACATCAAATGTCATTAGAATTATGTCCTGCTCTCAGAAGGAGTGTTTTATCCCTGCTACAGATAATTGTTAGGTCTATATGGAGTATTTGGTGTATGTTTGTATGCCACGAGTCTCAGCTAGTTGTCTTTGAGTCATGTTATTTCCTACCCAGAAGAAAGGGTGGGTACCTGCTCTGTTGATGAAAGAGTTGTACTGGGAGTGTGGAAAGAACCTCAACTTGAGGTGACATGTCTTTTGCCTGTATTTCTGCTTTAACCCTAGAGTCATTAAACTTCCTAAAATATATATATATATACATATATAGAAAATAAGCAAGGTATGTCGTGAGGAAGTATTGTGAGCGGTTTGGGCACTACTGGTGGAATTTGAGAGAGATGCTCATTTATGACAGATCTGGCAATACAGCTCTCATGTATTTTGTCAGGGCATGAGCCTGGGTTGTCTGGAGAAACCTAAGCTGGTTGTGCATCAGAAACAGAATAACTATATTAGCAGTTAGCACAAGCTAATAAATCTTGTTTCTTTGCTGAGCAAATCGCCTGGGTGGGTGGAACTCAGCTTAAATGCAGGTTCTGGAACACTGGTGAGCTTTTTCAGATATAATTTAGGTATTTCCACATTGTAGCATGAGACTATATAACATATATATATAAATATATTATTTATATAAAGATAAATAAGTGCATATAATTGTGTCTTGATATGTAATAGTTGATGAGTGTGTTAACGTATATGTAATTGTTATGTGGTGGTAGCATAGGAATAATACTTCCCTTTCTCACAGATGGTTGCAGGATGTACTAAAGATTGTGAGGGATCATCACGGTGATCATAACCACGTAAATATATATAATTGTGGTCTGGAGTGCATAATTTTTTTTTCTTAATTATTTTCTCTGCATGTACTGAATATGTTTTCTTCTAACAGCTTTGAGGTAGAGACAGAGTGCTTCTTACATTACCATTGTATTTTTGCTCATTATTTTTTCATTACTAAATTGCTTTTTTTTTGAAAATAAGAGGCTACTTCAGAAAAAGTTACTAAAAATGCTGAGAAATAAGAGTATTAACAGATAAAGAAAGAAATGTGCACAAGTGGAGAGACTCCAGAAGAAACCAGCAGGAATGACCAGAGGTCTAGAAAACCTGACCTTTTTTGAGGAAAGGCTGAAGAAATCAGTAGTTTTTAGTCTAGATAATCCTCGAGAATGTAACATTTAACTGCAAAGGGGAAGGTGATAGACTATTCTCTGCTAGGGAAAGCACACACAAAAATAGTTTAAACTCAGACAAGCAAAACCTTAAAACAGTTTGGAGAAAAAATGTTTGTCAGGAAAGACACTTAAATCTGTATTTCCACCCTTCTGAAGGCAAAAATCTTAAAAAAAAAAAAAAAAAAATCAAGGACCTTTCTGTTTAGAGACAGAAATATATAAATATTCCAGTTTTTGAAATGTTGAAATGCAAAAACTTCTCATAGATGTCAAGTGTGTACCTGGCCATACGTTTGTGCAACCCAGACAAACAATTTTTCCTTTAATTTTTATTTTTGCAATGTTGATATCTCTTGATGTAAATTTCACAATATTTATGAGAATATTTCTATTTTCATTACTATTTAATCTACAGACCATTCTGTTTAGATTCAACTACCAAACAACATTTATAAGCATTCCTTCCTGTTCTGCATAGAGGTTTGCCTAGAAATGTAAGTTTATAATTTTTCCACACTTCAACTTTCTGATATTTTCTCTGAAATATTCATAACTGCCTGTCTCTGTCATTGATGACACAGCAATCTGTAGATCTATTTGTGGATTCATACAGGCAGAATGCCTACGTACATAACAATATAAATAGATTTCCATGGGCTAATTATCTCTTATTGAAAATGTCAATAAAGGGGTGACCAGAGGTAGCACAGATTATTTCCTTTTTAATCTTTCTCTATAAATTTGCTTCTTATTACAAGACAGGACCTAAGTACATACACGAACAAATATATTTCAGCGTGTTGAAAGGTTTTATCCACACTTTGGGAGTGTACATGCAGATGTTGCTTATAATTACCTACCCTTTGTTTATATTAAAAATAGAAAAGCCAGTCCAGAACTAATAAGTGACATAGCCAGTACAATTTAATGGTAGAACAGCTGAGGCCTTCTGACAGCTTTTTCTTACACTTATGATTAATCATTTTTTCTATTAAGGCTGCTGAGAGCAGCATAAAAGCAATTCTCATCCTTTGTCACTGCTGATGTTACCAGTTTCAGCTTAGCACTTTCAACAGACATTGTACTGTACACTTAGATTGAAAACTCAGCCCAAAGGCTGCTAGCAAAATTGATGCAAAGCTGTTGTTAAGCTCTCTTTGGGAAAGATGTCACAGTTTGTCATATTGATTTTTTAAAAATCTCTTGGGTGCTGGGCAAAGTTTCCCTGAAATACCTGTTTCAAGTTAGAGAATGCAGTTGTCAGCATGGTATCAAAGCTCAGCAGAACTGGGAAAGGTTTAATATTCCAGATCCTAATATCCAGTGTGTCGATCTGCTCATAGGAGTATATTTCTTTACATATTAATGCTTCCCCTGCACAGCCTGTCTCCCACACAGGTCAGGGAAAGCATTTACCTGGTGTCCCTGGCCTCATGGCAGGCACTGCTTTCATTGGGCTTCAGAGCTCCTCTCTTCCAAAGGAGTCCTCTCCCTCTGCTCCCCTCCTGCTCAGCTAACATGCCTCTGACTGGGGCTATGGCTCACCAGCCATCTTTAACACAGCAATGTTCACAGCCTACTCTTCTTGAAATTGTGTCTTCCTTGGGCTTTCAACATGTCTGAGGGATTGCTCTCCTCATTCTCCCTCCACATTTCTTGATAGGTTCCAGATCCAATGCTGCACTCCAGATCTGCCCCCACAAAAATTTTATACTGACCCTTTTTTTTTTCACCAGTCAAATCACTTTCATGCTGCTGTGAGAAGCTACTGTCTGCTATCTTTTCTCTGACTGTGGTACCCATGTCTCTTGTCTGGTAATTTTTTGAGAAACCCTTTTGGACTATTGCCCATGCTGCTCCTCACACTAGGCATATAAAGAACTCCAAAACTGATTTGCCTTTTTCAGGTCTTCCATGAAAACTGTTCAGTTTTAAGATTTCTATCAGAGCTTGCCAGAAACCACAAGGGTACACATGGAGAACTGTACTGTCTTATTGCACTGCATCTTCTGCATCTCTCTCCTGCAGTTGCTTCCTTTAGTCAGATCCTGAACTGTTTTGGGTAGGTACCACTTCCAGTTAGTGTTTGATATAATGCTGAGCATCACCATTACAATATTGCTGATATCCCAGCATAGTTCTTTGTGCAATGCTCAGCAGGCATTTGGATAACACTTTCTCTGTCTAGCTGGATGGGATTTCTGGGTAGGCAATATAAAATGCTGGAAAAAAAAAAAACTCCTACTGGTAGAATTGATGCCTTACTAACAGGGAACATGTTCTTTTAACCTGGCTATGACATAGGAGTTAACATTTTTTTCCTCTTTCCATGTTCCTGAGAGGAGGAAAGAATAAGAGAATGAATGTGCTTTTTGTTGCTTGCCTCAGACAGCCAGAGGCAAATGAAGCTGACTTTCCTAATCACATAGATACAAAGCGAGTAGTTTCCCACACAAGAAAACCACCTACATGACTCAAAACTCCTTTCTGTTCAAATGCTTCTATTATTGCTTGTTTGGATAAGTAGGAATTTCAGCAACACTGAATGTGATTCACCCTTGACAGGGAGAAATGCAGGAACATTGTGGCCAGCTCTGTACCATGGTAGGGATGGTCACAACTTTGCGAGGCATGTGGGTTACAGTGGATCCAGATGTGATTCCCAGCTCATGGGTCCAATGTGGAAGTCTGTGGGAGGCCTCATTCTCTGTGCAGCCTACCTCTTACTTTTAGCTCAGTGAGGAAATGAAGGTCTTAATACTGGAAAGTGCTGAGATCCCTGGCTCTAGTCCAGACATGTACAAGGCATGTGTGAGTCAGATCATTTCTTTGGAATTGATGATGTGCTTAAAACTTAAGCACATGCGTAAATGATTTACTGAATTGGGACCAGAAAGCTTGGCAACTTTCAGGACTGAGCCCTAATCTAATCCAAGAATGTTTTTATTTTTAGTTAAAAAGTAATAAAAAAGTCCCCTCCCACTGCTCTGTGCCCCTGTCCTCTTTAATAATCAATGTTATAATAAAAATAAAAGCTTTAAAAAAATGATTATCTGGAATAAAATTTCCCTTTACAGTGATAATTCAGATTTTATCTATTTTTTGACCAAGTTCTGCATATGCTGCCAGATATCCTGCACAAAGGCTTTCACAAAAGCACCATGTTATGGGCAGAATTCTGCATAGATTGGTAATGTATGTAACTCAATCCAAAAGACAGCTGATTCAAAGCAAGAAGGACTTAAACACAGCTACCAAATTAAAAGAAATCTTCCATAATACCACCTTGTATTGTATCTGGGTTTCTGTTTATTTCTTTGATTTTCAGGCCCCTGTTGACAAGTTCTGAAATGAACCAAAGGTACCTTACATTATTGTAATTAAAACAGAAGTTGTTAGGCTGACAGTAGTTTAACATTTAGGAATTCTGACAAAACAGTGTTTGGTACGAAGAATTTCAAAGAGAAAGATTTGCATTCAGAGTGTAGAGATGGTTTAGCTGCTGTACATCAAATTCAACATATTTGACTGAGAACTAGTAAAATATTAGCATATTTAATCAAAGTTTCTATAGCTCATGCAAAGAAATTTTCCCTGAAAATAACATTTCCCACTTTGAAAACAGTTTTGTGATGTAGGAAGAGAAGCACAAATAAAATCTCTTGCATTTACACTATTGTACTTACAGGTCAATGTCTCCTTGTCCAACTCCATGAATTCCTGTGGTGTCCTGAATTATCTGCATTAGAGTTTCAGCTACAAACGTGAAGGATAACAGACATTTCTGGAAGGCTGGGGAAAAAAAAACAAGAACTGTCCTGTGTACCAGAAGTGTGACCTAGAAGTAGAGCACACCATTTTATCCTTGAGTAAGATGTAGGACATATACTTTAATATAAAATGTTAAGAAAAGGCTTCTCTTACCAGAAAAATAAAGGCCTCTTTGTTGCTTAGAGATAGGAAAATTTTTCAAGAATGTACAGCATTAAGCAGTCTCGTGATATTATCTGATCCATTCTGTTGTCATAGTGTAATGACTCCATATTGCTACATCTTTGAAGACAATATTCAGGCCTGGGAATTAGTGCCATACAGAATATCTTTATACCTGTAAGAAGAGAGAGAAATGCGTCCTCATAAGGCATAGCTTTGGGAATCTATTTCCTTAGGTACCAGAACAATGAATGCCGTAGTCTGAAGTATTTGGCCAGGTTTCATTTCATTACAGAGCTGTATATATCACCTGAGTACATACAGGAAATCTCCTGTCCTAAAGCCAGACTCGTTTGGATCTGTTTATTCAGTTTGAGTTAAAATGGAAACAACAGTGTTGAGCAAGAGTTTTCCTGTCATACTTCAGAGCTGAACTTTTCTCAAATTATGCAAGTGAAGTCTTCCATTTAGCTGTCCTGGAACACTTGCATTTCGTAAGGTTATGAGCTCTCTTGTGCTAGCCTGTCATGATCTGCAAACTACTGTGGCAATCAAACACCCTCTCTTACATCTTTTTTTTCTGGTTCTGAACATTTTCTAATCCTTGCAGAAGCTGATTCACAGTCATATGAATAAAATGACAGAATGGAGCCTTGGTTGCTCAGCTTCTCACTTACACAGCTCAGAAAGGACTGGATGATACTCGAAGGAGACCTGGCAGACCTCAGTGTGTATATAAGGACTGCTGAGTTGTATCAATGAAAAGTTGTACAATCAGCCTGGAGTTCTCTTGCCCTGGAGGCTCATGAGGCCAGGCAGGTTTACTTCACACAGCATACATCTTTTGCTGGAAGCCGTCTCATATCTATTTGGCTGGGTGCCATGCTTCCTACAGCACCTCGTTGGCCATGCAGGTTAGAAACAAGCACTTCTGGAAAGGGTACTCCTACTTTTAGGGCAAGCCCTAGGCCATTGTTTCTAGCACACAGTGAAAACTTGATTTCTGAGGCAATTTTATGTATAAAATCTACATGTTTATCCATAGCAAAAAATAGAGCAACTTTTTGTTTGTTTGTTTGTTTTGTTTTGAGATATAACTGACAAATGATATTGGTGCTAACGGGAAGGAAAAAAGGCGATGTGAAGGATTAGCTCCTTTTCTAAGGATGCTTACTTTGTTAGGTATGGTTTAGCTGTCTTTCTTGGAGTCTTGTGGAGTTCTTGGCCACCAAAGTCAGTGATGCTGCCTTGGGTCAAACATACAAGACATGAAAAGAAAGAAGTAATGCCCAGTTTCTTCTTTATCTTTTTATATTTTGGAGGTATGTGAAGTTTGTACAAATATCAGTCTCTGGGCTTTTTAGTTTGGGGACAACAATGATCTTCATTCTCCACTATGGATGGTAGCTTGAGAAACTTCCTTACAGCTTCACCCTTTTTAGTGTTTAATACTCATCAAAGACAAATTGATCCTAACTGAATACTGAAAAAATCCTTTGTTCTATCTGCTTTTCATATAAATGTCCACATACACAAAATCTATAAATTGGCAAGTCTGGAACTATGCTACTGCACTGCATGCTGAAATTTTCAGCCTGCACAAACTAATGTCCTTCCTATATACTGGCTAAGATTTTGTGGGTATAGCATCAGACACCTGAAGTCTATTGACGTATACCACTTCACAATAATAACCTGCCAGTTTCTTTTGTAAATGAATGCTTCCATTCATTTCAATTCAGAAAAATCTGTATTCACAAATATGAATGTCACTAAAGTTTGACAAATGAATGCAAAGTTTCAGGATGGTAAAAACTGCTTAGTGCTCTCATGAAGGGTGTGTGAACTGATTTGGGACTTGAGACTTCAGTGAGTGGCTTCAAAAGGACTTGTGCTCAAAGGAGATTTCCTTTCTTGCCCTTTCTTTTGAAGCATGCTATTGTTGTAAGGAAAAATCACATCCTGCAATACCTACAAAAAGCCTGGCTGACATTGCTCATGTCAAGTAGTGTCTTATGTAAGAAGTTCTATTCAGTTCAGTTTAAATACTGATGTAAATGAAGATTATCCAAAGCAATCAAGGTCTGCAAGAGCAGGCCATAAAAACACACATGCAAGAAAGAGGCTAAAACAGAGACTAAGAGCTTGGTATTCACAACCAGCTATGTTCTTTGAGAATAGTTTATAGGGAAGAAAAAGTGTTTTGTTTTGTTTTGTTTTGTTTTCTAAATAACAAATGAGGAAAACTACCCTTAAAGAACTGAGGTAGAGAGCTCTGGCCCTGCATATGAAATATGAATTCATATTTATAATAAGTTCAAGGACTACAGTTTTTTCAAACCTATCGTAGAAGAAAAGAGAAAAAAAAAAAGCTTCAGTGTAGACCTTTAGATTTTTAGGCATTCTTGAAAATATTGGAAATGGCAGTTTGGAGATTTTTTTAAGCTAAGTGGATCATGACTTTCCATGGAACAGAGACTTTACAAATTCCTTTTTGACTGTCATCTGCAAATCATTTGACTGCTGGTAAACAGAACTCTCTATGTTGTCCTGATAACAAGGGAAAGGCTGGAAATAAGGAATTCCACCCTTAAAGCCATTAAGGTAAGTCTAAAATTGATGTGTATTGGATCAAAGGGTGGAATATTTTCCAGATGATCCTTCGTTTCTTCTCAGTTAAAAA
>VXAA01005678.1:19478-30344 GCA_013399115.1 Anseranas semipalmata | reverse complement strand
GGGGTTGATTAATCTTATTTAGAGTTCTCTTGTTACTGAGAATTCTAGACTGAAACCAGCTCAGATTTCTGCAAACACACAAATTTCGTTCAAGGAGTTAAAACCACGTTTAGATGTTCAGTCAGCAGTTAACTCCTCAGAGTCAGTGAAGTGGGATGGCAAAACCTCCTTAACAGGCAATCTGTGAAATGGAGGCCCCTTTCCATTTAGCTTTGTCAGGCTGAACATGGGATGTGTGCATGTAAACTGCAGCCCAGGCATACCTCTTATTGCTGAAAATATGTGATAAATCGTGTATACCACTTGCACTAGGACTGCAGCGGTAAAGCTGAAGTTACACAGTTTTTTTTTCCAGTGTTGCACTTATGTAGAGAAGTAGACCAAAAAAAAAAAAGAGAACGTATTAGAGGAATTAAGTTAACCTTCAAATATTAGGCTATAGCAAAGAGTAAGCAAGGAAGAACTGGACTAACTTAACATCATTCATATTTACAACTATAATTATACAGAGGTCTAGGTATGTGGCTACTTGGGGACTTCTACGCAGTTTTCAGGAGGCAGTCTGTGATGTAAAGGTGACTTCTGAATTGAAAGTAAATGACAAAGGCCATTTATTTGAACTTAATATTAATATTTTCCGTTCTTAGTTCTTTAATACTTAAACTGCATGAGCAATATGTAGCAAGTACCCCAAAAGAAATGAGATAGAGGAAGAGGAAGCAAGGCTGAGGTTCATTCAAGACTCTCTCAAAACTGAGTGACATTTTACAACAAAGTTTCCATTCTGTGCTTTTTCATAGGAGTGTTTGAAGAAAATGTATGGACATTTGAACTTTCTTTTTTTCCTCACCATCTTTTCTTTTTCCCCTCAAGGTTTCACACTTTATTTTCCTAATATTTTGCTGCAGAAACTTGATCTTATTTTTGACAGCAAAATCAATTCTACAAGATAGAAAAGAGAATTGCTGCACCTCCACCAAGAATAAAGTATTTAGACGAGGCGCCCAACAGAGGAGTGCCGCTGCTTTGAGGTTCCCCGCTAAGAGCAGGCACAGCAGGGTGAGGGAGAAAAGCCAGCCTGCAGCCATCTCCTGGGGAGCAACCTCCCATGGGCAAGCCCCACCTGGGTGAGGCACAGGCTGGAACTGCTGGTCCTCTTGACTCTAGAGGATGCTTACAGCACCTCCTCTCTGAATTTAAGCACCTTGGCTATGTATTTGTGGTTCAGAAGCCTGAATGTGAGCCTACAGACATGCTGCAGAGGGGTTAAAGAGCATTTTAGTTCCTTTTGTTTGTACCACTTCACTGGTGAATGAAAGTAACAGAAACTCCACATGTACACATATCTAAAACACAGCATCTGATATAATGCTGGGTAAATCCCTCAAATCCTGCCTCATAACAAGTATGTTACACAGACACATGTGGCGTTACTTTAGGAATAAATTCTCAATGCAAGATCATATTCCTTCAAAATCTGTAAAGCTACAAAAGTTCAGAGGTTTAGGCTTGCAATTTAATCTATTTACAGCTCAGTTAAAATGTACACCCATTCAAATTTGTCTGATGGAAATACTGAGTATGACTCACTAGTTCCATAATTTGTATTTTATTAAACCCTGTCAAAATACAATTTATGGCTAACCCAAGACAGCCTTGAGACACGAAAGCAGAAATCTTTTGTAGGTGTTGTATGACAGGTGTCAGTCTGAGTTTGTTTCTCGTGTTTGCAATCCATAATTTGCATGAGAATGAGCACTCTGATTTCAGCTAATTGATATGTGCCTCTATCTGTCATGTCAGTCTTCTCCATGGCAGGGCAGACACCTTCCATAGAGTGGGTGCCATCCAAAAGTAACATTGCAAACACGCGGCTCTGCTCTAACATGCCACTGCTTTCGGCCCACTGCTGAGGAAGTTTTAAATTCAATGGATCCCTTTTTTTCCCTTGCAGCCCTTAGAAGAACTGTATTGCTCTAAAAGTGAACTAAATGCTTTGCACTATTCCTGAACACACAAGCAAGGCTTGCTAACGTAGAGAAGGTAAGAATACTTGGACCAAGTCTGAAAATAGAGAGGGTAGGATGCCCCAAACTCAGGTATTATTTGGTAAGGATGAAAAGGGCCTTTTTGATCGTCCAGGGAATCAGTCATCTCTAAAGTATACATTGAATGGTAGTCTGATTTTAATTACTGGTACTCTAGCTACATCACATTTGAAATTTCTACATGTCACCTTCTAAAAGCGGGTTTCTGAAAGGATTCTCTCTGTAAGTGCCATAAGGATCCAATTAGAGGCGATTGCTTGATTTCCGAGTCCTTTTGATCAGCCTTCGGTAGTGGCCCACTTCTGAATTCCTCCGGAGCTTTCAGTTTCATTGACACTCCAGAAATAATACCTCTGCAGGATGTCACTTGGTGCTTTGAGCTATGATACACCCTCTATTCAGGCACCGGTACTAGACATTATTGCACCACAGCAAGGGTCTTTTGCTAACAGCAATAAAGCTGGCTGAAAAATAGGAGGACTGGAATTGTTAAGCACTTTCCAAAGCTTCAGCTGTTCAAAGACAAACAGCCGAGTCCTGTCTTCAGAGAATTATGGTGTCTCTTGCTGAAATCAATAGAGAGCTCCAGTTTTTGCCTTTTTGTATGCTTAGGAGATTCAGACAAGAAGTATTCACGATATAACATAGATACAATTCTCCTTCAATAGGAACTGACAGAATAAGCACTGTACATCTTCCTAGAAGAGTTTGATTTACATCATTTTGTTAAATAGGAACGAGGAGAATTCTGCTTTACTTTAAGCTCTTAGGCAAACAGTGGGAAAAATCTAGACACTGTTTTATAATCAGGTGGAACAGGTCAATACCCTATCCAGTGAAATGTCCTGCTCTGTTCACAGAATCTCATTTCCTACATTTTCACTTATGTAGCTCTTTCCTTGTTCTGAAAGACTGTGGTGATAAAGAGGCTGGGAAAACTTACAAATTTCAACAATCATCCTGGTTTCAAAAGGACAATATTGGGCTAAATGTAACAGTCCGTAAATCAGAAGTGTTCCAAGACTTCTGCCATAGACTGATGTTTTTTTCTGCCTTCAGCTGATAAGAAGACACCACTTGCAGGATATTAAACACCCTCTAAAATGGATGTAGCACCTTGGCTGCAACCTCAGTATTGCATAGCTCTGAAATTAGTGTTTGTAAGGAAAGAGGCAGACCATATGAAGACTCTTGCTTTGGAAAAAAAATAATTAAAAATCAGTTGTGTGTGGCAAATACCATCTCATAGCCGCACGCATGCCTTTGAAAATTAGGACTAGTTAACTAATCATCCTTTCAGAAATGACTGTGTTTTGGGGGTTTCATCTTGTAGAAAAGTAGCCTTCGAAACATAGCATAATTATTTCTTCACTTGCCTTTTTTATCGATGACAAGCCAAACCAAAAATCTTGTTATTCTAAAACTTTAGCAGGACTGCAATGCCATGGTACTTCAACAAAAATACATTTTTTCCACAACATTTCCCTTCATTTTTCCTTAAGTGTGAATGCTATACCATGTAAATTTGTCAGGTGTTTGTGAAAGGTGTGTATTTAACTACTTTCTTTCTATAAAAGCATATATTATTTTTACAGCTTATAGTAACTTTGCTTTAATGGTGTTTTAGTTCCAATGGGAAAGAAAGAACATGTTGGTCAGACAAGTTAGTGTTGTCAGTATTCTTATAGGAACTTGTTTTAATGGGGAGAGCTCCTGTAGGATTAATAACAGTAATAAAATAAAATAGTTAACATTTCTGTGAGGTTTTACATCTTCAGTGCCTGTGATATCTAACCTACATGTAAATTAAAGACACTCCTTTCAAGAAAAAGGAGCTACAGCAATTTATATCAGCTGAGAATGATATAGTTGCATTTTGAACTAGCATTTTTATAACAAAGCTTATTTTGAAGGAAAACATTTCTAAATACAATCCCAAAAAATAAGTGAGAAATGCTTCTGGTAAAAAAAAAAAAAAAATATATATATATATATATTTAGAATAGATGATTGTGTCAAAACCTTCTCTTTAAATGACTCTGTGCTGGCGTAGCCACTCTATTTGCAGCTTGTTCTTTAATGTCTTGGTCTTTGTGAACTAGTCACAGTCTAGTGTTTAAAAACAACCTCTGTTGTATACAAGTTTAACTTGATGAGTCACATGATATTAACTACTGTTTTTAAATGTGTTTAGCAAGCTATTATAAATGGACCCCTCAAGTGCTCCCACAGACTTTTGAAATAGTTTGTCCCAATTCTTCCCTGATTTATATCACTATAAGAGTAATGTGTTTCAGAGATGTAAAAATTGATTAAATGAGCATGTAATCAAGGTAATACTGTTTTTTGTTGTCGTTGATGTTGTTGTTATTGTTTGCTGGAGGGGAGTATTTTTGGTGAGTATGTGTACTATAGATTGAAATACTATCTTTTTTCTAATTCAGAATTTTAATAGACTTTTTTTGTCTCCTTGCATGTTTCTCAAAGGAGTGGAAGTTTAATCCTGAATGTTGACACATGAAAGAATTACTTCTGTATAAGACTATATTTTTACCATCTCAGTTCTGTTAGACCATCTCATCCCAAATATAAAACAAACAAACAAACAAACAAACAAAAAACAGTTAGTACAACTGTAGTTCTTTGTACCACCAAAGCGCTGAAGCACACGAGCAGTTATATTGATTTGACAAAGATGATTTCCTGAATGCTGTTATATTTCCAATGGGACAACTTTTGTGTTTAAGAACATGCAGGGGTATAAATGATTTTCAGAAATGAGGTTTAAAACATATATTTAGTGTTCGATATTCTGTGTCCACAATTAGAATATTTTGATGAAATTTCCTGGATTTATTTAAAAAAGAGAGTTGTTTTCTAAGATTTGCTACAAGAGAAACCTGATTCTGTTTTCCTGCAGAGAGAAAAAAAACGCATCAATTAAAGACTAGCTTCCCTACAGCAATACTATATTTGGTCAAGCTCCATGACTCATCTTTCCTAGAAATACTACAGTGATATCACAAAGTCTATTTCCTTCTTGCTCCAAGTAGGTTTAATCTCCCACGTATACAGGGAATTCAGTTTTCAGAAAGCCTTTTGATTTCCAATGCAGCGATGTTTCATTGTGCAAAGCAAGCGTTAAACAGCTCTTCTCCCACTAGCAATTTTAAAGCTCTGTTTTCTCCCCTGGTTGAGCCAAAAGTTGTAATATCAACCCCCAAATAGCCTATGTAGCCCTTGTGAACTTTGTGAAATTAATAAAGGCAATTACCTGACTATATCTGTCTAGTCTTCCCTTATGCTGAGAGGAAAGACACAACAGTCAATGACGGTAAGGAGCAAGTAAACCAGGAATATAGCGAGTGTCCTTTGGAGACCTACTGGAAGTGAAATTACAGCTGCAGCCTGCAGCAGTACAACTGTATTGTACGTTCAGAGGGGGAAAACAGGAATAAAGACAGCAGAACTGTATTTTTTGCTCTGTCTGGCCCAGCCAATATATAACATTCACTGATAATTGTGAGGCCAAAATATTCAATTTGTACAATGAAATGGCTCCCATTAAGTCAGCAGATAAAGTATTTCCAGGCATTTTTAAAAGTGTACAGAACAACCGCTTTTCAATTCTATTGGTGAGAGAAGAACTTTTCTATACCCACTGATTCGCTCACACTGAGAACAAATGGGTTTATAGTAAGGGAAAGATACTGAAGACATTAATGTTGCAACAACAGTGTGAAATCTGTGTGGCAGACCAGTGGGTGTCAAACAAAAGGCACAGCTTGGAGCACTGTCAAAGGTCGAGTGTTTATGTTTTGGGAAATACTCTCATGATATTAACTGTTGTCAATCTGGTGATAAACACTGGAGTCTGCAAGAAGTTAGGGGTCTTAGAAGATGTGCAGGTCAATACAAAAAGCACAATCACTGTGATATAAGGCGAATGCCAGAAGATTTCAGTGTCATCAGTTTACAGATGAGCATGGAGCTCATGAGCAATACAACAGCAGCTGTGTAGCTGAAAATAAATTGTTACATGGATTCCTTTATGAGGGGAAGAAACAAGGCAAAGCATAGAACTCAGTCAGGACCTTTTTGATCTATCCTGTCACAACAGGGTTATAAATGCCTACTTAACAGGGAGACATTTCAAAAGCAACTGAGCTTTCAGTGCCTATGAAAGGGAAGTATTTCCTTCCATAAGTATCACAGAGGAGATCATATAACTGTACATGAAAAGTACTAAACATCTATGCTGTGTTCACGTCTTCACGAACAAAATTACTTAGTAGAGAATAACCAAGAAAGTCTCTTGAACTGGCAAATTGAATAGGATTTAAATTCCTTAACAGCAGGCACCTAGGTATTAGGAGCTAGTCTAAGCTGGATTCTAGTTTGCCTCTACAGCTAATGGGGAAGAAGGCTGGGAAAAGGACCTGATTGTTGTAGGTGTCTGTCTCTTTCCATTGAAACTGGCTGATATACCAGATGGGTGTGCTGCCATTCAGAGGGAACTGGACAAATTGGAGAAATGGGCAGAGAGGAACCTCATCAAGTTCAAGGAAGGAAACGGCTAGTTCTGCACCTGGGGAGAAACAACCCCATATACCAGTACATGCTGGGGACTGAAAAGCTGGAAAGCAGCTTTTCAGAAAAGGACCTGGGGGTCCTGGTGGACAACAGTTGAACATGAGCCAGCAGTGCACTCTTATGGCAAAGAAGGCCAACAACCTCTTGAGCTACATTAGGCAGAGTGTTGCCAGCAGGTCAAGGGAGATGAACCTCCCCTCTGCCCAGAACTGGTGAGGTCAAATCTGGAGTACTATATCCAGTTCTCTGCCCAGTACAAGAGAGACATGGAGCTAGCGGAGAGAGTCCAGCAAAGGACCTCAAAGATGATGAAGGGGCTGGAGCATTTCTCGTATGCAGAAAGGCTGAGAAAGCTTGTGATTCTGTGTAAGGAACTCTTACCTAGCTCAGTAACTAACTGGGATAGATAGCTTTCACACAGAATACCTTCAGCTTTGGAAAAGCAACAAAGTTTAGATAAGGCAACTGATGTGTTCTGGGTTTGCATCGAAACTTTTACACACATGAAAACAAAAATTGAATATGGAGAATTAATGATTACTGCATTTCAAAAAGTTTCTCAAGCATCTCAGCACCTTTATAAAACTAAAGAAGCTTTCTAATCTTAAATGCCTATAAAATTCTGAACTCATATTAAAGATTGGAGTGCATGCAACACTGTAAAGCAACCATTAAAAAAATGGGTCCATTCATATTTGTGATGTTTTCTGTGCTTGCTATCAGCTGTGCATATGTATGCACTTTGCATGGAAAAGAGAGTAAATAATTTATGACTGAAAGTATTTATCCAAAGGTAAACCAGGATAGACCTAGATGTGAAGGAAAGTGAAGACAGGGATAAAAAGAGATGCAATGTAATACTTGATTTATGCAATCTTTATATTAGCTGTATTTTACATGGAATATAATTTAAGGTCATATCAGAAGTTACTAAATACCAGTCTACAGAGATGCATCTGTTTTCAGTTTTCACATGAAAAGAGGATATCATACTACTAAAATACTACTGAAATACTGAACTACTGACATAAAGAACAGATATTTAAGATGGGGCCCCTGGTTGCACTAATGCAGGTGCTTTAAAAGGCCTACCAAACCCTTGCCTGCCTTAAAAAGGGGTCAAAGGCAGCCTACTTTTCTTCAGTAAATAGTATCAGTGGAGACAGGTGGAAAATTCTCCTCTGAAGAGCTGTTGTGCAGCTCAGATAGCTTTGCTCCCTGTGGAATATTGCCAATTTGAGAGGGTCATCTAGTCCACCCGAGTTAGTGTCTGGGTAGGAGAGTAGAACATCATCTATTCATGGTGCAATTCCAGCCACAGTCAGCTGAAGCTGGGATTACTTCTTAAAAGTGGAGTAAGTTTTTCCAAGTCAAAACTCTCTGGTTTATTGCATATACCTACCACTCTAGGTTGTAAGAACAAACAGAGTAGGCCTAGAGACAGTCAAGCGAGGTTTGATGCTGGAAGCAACACATTTGCTTAATCAGTACCTTGAGATTGGGCAAGGAGGAAGGGTTGGTTTGTGGGTAGCTCCACACTAACATGGACCTATTGCTTCCAGAGCTAGTGTACCTCTGCACAGCACTGCACTGTATTGTGTGGAAATGCTAGCAAAGGAGCCATCTCGGACATGCATGCATACCACTGACAGCACTGCATGGATCTGTCTTCTGGAAGCCTGACAGGCAAAAGCGGTTATTGAACTCAGTCCTTCTCAGTGCTTAATTAAATACAGGCTGCTCCCTACCTTCAGTTCTCTGCTTCCTTCCCCTCTCTTTCCCAGCCTTTCAGTGGGATAAGGTTAGCTTCTTAGAGCCAACAGTCCCACTTGCTGCAGTTACATTTTTGAGCTCACAGGCCAGCGTGTCTTCTGATATATTTTTCCCCGCTATCATTTTTTTTACAACAGCTGAACTGTTTTAGGCATGTCTTCCTTCAAGAACTCAGAGACAGATATCTGACCCAAAAAGTTGAGCTTGAACCACTGAGTCTGATGACTGTACAATGAATTAGAACAAGCTCTCATAGTGAAGCACTGTCAAATGATTTTCCCTCTAGCTAGAGCTGTTGGTTCTGCCTACTATATTTTTGTGGTTTATTGTGAGGCCACTGATTTTGTTTTGCATCCTGATAGAAAGCAGTAATATAAGAGTTAAGAATTGATATCTGGCTCTAGACAGATGTAGATGAATAAGTCAGTTCTATCTTAATGTTTTCTTTATTTTTTTTCAAGTAATTAATGTGTAGTATATGTCTTTTTACATTATAGAACCACTTCTCCCTGCTTTCATGGTACTCATCATATTTAACTCAGTTTTAACTAATTTTGTTCAACCGTGGTTAAGCCTTGTCACCATAACAGCTTAATTTCCTACACTCCCCTGAACCACCCACATGCTACAGCAAAAAGAACCTATGTGGTTTTATCTTCATTTGCAAAAGCAGCTGGTCTCAACCTGTTCCTACGCTGAGCATTTCATTTCATGCTGAGAGTGTTGCTCCACTTTTGTTTTATCATTCTAGGCTCTAAGAGGCTCCCGATAGACCACAAAAAAATCCCAGCAATGTAGTGGAAGGAACTAACTCCTTAGCAGCGATCTAACTGCCTGCAGAAGTCACTTTTCATCTGCAGCACAGCACGAGGCTTTAGAGACTTCTGGCAATTAAAACAATGCTATTAAGGGGCATGTCAGATAAAGTCTGCCATGTCTTTGCTATCTGAGGCCTCATTACCTGGGTTGTTCAAAGTCGATCATCCCATCTCCTTTGAAGAGGGGGAAGCCCAAGCCTGCAATTACTTGTCTACATATTTGAAGCCTGATAAGGCTTAGTTTTCTTTAGCACCTCATTCACTAGGAAAGAACCATTTTTAAGATTTATAGTTTTCAGATTTGGATTTTTTTAGTCTTTGATGAGAGCAATACGACCTTGTTAATATATATATATTTTTCCCAAATTATAGACAAGTTGTCATATCTCAAATTGGTCTCCTGTTCCATGTTGAAGGCATCCCCCACCTCAAGGTGCAATGAGGGGTTCAGTCCTGGTAACTCTCAATTCTTGCTCTGCTGCATTAGTTCTTGGCTAGCACAGCCCTAAGGTTTGACTTCAGTTTCCTTACATGTGGTTGAGGAACCAGCAACATATGTTCCCAACACTGCAGCAGGGGAAGGTGGTTGCCGATGGAGCAGTAAATATGACAGCGTAGTAAATATGAAATCTGACTGTGAAATGCTGCAGAACTATGTGATAATACTGAGTCAAGGCAGCAGACTAAATATAATTTAAACACTAAGTACAGAGTAATGTACACTAGAAAAATATCACCTCTACTATATATAATTGATGATAGGCTCTGAACTAGCTATTACTACTAAGAAAAGGGATCTTGGAGTATCTCTGGTTAGAAAGGCAAACCTCAGATCAGGCATCAGCAGCCCTCAGAAACAAATTGCATGATACAAAATATTAGGAACAAGCCCAAAAAATGTCTTTACAAGATCCTATGAGTCTGCAATCTCTCCTCTCCTCTCCTCTCCTCTCCTCTCCTCTCCTCTCCNCCTCCCCACAAATTATAAAAAGTAAGGATAAAGAAGAATCTTGGACAACTGTCATGTGAGTCCTAAATGGATTGTGACTGGATAGACAGAAAATGGATGACTGAAGAGTGATATGATAGTTGTCTACAAATTGCTTTGAGAAAAGTTATTCATTTCTTATAATACAAAAAGTAGAAGGAAGTATGAGAAGTTACCAGGTGACAATAATAAAACAATCTGAAAAAGGTTTTTGCTCACACTACATTTATATAAATCATGGAACACATTGCTCTAGAACACTGTGGTTGTCAAACTTTACCTGACTTCAAAAGCAAAAATACCTATTAAACACAGGATGGTAACTTGGGCTCAGGGTGTACCTGGGTGGCTGGTCACAGAAGCTTGGTAGCTGCCAATGGATAACTACTGTGCTTCAGTGTGCCTAGGTTCCTTGCATGCCTGCAGGGGTTGCTAGCAGGCCAAAAGGATTTTTCTGGATAACCCAAAATGCCACCAACTATAGTAATATATTCCACTTCTGGCATGTATGTCATGAATTTGACTTCCTTAGATCAAGGATATTAAGACCTAATATGATGACATACAGCTGTGAGAAGGTTTCATCTTTTGTTGGTGGAAAACAATAAATATTGGTTCCTAATATAGGCTTGAAAAAAAAAAAAAA